>JANAVB010030218.1:2452741-2512741 GCA_029216955.1 Iris pallida | reverse complement strand
AGGACCGTATCATTTTTTTGGTCCTATATGCCATGTTTGGTCCGATTCTGAGACAGTTGATCAGATCGTCGTTTGGTGGGCCCACGATTCGACTCAACATGCGTTTTCATGTACGGTCCGCCGGAATCCAACTTTGGACATACGGTTGGGTTCGTATAATGAAAAAAATTTGTAGACATGTAGTTTGACGACTTTAGAGACCATTGACCTTGGCACGCTTTTCGGTGCAAAGTGGGTCCGACGACGGATATCATTTTGGCCCAAAAATATCGTTTTGCCCCTGTGTCGAGAATTAGACTTAAAGATCGACAATACTAGATAATTTGACAATTCTGAAAATATTGGCAATGTCTGTTTCAACATCCGGAGGCATTTGTAGGAGTTTGGATTTTATGACGCTTTGATTTGACGAATTATTTGTGAGACGTGCTACCAACAGGCAAGATACCTTGCCTCCCTCTACAGTTCATTTTTATGGTTATAGTTCTTCTGTTTTTATTATGTGATCATTTAGTTACTCTAATTGATATGGATTTATATGTTTTCTTCATACCATGTTTACCAGTTTATCGTCTTTCTTATATATCATTCTTCCATGACTTGGTAGTGTAGATATACCAGGCTTGTTCACATTACAGTTCATACTAGAGCTGTCCTTACCTGTGTCATGACTGAGTTGTACCGTGTCATCACCTGTATCTTGAATGAGTCGTGTCTAGAAGTAAGTGTCTGAACTGCTATTCCCGATTCGTCTTCTTAACCCGTGAGTCCACACTCGGGACGAGGGTATTTGTCTTGATTGATTGCACCTGCGAGTCCACATTCGGGGCGAGGGTGATAGTCTTAAACTAACCTATGAGTCCACGCTCGGGGCGAGGGTTAGTGATTCGTTTGCACCTGCGAGTCCATACTCGGGGCGAGGGTGCCTTGTCTTGAACTAACCTGCGAGTACACACTCGGGGCGAGGGATAGTGATTAGTACAAACTATCGAGTCCACACTCGAGATGAGGGTTTGGTATTCCATTGATTTCTTGTTTACTAGTTCTTCCAACGGTTCATTTATGCGTAGTTGATCCCGTATCCGTGTTCGTAGTCACCTGTCAGTAGCCACATGTAAGTTTTTGTCTACTTTCTTGTCTATATCCTATTTATATTCTGATGCATGATATAACTGTTAGATAGACATGTTTATATGTATCTTGCTATGTCCCCTGAGGACCTGATGATCTCTTCAGGTTTAGCGATTGTATGGGGTTAGTTAGTAGAGTAGGATGGTAGATGTTGGTGATACACTTGCAGGATCCAGGTATTGATATTACATTTATTATCCGTTCGTGCTTTCATTCCTTATCATGATATACTCTGCTGTTGGCTTACTTTATAGACTTATGTTATTTCTTGGAGTCTTATCGGACATGTATGCTAGTGGGCTGCAGACCACGACCCATAGTTGTTCATTAATGTTTATTATTCTTACTGTGGATTGAGATATAGTTTTGTCTTGCCTTGATTAGGTCGATTACCATAGTCCAGACAACATTTACGTATTCGAGTTGGGCTGGAGTCTGCTTGATACGTAGTTGGCTTGCTCACGAGCTCGCGTCCGAAAAGCGGGTGCGGGTCGTGACAGATCTTTAGGAGAAAAAGACATAATTTGGTTCATCTTTAACAGGCTGAACAAATTGGCCCATTTCTTACAATTCAAGGTGAGTTTGTCTATTAAGAAGCTTACATAGATGTATGTGAGGCAGGTCATCATGTTGTACGGGGTTCTTATGAACATAGTCTTGAATCGGGATAGTCGTTTCACTTCTCACTTGTGGAGGAGTTTGTAGGGTACATTGGGCACTTGATTTAAGTTTAATACCACAAATTGCCCTTAGACGGGTGGACAGTCAGTGAGGACTATTCAAACTTTCGAGAATAAGCTTCGCATCTGTGCTCTAGATTTTGGGGGTTCTTGGAATGACAATCTCCACCTAGTAGAGTTTTCTTACAAGAACAGCTGCCAGGCCAGTATAAAGATGTCCCCATTTGAGACTCTATATGGTCGAAGGTGTCGCACTCCCTTGTTTTAGGATGATGTTGGTGAGATCTTTGCTTGACCCTAATGCAGTAGAAAAAGTTAAGTTGATTAGAGATAGACTTCGAATGGCGCAGGACAGACAACAACATTGGACGGATAGCTACCGGAGACCCTTATAGTTTGAGATGTAGTTTTAGCTTCTTTTGTTGTGATTGCTTCTGATTGTTTGTTTTAGATTTAGTGTTGAGGTCTTGTTTTGTGATAGGTTGGCCATCTGGTGTTTCTGAGGATTTCTCCGACACGGGGTACGAGTTACTTTGGTGGAGGCGGGAAGTTTAGTCCACGGTTCGTCTGACCTTTCAGTATTCTTGAGAGGGTCTGTGCGGTGGCCTACCGACTAAACTTGCTCCCTACACTAAAGGGAGTTCATAACATTTTCTATATGTCGCAGTTGAGATGGTACGTGGTGGATCCTAGTAACGTATTAGACCATTCAAATATCGAGATAGGCCCAACTCTCAGCTATCCAGAGCAGCCAGTAGAGATTTTAGATCGCCGGAAGAAGGTGCTCCTAAACCAAAACCAGATTATTCCCTTGGTTCGTGTCGCATGGAGGCATCACTCTCCAGGTGTGTCCACCTGAGAGAGGGAGAATGAAATACGTGAGCGATACTCTTATCTCTTCAAGCATTGATATATTGATCTTCTTTTTTCTGATTGTGTTCTTGTGCTAGTTTAGTCTTTTAATTTTGAGGACAAAATTATTTTAAGGAGGGTAGCGTTGTCACTACCACATTTCTAGATAAGAGGTATTTGGTCATTTTATATTTTTTATATATTCTGCATAATTATCTATTTATATATTGTGCTAGTTATCAGTGGTTAGTGGACTAGACTATTTATTAGACTTAATATTAGTGGACCCAATTAGACTTAACATGACACTTGGACAACATATTAGTCTAATCACAATTAGGCTCATTAATTCCTTCCCACTACAAGAAAAAAAAAACCATTTACAATGTTTCATCTACAGCACATTCTAAAAATATTATAAAAATGGGGGTCATCTACAACCTTTATTGCAAAAATATTGTAAAATTCCTGTGTAAACAACGTTTTATATTCAAACGTTAAGGCTTCTGCAATAGTCATTCATAAAAGTTGGGTATTACTATCTTCAACAACATTTTATTTGTTGCCCCATTGGTCTTGGTCTAACCTAATTTTATTAATTGATCTAACCCTGTCTCGATATAAGGGCTACTTGAACAATTGCTGAGAACTGCTACTACTACGGATCAAGACAAAAAGCCAGTTTGCCATTGAGTCTGTATTTTATTTTTCTATATAATTTTCATTATTTATTGAGTCTAGGAATATGATGTACATCGAATCGTACTGGCAAATAGGCTACCCCAAAATGTTTTCAAAATATCCTTGTTTTAAAAATAAACTTATTTACAAATGCTCCTAACTGCTTGACTTTTCAAAAAGCCAAAAACCAATTTGTAAAAGCCCTAACAGAACAACAAGGAAATTCGGCCCAAGTTCGGTCCGAATTTGCCCCGAGTTCGGTTAGTGCCTGTTGGATTTTGAACTTCGTCTCCCCGCAGTTATGGATGCAACGGCTATCTACTGATAATCACTCAAAGAATTCTGCCCGAATTTTTTCTTTGGAAAACCTATAAATAGAGAAGAATTTCCATCATTTCAACACACCTCTCTCTTCTATTCTCTTTATGGCTAATACATTCTTCCAAAGTGTTCTAAGCTTTTCTTTTTCAAATCCCAAGCTAGTTACAATCCTCTAGCCGATTTGCCAGTACGGTATTGTCTAGAAGTTTCAGAGTGATTGTAATCAGAGGCTTGATTGAATAAAGATACTTCACAATTGAAGTTGATCGAGTACTTCGGATCAAAGCTCACGTTGTAGAAGTTACAAGAACTTCACATGAAAACTTACAACATTTTTCTATAGTGGAATTCAACTGGAAGCTAGAGTTCTTCCGACTGGACTAGTCCTCACAAGAGGGAAACCAGTATACATCCTTGTGTTTGCATTTGCTCTCTGCTCTCTACTTTTTATTTACATATATGTGATATATATTCTCTGATCTTGCTACTAACAAATTCTAATAGCTAATTTTTCGATGTCTACTCTATTCACCCCCTCTAGAGTATAGCGCTTTACATTTCGTTCCTACAATTGATATCCGAGCAAGGACTCTTTTATTTAGCTTAACATCCGTGGAGCAGATCCTCATTTTCAATTGTTATACTCTGATTCTAATTGTCCTATAATTAGTATCATAGCAGGTTACACAGGTAAAGTGAGGTAACACTGTTATTATATTCTTATCTATATTGCTATTACATATATCACTATATCACACATGAAAACTGTGAAATTCACAAGTGAAGGCCAAGCCACAAACAGACCCCACTGTTTGATGGTACAAATTACACATACTGAAAAATATGGATGAGCTATTATTTGAAGTCACTAGACTTTGACCTCTGGTCAATTGTTATCAATGGCTACAAAAAGTCTACTATTACCTCTATTCTTACTTCCTCTATTATTAACAAGCCTTATTATAGTTACACGGAGGAAGAGAAGAAGTTAGCTAGCCTTGATGCAAATACAATGCAAGCTTTTTATTGTGTTGTAGATATAAATGTATTCAATCTTATTTCTACTTGTACTACATCTCATGAAATTTGGAAATTGCTTGAAGCTACTCATGAGAACAGGTATAAAGGTGAAGCTAGCAACTCCAAAGACGAAGAAAATCCTTGTATGATGGCATCGAGATTTGAGGTACAAAACAACCCATTTACTGAAGAAGAGATTTTATGCTACAACTTCAGAAGATCAGGCCGCATAACGAAATATTACCCTACTACTACTAAAGAGAAGAATCGCTATAAATGACCAAACGAAGGAAGATCGTCCTCTCACATGTACGCTACCACGAGCATATGGTGTGGAAGTAAAGCAAGCGATTCGAAAAAAGAAGAGAGACCTCGTCTAGCCACAAATATATGCACAATGGCACTATCTAACGAGGTACACAATAATCCCCTTTATGAAGATAATGAATTTTTTTATGATGAGTTATCTGATGCTTTCAGAGATCTATTGGAAGAACACAAGAAAGTATTAGATAAGTATAAGCAAGCTAGAAAGGATATTCTATCCTATAAGCATGAGAATGAAAAGCATACTTGCTTATTGAATGATGCTAGAAATACTTCTACTTCTGATAATTGTACAGAGATTTTCACACTCGAGTTTAGTTTGTATGAGGCACTTGATTGAATTGACAAAAGCACTCAAGAAAATACTAAACTTAAGGAGGAAATAGAATCAGAAAAGAAGAAGTATTTTATTGCTTCATGTAGAATTGATGCTCTTTCTGCTAAATATGATAAGATCTGTGCTAACTATAAAAGTTAGAGATTAGACTGGAAAAGCAGGTAGTACAACCTATGACTCAGTCTAACACAAGACACATGACAGATCAAAAAGTCACACACGACGGATCATCTGGAATGGAAAAAAGCAAAGGTAAAGCTTCACATAACCATACTTTTTATTACAAGTATCCACTCACATCATATCATACTATTGTATGTTCTCATACTGCTGCACAGAGCACTAATGATTTTTGTCATTATTATGGTATGAATGGACACATTTCTAACGTGGTAAGATTAGGAAACTTGTTGATATGAACTTGTGCAAATGGGTTCCAAAAGCTAACAAATGTGGATCCAAGTTTTCGATACCAAAGTCTTTGCCTCTTAGTACAGGTGAAGCTTCTCATTCAAATAGAACCATGGAACATGTTAGTGATCGCAAAGCTACAAAGGTCATCTTTCAAGCTATTGTACCAACATAAGTGTGCTCACTAGAACCACTTCGTTTATACAGCCAAAAGCAAAGGGTACCGAGTCTTTAACAAAAGGACTATGATCATCGAAGAGTCAATGAACGTTACTTTTGACGAACTGAATCAACAAACAATCGATGATGATGATGATGACGTCAGTACACCAAGCACAACACCTGCAGAACCTTCAAGCACAACACCTGCAGATCCATCAAGCAGAGCACGTACAGAACCAGAAGCCAGAACCATCTACCTTGAGAGTCTGCCAAAAAGAATGAAGTATATGGATGACCATTCCAAGGACTTGGTAATAGGTAAGATTACCAGGGGTGTAAGTACTAATTCCTCTAACAGAGATGTAGTTTCCTGTGTTGCATTTATTTTACAGCTAGAACCCAAAACTATTAAAGAAGCATGTAACGATATTTTTTAGTTAGATGCTATACAAGAGGAATTAAACAAATTTGAACGGAATCAAGTTTGGGAACTTATTCCCAAGCCCATTGATCATCCAGTCATTGGCACCCGCTGGGTATTCTGAATTAAACTCAATGAGAATAGTTTAGTTACTTGTAACAAGGCCCGACTCATAGCTCAAGGATACAACCAAGAGGAAGGTATCGACTACAATAAGACCTATGCCCTAGTTGCGAGATTAGAATCTATTCGCATGTTATGTGCATTTGTATATTTTCACAATTTTAAGCTTTTTCAAATGGACGTAAAAAGTGAATTTTTTAACGGTTTTATAAAAGAAGAAGTTTATGTAGCTCAACCTCCAGGTTTTACTGATTTCAAAAATCCTGACTATGTTTTCAAGTTGAAAAAAGCCTTATACGGTCTAAAACGAGCCCCTCGTGCTTGGTACGATCATTTAAGCTCTTTTCTACTTGATAACGATTTTACAAAAGGGAAGGATGACACTACACTGTTTATAAAATCTTTGAAAAGAAATCTTCTTTTGATTCAGATTTATATTGACGATATTATCTTTAGATCTACTGATGAGTCTCTTTGTCAAGAATTTTTAAAGCGTATGCAAAATAAGTTTAAGATGAGCATGATGGGAGAACTCAAATTCTTCCCTGGACAGAAAATCAAACAAACCTACAATGCGACATTCATTAATCAAGCCAAGTACGCAAAAAACTTACTAAAGAAGATCGATCTAGAAACTGTCAAACCTCTTGGCACTCCGATGGAAACTTCAACCAAGCTTGATATTGATGAGCAAGGCAAACCGGTCGGCATACATAAGTATCGAGGTATGATTGGTAGTTTACTTTATTTTACTACTAGTCGCCCTGATATAATGTTTATTGTTTACTTGTGTGCACGTTTTCAAACTAACCCTAAGGAATCACACTTGTGTGCAGTTAAGCGTATCTTTCGATACCTTAAAGTCATTTGTTCTGTAGCTTATGTATCCAAAAAAACTACATCCTTTGACTAACCGGTTACTCGAATGTTGAATTTGCTGGATGCAAAGTAGATATAAAATGTACTAGCAGTACGTGTCATTTCCTAGGTAAGGCTCTAGTCTCTTGGTTTAGCAAGAAGCAAAATGATGTCGCATTATCAACTACTGAGGCTGAGTATATCACTGCAGGACGTTGTTGTACACAAATTTTGTGGATGAAGCAAACCTTAGAAGACTTTGGTTTACAGTATTCACACATGCCCATTTTCTGTAACAACACTAGCACTATTAATTTGACAAAGAATCCTGTATGTCATTCTCACACTAAGCATATTAAGATTCAACATCATTTTCTTAGAGACCATCAAACAAATGGAGATACAAACCTTGAATATGTAGACACAGAGAACCAGTTGGCTGACATCTTTACAAAAATATTAGCGGAAGATTGTTTCAATTATTTACGTCAAGAATTAGAAATTTTAGATGTCAATAATATTAATTGATTTTGTTTTAATAATTATTATTCAATATGCAAAACTATTTTCAAGACAAGCCTACAAAGGGCCTATCTGTCACCACGACCAAGGTCAAAGCGAAGCGGTACTTAAGCATTCCCCTGTGAATCTCTGTTAGCTGGGACAACACCCCTACAGCTAATCTGAAACAGTTGTTGCATAACGAAATATAATTCATAAAATAAATATTAATTATATTAATTAAAATTTAAAATAACTAAACTTTGAATTAAATAATTGAAAAGGATTGATGAATATAAATTAACACATTATTTTTCTACACAAAAATACCTCAATAGAACCACAGGCGAACTCGCACCGAATTTGGCCCGAGTTCGGCCCGAGTTCTATTGGTGTTGGGTATGTTTAAGTCAGATTTGAATGCGGTCCTTCATTATCTTCATCTCCTCCAAACAGAGCAGCAGTCGCGACCGAGAGCTCCAAACCCTAGATTTTTCATCTTTTGATTTCTCTCAAGTCTTTTGGAGTTTTCAATCCAAATTTTGGATTCATGTGGAGATTCTCGTTCTCTTCCACATACTCAAATTTCAGAAGGTATAACTTCCTCCTTCTCTCTATTTAATTTCATAAATTTCTATACATTTTCTAGAAATCATGCCTAGGATTCACAAACCCTTCAAGAGGAAGAAGACCGCGACTAGCACAGAAGCCTCGTCTTCGGATCCTTTCCAAGGAACACTCTTTTCGTCCGTCCAATCGGACAACGGGGCGTTCAATGGGTTTTACTTTGAAACTCATGACCAATCCCTATTGTGGTATGCGGATTTCTCTATTCACAACATATGCCCTGGCGCACCAATCAAATAGACTATCTTTTTGTCCCATCGAACTTATTTTGAAGCACTAGGATTTCACAACCTTGTCACTCATTCATATCCTATCGCAACTAATGCTATTCGTTTATTTTATTGCAATTTCACCCTTAACACTTTCACTGTTAAGAGTCATCTCGCTAGAATCGATATTCAATTTAATGGTGCCGACTTAGCAAAAATCCTTGATATTTCAAATGAAGGTGCTACATTAGACGATATCACAGAATTTGAATTTCTTGGATATATGACTTTAACCGTTTCAAAAATGAACTCTGCTCTCATGATCGAGTTCGTTCTGAAAAGTTCAAAGCTGCAAATTTGAACTTATTCTTCTATGAACTGCATCGCATCGTCTACTCCACTATCTTACCTAAATCTACTTCCAAGGATGATGTGACCACCCTTAAAATGTCTACTTTATACCATATTCATAAGGTGTAATGCCCCAGTCCCAAAATACTTAGGACTAAGTACGTAGACATGCCAGCTGCATACATACGAAGTATATAGAATCCTCGTATATATACAGAAGCTATAAAATGCAGTAAACCATAACACTCTAAATCGCATCCACGAATAAAGATATATCTCTCATAGAATCAAATAAGAAATCATCATTGTACATTTGGTTGGATAGAGACAAATCCACTACCAACTATAAAAGCGACGAATAAATAAATAATAAAGGAATTTGTCGAGCGAGCAAAAGGTGATCCAAGAGCAATCATCTCGAAGCAAGAGGGTAAATCATGTCCTTGGCTAAAGTACCTGCAGAAAGTCACAAAACACACCTAGAGAATTCACTAGGTCCTTAGAGAGATGTAACAAGAGACAAGAAACAACATGCCATAAACTAAATAATAAGTTGCTCAACAATAATCTGGACCATAACAAGGTTGAGTACCTTATCATCGGAGCAGTTAACCACACCTACAACCAAACAAGGACAAGGTGTGGTAAACTAGTCCGCGACAAGATATTGTTCCAAGTCATGGTCAAGCATAAGTACATAGACCAAAAGTACTCATACCTAAAGGATAATGGCCACCTAACCACTCTATGTGTAATGCAATCGAGAATAGTGCATGGTCGCGTAACCTCCAAGTCAAGTCAAGATAAAATAAGCAGGACCTCAATAGCGAGTCTAACTACTATATATCATTTCTCAGTATCGAGCGAGTCTATGGCATATAGTCTACCTATCATTCCTCAGTAGCGAACGAGTCTACGATAGATAGGAAGGAGGTCAACGACCAGTTGTATTCTCCCCACCCATTGTTCTAACTCTAATAACTACTAGTCTTCAACCATTAAAATCCTAGTAGTAGTTATAGCCTAACGCTCGTCTAATATGTACCGCTGGCCACTCAGTACACACGTCCGAGATCTATATGTGACTTATGATTCGTGGCATACATGTGTCAAGGACAATGAATATAGGAGGTCTCTTCCTTCTAGGTCAAGTGTGCATAAAAAGAAATAAATATTGAAAGACAGAATTTAAATAATAAAGTTGCATGATTTAGAAGAACAAGTTATATTTGCAAAAAATAAATACTAAATAAGTAACTGCATAAAATATAATAAGCAAAGAGATAAGAAGTAATGGCAAGGTATCTTGCCTGGTGTGTCGCCTAGTGTGGTATGATGATCCGACAAGTCCCAATAGTTCAGAAGCCATAGTCGATGTGTAGGGGTCTGAGGTTATGAGAAAATAGGCAAGCAAGATTAGTCATGAGTAATGGGGATAATCGAAGGATATTTTAGGGAATAACATACTATATGTAGAAAATAGTAATAATTAAAAACTAGATTTTTATCAAAAAATATTTTAGATAAACATATACTTGAAAATCAAAAATCAATTTTCTTTAAGCTAATCTCTAGGCCTATAAAAATATATTCATGGATAGGAAACTATATTTTGTTAGTTAAAGATAATTTAAATAATAATACTTAGAAATTTACTCAATAAATTTGAAACAACCTTTTTTATTCAAAACGTTATATTTAAAGACATAAAAATTTAAAAGCCAAAAAGTGAATTTTTTTCAAAATAATTCGTAGGTCAAAATCTACATATACAATACCATAAACTAATTTAGTGGTATATTTCTCACAAATATTTAAATATATTGATATTTTTATCTTGTATATTTCAAAAATTAAGAATAACATTTACTACAAGTAAGATAATAATGTAAGCTATTATATTACTACTAATAGTATTCACACTTAAATATTATCAGCAAAAATATGAATAAAGTAAAAGAAAAAATAAGTAAAGTAAAGTAAAGCTAAAAGTAACATCTTTATTTGTGTTGTCTCCTTTGAGAAGCACAGAACGAAGAGAAACATAAAAGTAAGGAAAGAGTAAGACAAAAGGAAGGGGGTGAACAAATTTTTTTCTTCTCCAGTGAGAAGAACCCGAGAGGAAGAAGAATCAGGAGGAAGAGGGGAGCAGAGCTTACCGACGGTTGGCCGGTGGCAAAATTTTCGTGCACGGCTGCTAGGCGCACGGAGGGCGGCTGTACGTACAGATACGAAGGTTGGTGGTGGTGCTGGATCATGGCCGAGCGCTGTTCCGGGCGACGGGACTGGTTTTTCGTGGTTGGGCGGCCCTATCTTGTCTAGCGGTGCGGACTCGGCGGCTTGAGCGAGTAAAGCGCTGACGCCGGCACAAGATCTGGCGGCGAATCCGTCGTTACGGGCGGAGCTTACGGGGTCAGCGCTCTGGCGGTGCTCGACCGGGCTGGACGGGGTGGACGAGGGCGCAGGAGGATGGAGCTTGGCGCCGGTGGCGGATCATGGTAAGGGTTTTGGGTTAGGATTTTTTTTCCTTCTTTTGTTGGTGGTGGTGTTGAGATTTTGGGTGGCGAATTTGCGTGCCCCGGCGGGTGGAGGCCGGAAGTGCGACAGGAATGAGGTGGTCGGAAGGGGCTGTTGTGGGGAGTTCTGGCGGGGTTGCTGGTTTTGGGTTGCTAAGACCGGTGATGGCCGTACCAGAGGGGTGGGTATTTGGCCGTCGTGGGCGTGGTGATGGCGACGGTGTCGGTGACGGGTTCGGCTCTGGTGGCTGTGGTGGTAGATGGTGATGGTGGCGGTGGTGTTGTAGTTTATCGGAGAAGACAGGGTTGGGCCGAGCGATGGACAGGATTTAGAATAGGATTATGGTAGGAATTTAATTGTGTCGGCGGTGTGACCGACACAGAAACTAATGTATATGTATAAATATGGAATAAGAACGGGTGGATACAGACACGTTGCACAACACGTTCGAGTGGAGAAAATTTGGATTTGTGAATTTATAGAAAAGATAACATGGAGCCTCCTTTATATGGGGGTGGTGCTCCAAGTCGGATAAGGACTGGGAGAGTTTAAATCCCCCTATTAGATAAATCGCATATTTTTAATTCATTCCAATCAATTTCCAATTTAAATCTACATAAATCCAATTCAGTTTTAATATAGATAAATATCATATACAAATCCCTTTAAAAATTAAAATTTCCATAAATTATTAAATATTAATCCAACAATTTCTAAAATAACTTTAAAAAAATATATATATTAATAAAGAATTTCAAAAATTACAATATTTATTTGAAATATCTTTTTATAACAGAATACAACAGTTACATATAGTTCTCGAAGGTAGACATGAGACTAATTTCATGCACTAGCTTACAAACTGTATATTTTCATAAAACTATAGTTTTTCTAAATTACCAAATATATATGTACACTAAAATAAATAACCTTTTATAATGTAAGATGAAATAAAGTTTTGGAAATCCTAATGTTATGATTTTACAATTTTAAGCAATTGAAAATACTTATTAAAAACTGTATTTCTCCTATCCTTTATAAAACGTTTTATAAAAATATGTACCTCGCACATATTCGCACTCGATGAGCAAATACGAAAATTTAAAATTAATATCAAAATTAATATATATATAAAACTCATAGTAGAAATTGAAGGGGTTTACATCCTACCAACTTACCAAAATTTTGTCCTCGAAATTTAGGAGTAACTAGGAGGGTTGAGTAGGTAGGGATTGTTTACCGACAATCAATCGATCAATTAACCCGACGAGGAGAAGGGAAGGCAAACAACGAAAAAACAAACAATAGATTCACGGGTATGGTTTAAACGATATCCCATGACAACTCTTTAGTATCGAATTTGATTCGCTACTACCTTCAATCCTAGAATTTGTAAAATCTCAAGTTTTATTAATAACTTCCTCTATCTCATTCTAAGGTCACTAACTCCATATTTGATTCATGTTCAATGTCGTCTTAATCTTCGAATCTTTATTGTCATCTTTCTTAATAGTAAATCTTCAAAAAGTTTTCTTCAAAGTTCATATTCCAATAAACTTGAACTTCCTTACGACTCCCTTTTTTTTCCAAAATTTTGAATCCCTTTTGAAAAAAAAAATTTATATTTCAAAATACATTTTCTATTCTTTGCTCAATTTGATAGCTATCCTCAAAAATAAATCACATAACTACTAAAATTTCTTCGAGACATACTTATGCATATATCGACCTCTCAAACGATATTTGTCACGACCCGCACCCGCTTCTCCGGATACGAGACGTGTCCAAGCCAGCCTACACCGCAGAGTCGGCGGTAGAACGCTGTCAAGCCCACATGAAATAAATGCTCAAAATATAACATTTGCTGCTCATTTACATTTCTAAATTTGTTACAACATTTACATCATTTAAAATTAAAGGAAATACAAGATTTTACAATTAATGAAATTGGTACAACTGTTTTCTATTTCTAGGTTGACCTCAGCATACCCAAGCCTTCCCAATGCTAAGAGTGATCGTGGCTAAACCTGAAAAATATTGGTTTCCAGTCAGGAATGGAACAAGTACACAAACCGACGACAATACAAAAACACAATAAAATTCACAAGACATGAAAATAACATATGAGAGATAAAAACTGGAAGATAACTGATGACATGGCACGATGGAGAAATAAAGAAAAAATAAAAGACATCTACCTAGGTGGTGTGAAATATCTGTTTCGATATGTGAACGGCTTGGGGCTAAATACGGCACACTGTACGTGTCGTGTGCAGCTGCTATCATTCACGAAAGATACGGGGGATAATTCAAGGTGGTCCACATGTCTACTAAGATATTTCCCCTCCCGACTACTCCGTGTGATGAGCGTGTCAACAAACAAAAATATATATGTATAGACATGAAATGAAAAGACTACTATGAATTGAAAGCAATCCGAAAGTGCACTTGCCTGAGGTCCTTAGCTGGAGAAACCGATAGTACAACCACATCAGATGAGTCACTAAAGTCAAACACATGCAAAAAGTCTCCAGATGCTGAAATAAACATTACCAACGTTCTCAGAATAGTCAAATTAGCTAGAATCGCCTGTCCATAAGTCCAATTCTGGACACAGGGGCAAAACGATAATTTCGGGTCAAAACGGTGTCCGTCGTTGGAACCGCTTTGCACCAAAAAACGTGCCAAGGTTTATGGTCTCTAAAGTCGTCAAACCATATGTCAACAGGTCCAGTTTTTTGATACAAACCCAATCGTGTGTCCAAAGTTGGATTCCGGCGGACCGTGCACAAAGAGTTTAATTACTCTCAAAGTCTAATAATTTTCATAAAGCCCGTTTGAAAATAATATATCTCAATTCGCATAAAACCTGTTAACAAAACCCTTTTTAATATTTACTGCCCAAATTTACATAATTAAAAGACATAAAATATAATATTTTGATTAATTCTATAATACGATCCATGTGTTAAGACACGACTAAGCTCAGCCCAAAATTATAATCTATTTGGAAACTTTTTATAAAATATTTAGAATTATATGTCATACTTGAAACTTATATATTTTATTTATCAAAATATTTTTAAATAAGTACTTAAATCTAGAAATCATTTTTAGGCCAAATACCATAAAGTGATATAACCATATTTTAGTTTTCTAAGTCTAATTTAAATTATATGCAGACTAACCAATATAATAATAAAATAGTAACAATAGTATAATAATAAATGACCTCAAGATTATATACATGCATGTACAGTTTTGGAAGAATACAATATTTCGGTTAAATATTTTATAACATTCATATATGAACAAAATAGATCAATAATAATTTTTATTGCTCAAGATAATTCTAGATAAATACTTAAAATTAAGGGAATTATTTTTATATCAAAACTATAGGAAATATTACCATAATAATTTTATAAAAATCTTTATCTTTTATTATATAGTAATAAGCTCTTCAGGAACTATATATATTTATAAATCAAAACCAATTTATTATGAAAATCACTAATATGGTGGCTAAGCCCAATCCTACAATCTCAGTATAATTTTGTAAAAATATTAATATACATAGGTTTCCAAATAACTAATAATGGTCATAGCAGTACCAAAACTGACACAAGTCTTCTTCTTTCTTCATTTATTAGTCCATTTTAATTCCAAACAAAATGAGCCCACAAACCCTATGTAATATCAACCATACCCGGCCCATTATATTAATACCAACCCATTGTTTTCTTCGCTACTGAAGAGAGAGACAAAAGAAAGGAACCAAAATTGAGAAGAGTAAGCAGTGGCTCACAGTGGAGATTGACGTCGAGGGGAGCCGCCGATCTCGGCTCGGAGTTCGATCGGAGTGCGATGGCACGGGTGCTCGGGTCTGCGGGGTCATCATCGTACGTGTGGGCGCTCTGGCGTTCGTCTTCCGGAAAGATCTGACGACGCACGGAGATGGATGGCTGCAGACGAGGACGGGTCGCCGCGGAGAGCTAGGCGAGTTGGTTCGGCCAACGGAGATGGGCGGCGCTCGACGTACGGTTCAGCCTGGAACGGCGACCGGTGCTATGGGGAGACGAGGCCACGCTGGGCATGGGCGCAAAGAATTCGATGCGGTGGCTGTTCCGGAGAAGGGCGCGGACGCGACCTGGTGTGCCGTTGGCCGCTCATGAGGCACGGCTGCGGTGGCCGCTCGCAGCCCGACGCGGCCTTGCGCGGTGCTGAGGCACGGCGGTGGTCCTCGCAGCGCTCGGCGGGTGGAGGTGCTACGGAGGAGATCCAGCGAGGACGGTATCCGGTGGCGGACGGAAGAGTCGCAGGATTTTGCCGGAGATGGAGTAGCGCGATTTGGTGTGAGTCGCAAGGTCGGTCACCGATACAGACGGAGAGATCGATATGGCAGTGGGTACGGCTCAGGTGAGGGGGTTCTCTTCTCGCTTCGCTGTAGTGTTGCCACTGGTGTGGTGGCTTGGCTTGTCTGGTGGGTCGAACACGATACTGGTTTTGATGTATATGTAATAGGAGATAGAATAAGAAGGATGGACACGGACACACGGGTCCGGACACGGCACAGAGTTTTGGTATTGGATGTGTGTGTTGATGGTGATGGTGCTGGCTTGGCTTCGGGCTCGCCACTGCGTGGTTGATCTATGGTGATTGGGGTGTTGGGAATCCAGACACGCAGGAAGAAGGCGATCGTCAGGAAGGAGGGGTGTACGCACATCGCCGAGTCGCGAGGCTTCGAGTAGGCCATGGTAGCATGTTTGTTGGTTGAGTATGGATAGGAGGAAGTCCTCGATTTCATGGGAAGGAGAAGGTTATATTGGTAGGGGAAGCCTTCGGTTTCATGGGAAGGAGAAGGTTATATTGGTAGGGAAAGCACGGTTGTTCTCATGCTAGGAGAATAGGGAAATAGAGATATAGAGTAAAATATCAAGATAAGATATATATAACTACACAGATTAGAACTTTTGGCTAAATCTTATAGGCTCAAATAATATTGAATCCAATAGAAATCAATCTATAACAATTTAGAAATGATACTATATTTTATTTAAATATAAACATAGCCAAATCTAAATCTAACACTTTAAAATAATACTCCTAGAAGAAGACTTTATTTCAAGTAATATTATGAAACATATGTTTTTTGAATTCGAATCATGGTACGACTAAATCAAACAAACTTTGAAATATCTTTATATCCATATCAAATTATTTAAAATAAACTTTGAAATATCTTTCTATCCATATCAAAGTATTTAATATGAGATGACAATTTCCCTACCTCCCAAATATACTTTGGAAGACTATTTGTTGCTATCAATTAATATAAATATATCGGTATAAATCTAATGCAAATAATAGTCATTTGTATTTAAACAAATCACTTGATTCCATGAAATAATTTAAAATATAATTTTGGTTTAATCAAAATCCTAATTTGAAAATAGATTAAGCAGAAAAAAATAAATAAATAATGTTTTCAAACTCATGTCTCTTGTAATTCCAAAACTTCAAGAACAATGTTTGACCAATCTGCAAAGAAGAAAAATAATATCGTAACGTTCGATACATGAAAATTTTTAAAATAAGATAATTAAAATAAAATATACAAAAAAATAAGTTTTGAAATTTTCGGGAAGAGGAGTTACAAATCTACCCACCTTAGAAATAAATTCGTCCTCAAATTTAAAGGAATGACTAGAACAGATAGGGTCGATAGGTCAGAAGAAAAATGTAAGAAAAGAAAATTTTCGTAAAAATAAAATAAAAATAAAAATTATAGTTTGATAAGATAGAATTGATCAAGGATAACAAAGTTTCTTTAGTAATAAATATTAATCAAGAAATTAACCAAGAAGGTTGGAATTTGAGAAATAAATAAGTAGATATGGTTTAGGGTTAGAAACTTAGGCTGTGATCTTGAATCCTAAAATGATATAAAATATTCAAATATATATATATATATATATATATATATATTATATATATATATATATATATATATATATATATATATATATATATATATATATATATATATATTTTATATATATATATATATATAAAATATATATATATATATATATATATATTTTTTTTTTTTTTTAATATATATATATATATATTACACGATCAAGATTAAAATTATTTTAGTACGAACAAATAGTTGAGAAAAAAAAAATTTAGGCACAATTATAGAAATGAATTCTAGGATATCATGCGAATTGGCCCGATTGTAATAGAATCAAATAGTCTAGTCGTGATCGAAAGGTCGTTAAGGATGGTCCAACTCGAGCCCGTTCAAGCACGATCGATTGTGTAAGCATGATCATAGAATCGTAATCTAGGTGTGATTATGAATCTAGTTGAAGGAAATCAAATTAGGTTTAAAAGATGACGATTCAAAAACAGGAAGATATGGAGGAAAAGAACAACCAGTTTATTGTGGAGCTTGTAACTAGAAATAAGGTACAAATCAATTTAAAAACTTAATAGTCACATGCCAATAAAGAACGTAGCCTCTATGGTATTCGAAAACCGTAAGCGCACTTGAACTCATTTACCGAGAATTCATGCCTCGCCAGTGTACATCTGGCTGCAGTAAACTCTTTGACTCTAAATAGGATACGGCATCGAATATTCTATTAACTCTATCCAATGTTGGCATAATAATTCAAAGATTAAATAGGAAAAATAAGACATAGTTTTGATAATATACGATAACCTACTCTTACTTGGAATTACTTCAACTTAGGGATCATGCCTCGCCAGTGCGCTGTTGGCTGCAGTGAACCCACGGTCTCCATAAGTCAAGTAAATGGTGACAGTGCGCTTCTGTCTTGCGATTGTAAGTCACCGATCATTCTTTCAACTATATCCATAAAATTTCAAAGGGGCTTCTAATTTTTTTTATAAAACAAATTGACTATGATGGATGAAACTTAGAAATTGAATAAATTGATCATGATAGGTAAGTGTACATATCTGTCCTTGGAGTGAAAGTATCTGTTCTAAAATCAGACGATTGATTATGAAGGGAGTGATCGAAGATGAGGGAGAAATACAAACTTTTATATCTATTTCTCTAATATTCAAGATTGAGGGAAAAGAAATATGTATAAAGCACTAGTATACCTGCTATGAATATACATTACAAACAAGTATATATGTATATCCTAAATAAATTTGCAAAATTCCAAAATCAATCTAAGGGAAGATTATACTACTTCCAAGTAAAATATAAATTTAAATAGCAATAATACATATATTATATTTGAAATAAAATTTACAGAAATTATTCACGAGGCAAAAATAAACTAGCAATATATATACACATCTATATATCTACATGGACGTCATTGGTCTCATTATATGACTACCAGGGCTTGGGTTGGTTTCGGGCTAGTTTGAAACAATCGAAATTTCTAAAAGCCAATAATCTTAGTAATAAATAAATAACTATATACATATATTTTGGATCAAGTCACAACTTGGCCTGGTTTTCCTAATTTGAACCCACTTATTGTTCGATCTTTCCAACCACAGCTAATACACTAGTCAAAGCACGTCACTGCACTGTCCGTGCCATTATTTTTAGTCATTTGGCATTCCAAAATTTAACCATGACTAAGGCAATTCTATAATCAATATTTATAAAATTCTAAAAATCATATTTAATTCAAAAAATTAAATAAAAGAACATTTTCCAACTTTCGGAAAGGTGGGTTATGGACAGGAAGGCCTAAGTTGATGGGTAAATAGTCTACCCACCTTAGGTCAAATCGTCGTATCAAATGTAATAGTATATCTATAAAGCCTTCAGGTCATCTAAATTTAGTAAATTGCATGGCCTAATCATTAACTACCTAATAATCAATTTAAGAAGAGACTCTTATTCCTAATCATTCTCTTAAATTAATTCAATCCTAATTGTGAATGAGCATTTTCTAGTCGCAGGCTCACAGTAGTACGACTAATGGTACTACCATGAGTTCGCACAATTTTGTGAAAACTGACCTGCATGGACCACCACAAAAACTTGTCACGACCCGTACCCGCATTTTCATATACGAGACGTGTCCAAGCCAGCCTACACCGTAGAGTCGACGGTAGAACGCTGTCAAACCCGCAAGAAATAAAATCTCAAAATATAACATTTGCTGCTCATTCACATTTCTAAATTTATTACAACATTTAAAATTAAAAGAAATACAAGATTTTACAATTAATGAAAGTGGTACAACTATTTTCTATTTCTAGGTTGACCTCAGCATACCCAAGCCTTCCCAATGCTAAGAGTGATCGCGGTTAAACCTGAAAAATATTGGTTTTCAGTCAGGAATGGAACAAGTACACAAACCGACGGCAATACGAAAACACAATAGGATTAACAAGACACGAAAATAACATATGAGAGATAAAAACTGGAAAATAACTGATGACATGGCACGATGGAGAAATAAAAAAAATAAAAGACATCTACCTAGGTGGTGTGAAATATCTGTTTCGACATGTGAACGGCTAGGGGTAAATACGGCATACTGCACGTGTCGTGTGCAGCTGCTATTATTCACGAAAGACACGGAAGATAGTTCTGGGTGGTCCACATGTCTACTAAGATATTTTGCCTCCCGACTACTCCATGTGACGAGCGTGTCAACAAACAACAAGATATATGTATAGACATGAAATGAAAAGACTACTATGAATGAAAAGCATTCAGAAAGTGTACTTGTCTGAGGTCCTTAGCTGGAGAAACCGATAGTACAACCACATCAGATGAGTCACTAAAGTCAAACACATGTAAAAAGTCTCCAGATGCTAAAATAAATATTACCAACGTTCTCAGAATAGTCAAATTAGCTAGAATCGCCTGTCCTTAAGTCCAATTCTGGACACATGGGCCAAACGGTAATTTCGAGTCAAAACGGTGTCCGCCGTTGGAACCGCTTTGCACCAAAAAATGTGCCAAGGTTTATGGTCTCTAAAGTCGTCAAACTATATGTCAACAAGTTCAGTTTTTTGATACAAATCCAACCGTGTGTCCAAAGTTGGATTCCGGCGGACCGTGCACAAGGAGCATAATTACTCTCAAAGTCTAATAATTTTCATAAAGCCCGTTTGAAAATAATATATCTCAATTTGCATAAAACCTGTTAACAAAATCCTTTTTAATATTTACTGCCCAAATTTACATAATTAAAAGACATAAAATATAATATTTTGATTAATTCTATAATACGATCCATGTGTTTAGACACTACTAAGCTCAGCCCAAAATAATAATCTATTTGGAAATTATTTATAAACTATTTAGAATTATATGTCATACTTGAAACTTATATATTTTATTTATCAAAATATTTTTAAATAAGTGCTTAAATCTAGAAATCGTTTTTAGGCCAAATACCATAAAGTGATATAACCATATTTTAGTCTTCTAAGTCTAATTTAAATTATATGTAGACTAACCAATATAATAATAAAATAGTAACAATAGTATAATACTAAATGACCTCAAGATTATATACATGCATGTACAGTTTTGGAAGAATACAATATTTCGGTTAAATATTTTATAACATTCATATATGAACAAATTAGATCAATAATAATTTTTATTGCTCAAGATAATTCTAGATGAATACTTAAAATTAAGGGGATTATTTTTACATCAAAACTATAGGAAATATTACCATAATAATTTTATAAAATCATTATCTCTTATTATATAGTAATAAGCTCTTCAGGAACTATATATATTTATAAATCAAAACCAATTTATTATGAAAATCACTAATATGGTGGCTAAGCCTAATTATACAATCTCAGTATAATTTTGTAAAAATATTAATATACATAGGTTTCCAAATAACTAATAATGGTCATAGCAGTACCAAAACTAACACAAGTCTTCTTCTTTTTTCATTTATTAGTCCATTTTAATTCCAAACAAAATGAGCCCACAAACCCTATCTGATATCATCCATACCCGGCACATTATATTAATACCAACCCATTGTTTTCTTCTCTACTGAAGAGAGAGAGACAAAAGAAAGGAACCAAAATTGAGAAGAGTAAGCAGTGGCTCACGGTGGAGATTAACGTCGAGGAGAGCCGCCGATCTCGGCTCGGAGTTCGATCGGAGCGAGGTGGCACGGGTGTTCGGGTCTGCGGGGTCATCATCGTATGTATGGGCACTCCGGCTCTCGTCTTCCGGACAGATCTGACGGCGCACGAAGATGGACGGCTGCAGACGAGGACGGGTCGCCGCGGAGAGCTAGGCGAGTTGGTTCAGCCAACGGAGATGGGCGGCGCTCGGCGCGCGGTTCAGCCCGGAACGATGACCGGTGCTATGGGGAGATGAGGCCACGCTGGGCAAGGGCGTGGAGAATTCGACGCGGTGGCTGTTCTGGAGAAGGGCACGAACGCGGCCTGGTACGCCGGTGGCCGCTCGCGAGGACATGGCTGCCGTGGCCGCTCGCAGCCCGACGCGGCCCCGTGCGGTGCTGAGGCGCGGTGGTGGTCCTCGCAGCGCTCGGCGGCTGGAGGTGCTACGGAGGAGATCCAGCGAGGACAACATCCGATGGCGGACGGAAGAGTCGCGAGATTTCGTCGGAGACGGAGTAGCGCGATTTGGTGTGAGTCGCACGGTCGGTCACCGATGCAGATGGGGAGATCTATATGGCAGTGGGCACAGCTCAGGTGAGGGGGTTCTCTTCTCGCTTCGATGTGGTGTTGCCACCGGTGTGGTGGCTTTGCTTGTCCGGTAGGTCGGACACGATACTGGTTTTGATGTATATGTAATAGGAGATGGAATAAGAAGGATGGACACAGACACATGGGTCCGGACACGGTACAGAGTTTTAGTATTGGATGTGTGTGTTGATGGTGATGGTGCTGGCTTGGCTTCGGGCTCGCCACGGCGTGGTTGATCTACGGTGATTGGGGTGTTGGGAATCCAGACACGCAGGGAACAGGCGATCGTCAGGAAGGAGGGGTGTACGCACATAGCCGAGTCCCGAGGCTTCGAGTAGGCCATGGTAGCATGTTTGTTGGTTGAGTATGGATAGGAGAATTCTTCGGTTTCATGGGAAGGAGAAGGTTATATTGGTAGGGAAAGCACGGTTGTTCTCATGCTAGGAGAATAGGGAAATAGAGATACAGAGTAAAATATCAAGATAAGATATGTATAACTACATAGATTAGAACTTTGGGCTAAATCTTATAGGCTCAAATAATTTTGAATCCAATAGAAATCAATCTATAACAATTTAGAAATGATACTATATTTTATTTAAATATAAACATAGCCAAATCTAAATCTAACACTTTAAATTAATACTCCTAGGATAAGACTTTATTTCAAGTAATATTATGAAACATATGTTTTTTGAATTCAAATCAGGGTACGACTAAATGAAACAAACTTTGAAATATCTTTATATCCATATCGAATTATTTAAATAAACTTTGAAATATCTTTCTATCCATATCAAAGTATTTAATATGAGATGACAATTTTCCTGCCTCCCAAATATACTTTGGAAGAATATTTGTTGCTATCAATTAATATAAATATATCGGTATAAATCTAATACAAATAATAGTCATTTGTATTTAAACAAATCACTTGATTCCATGAAATAATTTAAAATATAATTTTGGTGATCAAAATCCTAATTTGAAAATAGATTAAGCAGAAAAAATAAATAAATAATGTTTTCAAACTCATGTCTCTTGTAATTCCAAAACTTCAAGAACAATGTTTGACCAATCTGCAAAGAAGAAAAATAATATCGTAACGTTCGATACACGAAAAATTTCAAAATAAGATAATTAGAAAAAAATATACAAAAAAAATAAGTTTTGAAATTTTTGGTAAGAGAAGTTACAATATTTATTCACATAATTCAATTAACGATTTTGATTCCTTATAAATATGTTATTTCTATATCTCGTAATAAAACTTTTGAATTCAAAATCTCTAATCTTCCTTTTCTTACAACATACATAACTCTTTTTTTTCGTAATCTTCTTGAAATTCTTCTTGAAATTGAAATCCAATAATCTTAGCTACACATTTATAACCATGATAGAAATTTTAACCTCCTAATTATCAAGAATAATAATTTCTATAGTCACTAATTGAATCCTTGAAAGTAGCCACATCTAAATACCAATAATTTTGACTTACCATCATCTTATTCAATTCTACCAATAACTTCCTCTATGGGGCTTTCTAATCCAATCCGTATAACTGAAGGGTGTCATGATCGAATTTTTATTTTTGTATAAGGGTATCATATAATAAACAAGGTTTGAATGAATCACGGAAGAGTTAAAATAAAATCATCAAAGAGGGAAGCAAACAACTGGGAGAAAAAAAAAATATGGTGAGGCTTTAAAGATTATGGTAAGGTTTTGGTAAATAATGAGGTTTGCTAATTAACGCACGAAAATAAAAAGGATCAAGATAAAACATAAAATAAAAGACTATTAAGGCATCAAGTATATCAAGATAAAATAAGTAAGAGACATGGTTTCTTGAGAAAAGATAGTCTCTTAGGTTAGGGTACGGTCAAGGGAACGACTCTAATCCTTTTCAAGTTTCAATGATTAGAAGATGATGATAGTAGGCTTAGAGTTTGAGGGTAAAAATGAGTAAGTCGAGATGAAGATATAGTCACATAGCTTGGTCGATCACTAACTACACTTGTATATATGCAATGTCTTAGTTATATGTGGTATGGCAACTAAGGTGAGACACTCATATTTTTCTTAGGATAGCATCATGTCAAGATATAGTCGCATCCTTAACTTCTATTTCCCTCAAAAGATCCTTAATATGTATTTCAAATCTCGAAATACACTACCACAATCCCTAGTTATTTTAGATTGTCAAGCCAAATCGTAACTTAAGGTTTCAAACTTTGTAATAAATCTCAAAATACACTCTTATCTTACCACACACATTTTTTTTCATAATGTATTACAATTCCCAAACAAACTTCCTCATTCTCGAGTTGGTTGAGGTTGTCAAGCAAAATCGTACTTTTAAATTTTAAAACTTTCTAATCAATCTGGGAATAAACCTTTATCATATCATAATAAAGTATACATATATTTCTTTTTTCACCAAAAGTTTTAATATCCATAATCAAAACTGTAAACTCAATTCTAAAATTCGTCAATCGTAGATCATTTGACACAACAATATTTTTCTTTTTTTTGCATCGTAAACTAACTTCCACATTTTTTAGTTGATTGCGGTCATCTAACAAAACCATAACCTTGAAGTTTAAAACTTTCTAATACCTCGAGATAAACTTTTAGCGTATTACAAATCAATTTAAACTGAACTCAAAATTTAAATATGCTTTATCAACTGTAAATCATGCGACACAATTTAAAACTTAATATTTTTCTCAAATTTCTTTTTATACCCGAAATAAATCATAACTAAAATCAAAATAATTTTTGTTTTCTCAATCTCTATCGATCCTCTTGTTAATACCACCTAGTAGTATCAAAATAAATTTTCTAACAATCTTTCGAGGTCGGTAATATCACTACTACCCAACTTAGAATTAACTAATCTTCCATACAACATCATATCTTTAGGAGAATGGGGTTCCTCGATCCTTGAAGTACAAAATGTTTTTATAACTCAAATAGGACCTTTATGCTTACTAGTTGTCAATGAAATCCTTCTAGCCAAATGTTTGATCTATGAGCATATACTAGTGTAGTCATCTTCCTAACTGCCACTAAGCACAAGAAATAAGAATTCACGGTAGAAAGGAATCAAGCAAGATACAAATTAAGGAAGACAAATGAGAGTTCGAAATTTGGAGTCAAGAAAGGATGTCAAGTATGTGGATAAGATCCTAGACCCTAATCCTATCTGCAGGCCCGTTCGGTATAGTAACGTAACTAAAATGGCAAACTGGACCTGCATGAGCCACCACAAAAATATGTAACACTCGAGTCCCAAAATACTTAGGACTAAGTATGTAGACATGACAGCTGCATACATATGAAGTATATGGAATCCTCGTACATATACATAAGTTGTAAGATGTATTAGACCAGGACACACTAAATCTCAACCACGAATAAAGATATATCTTTCATAGAATCAAATAAGAAATTGGCATTGTATATTTGGTTGGGCGGACACAAATCCACTACCAACTATAAAAGAGACGAATGAAAAACATTAAAGGAATTTGTCGAGCGAGCAAAAGATGATCCAAGAGCAATCATCTCGAAGCAAGAGGGTAAATTATGTCCTTGGCTAAAGCACTTGCGGAAAGTCACAAAACCCACCTAGAGAATTTACCAGGTCCTTTGAGGGAGTAACAAGATACAAGAAACAACATGCCACAAACTGAATAATAGGCTGCTCAACAATAATTTTGACCATAACAAGGTTCAGTACCTTATCATCGGAGCAGTTAACCATACCTACAACCAAACAAAGACAAGGTGTGCTAAACTAGTCCGCGACAAGATACTATTCCAAGTCATGGTCAGGCATAAGTACATAAACCAAAAGTATCCATACCTAACGGATAAAGGTCACCTAACCACTTTATGTATAATGCAATCGAGAATACTGCATGGTCGCATAACCTCCAAGTCAAGTCAAGATAAAATAAGCAGGACCTCAGTAGCGAGTCTAACTACTATATACCATTTCTCAGTATCGAGCGAGTCTATGGCATATAGTCTATCTATCATTCCTCAGTTGCGAACGAGTCTACGATATATAGGGAGGAGGTCAACGACCAGTTGTATTCTCCCTAGCCATTGTTCTAACTCTAATAACTACTAGTCTTCTACTATGCAAATCCTAGTAGTAGTCATAGCCTAACGCTCGTCCAATATGTACCGCTGGCCACTCAGTACACACGTTCGAGATCTATATGCGACTCGTGATTCATGGCATACATGTGTCAAGGCCAATGAATGCAAGAGGTCTCTTCCTTCTAGGTCAAGTGTGCATAAAAAGAAATAAATATTGAAAGACGGAATTTAAACAATAAAGTTGCATGATTTAGAAGAACAAGTTATATTTGCAGAAAATAAATACTAAATAAGTAACTGCATGCAATATAATAAGGAAAGAGATAAGCAGTAATGGCAAGGTATCTTTCCTGGTATATCGTCTAGTGTGGTATGATGATCCGACAAGTCCCAATAGTTTAGAAGCCATGGTTGATGTATAGGGGTCCGTGGTTACGAGAAAATAGGCAAGCACGATTAGACATGAATAATGGGGATCATCGAAGGATATTTTCGAGAATAACATACTATATGTAAAAAATACTTGTAATAATTAAAAAGTAGATTTTTATCAAAAAATATTTTAGATAAAAATATACTTTAAAATCAAAAATCATTTTTCTTTAAGCTAATCTCTAGGCCTATAAAAATATGCTCATAGATAGGAAACTACATTTTGTTAGTTAAAGATAATTTAGATAAAAATACTTAGAAATTTACTCTATAAATTTGAAATAACCTTTTTTATTCAAAATATTTTATTTAAAGACCTAAAAATCTAAAAACTAAAAGGTGAATTTCTGTGACAATAATTCGTTGGTCAAAATCTACATATACAATACCACAAACTAATTTAGTGGTATATTTCTCACAAATATTTAAATATATTGATATTTTTATCTTGTATATTTCAAAAATTAAGAATAACATTTACTGCAAGTAAGATAATAATGTAAGATATTATATAAACACTAATAGTATTCACACATAGAAATTATCAGCAAAAATATGAATAAAGTAGAAGAAAAGAAAAGTACAGTAAAGTAAAGCTAATAGTAACATCTTCATTTGTGCTGTCTCCTTTGAGAAGCACAGAACGAAGAGAAACATAAAAGTAGGGAGAGAGTAAGACAAAAATAAGGGGGTATGGCAAACTACTTCGATGAGAAGGTGTTGAACCTTGTTATGGTCCGGATACTATATTGGATCCATGGCTTGGAAAGATACTTCTTCGTGGGTTAGTGTACCATCTCCTGTCCTTGTTTGGTTGGGGGGATGGTACGCTAATTCAAGGGTGAGTATTGGACCATGTTATGATCTGATTGACTTATTATTGATCAGTATTTATTTAGTTTATATGGCATGCTATTATGTATCTGGTTACGTCCCTCTGTGGACCTGGTAATCTCTCCAGGTGTGTGCATTTCATGATGTTTCACAGGTACTCTAGCCAAGATCGCGGTCTTCCCTTTCCGTCGAGGAGGATTGCTCTTGGATCATTCATAGCCATTTTGTCTATCCGTTCCTTGTACATTTTTCTGTTCCTTTAAATGGTTGTTGGTTGGTAGTGGATCTATCTCCGCCCAACATCTTGTACAATGGATATTCGAAGTTGTTTTATGATATATCTTTTATTCTTTTATTTTGTGGATGAGATTAGATTACTATTGGTTTTACTGCATTTTACATCTTATGTATTCATACGAGGTTTTCATATATTGGAGTATACTTCGTTTGTATACAAGCGGTATGTCTATGTACCTAGTCCTACGTATTTTAGGACAGAGGCGTTACATGTTTTTGTGGTGGCACATGCACAAAAGCATATACAATACCATAAACTAATTTAGTGGTATATTTCTCACAAATATTTAAATATATTGATATTTTTATTTTGTATATTTCAAAAATTAAGAGTAACATTTACTGCAAGTAAGATAATAATGTAAGATATTATATTACCACTAATAGTATTCACACTTAGATATTATTAGCAAAAATAGAATAAAGTTAATGAAAAGAAAAGAAAAGTAAGGTAAAGCTAATAGTAACATCTTAATTTGTGTTGTCTCCTAAGAGAAGCACAGAACGAAAAGAAACATAAAAGTAGGGAGGGAGTAAGACAAAAGGAAGGGGGTGTGGCAAACTACTTCGATGAGAAGGTGTTGAACCTTGTTGTGGTCCGGATACCATATTGGATCCATGGCTTGGAAAAATACTTCATCATGGGTTAGTGTACCATCTCTTGTCCTTGTTTGGTTAGGGGGATGGTACGCTAATTCAAGGGTGAGTATTGGACCATGTTACGATTTGATTGACTTATTATTGAGCAGTATTTATTCAGTTTATATGGCATAATATTATGTATCTTGTTACGTCCCTCTGCGGACCTGGTGATCTCTCCAGGTGTGTTCTTTTCGTGATGTTTCGTAGGTGCTCTAGCCAAGATCACAGTGTTTCCTTTATGTCGAGAAGGATTGCTCTTGAATCATTCATAGCCATTTTATCTATTCGTTCCTTGTACATTTTTCTGTTCCTTTAAATGATTATTGGTTGGTAGTGGATCTGTCTCCGCCCAACATCTTTTACAATGATTATTCAAAGTTGATTTATGACATATCTTTTATTCTTTCATTTTGTGGATGAGATTAGATTACTATTGGTTTTACTATATTTTACAGCTTATGTATTCATACGAGATATCCATATATTGGAGTATACTTCGTATGTATGCAGCTGGCATGCTACGTTCCTAGTCCTACGTATTTTGGGACTGGGGTGTTACATGTTTTTGTGGTGACCACCCTTGAAATGTCTGTTTTATACCATATTCATAAGGGGATTCCGTTTTCTATCCCCATGACTATCATTCAGATGATTGGTCGTTGTCGCAAAAGGCACAGGAATCTTACTTACATGATGATTCTCTCGATCATCTTTCAGCACTTTGATATTGATCTATCCACTTGCACTCGTGACTCTGAGCCCAAGTATCTTCAGCTATCTCATCGTAGCGAAGTTGTTCCTCCTCCTGTTCCTCCTACTGTACAACCTCCACCTCATCAAGATTACCCTATGTCTTTTGAGGGTATCCACTAGCACCTATTTGATATGCGGCATGCTCAGCTGGATGAGCACAACTCTTTGCGAGTGTTTGTGACTGAAATATTGAGGAAACGCGAGTTCTGAAATACTAGTCGGTTTCAGGCCCTGGCAAAATCCTTTGTGAATCTGTGTTTCACCCAAACTCGTCTATATGCCTGTTCATTTCCACGAGATCCTACTGTCACTGGCTACCACTATGAGGATAAGGCAGTCCGTTACTTTTTTGAGCCCTGTAATGCTTATGACTGGTACCGTGGTTCTGGTGCTACTCCATACCTTTCTTACGGGACTGGCACTTCTGGAGCTGGTCTTTCAGGATATGTTGGCACTGCTGATCGTGATGTCTATGATGACTCTGAGGATTTATGATCTAGACGCTTTTGTAATTTGTCTAGTTGTTATCTAGTTAGACTCTTTATTTTGTCTATGTATGCTTGGAAATGCTCCAACATTCCAAGATAGTACTTTTATCTTTTATTTTTATTAGCATTGTGACTATTTGCTGAGTTGATGTATTTCAAACTATTACTAGTATGCATTTACTATTTACAGTGTCTCTCTTTTATTTTATGCGTAGCATTATCTTAGTTTATGCTTTATTCATTAAACTGCCTGTAAAATATATGTTATTCTTTTACTGTATTCTTCAACGTTCATTTCTTAAGCATGAATTACGAGGGAGCTTCTCTCTTTGCAATTATTTTGCTAAGTGACAATGGAAGAGAAAATGAATCTAACATCTTTTATATGATACATGATTTTTTTGAGGAAATAGTACATACAAGTACAGAACAGTACCTTACAAATTTTGATTCTTTTCAAATCAAAGATCGAGATATTATATCGGTCTAGGTTTGTAAATTATCAAAATAGGGGAGATTGTTGGCCCATTGGTTATGTTCAAACCTAATTTTAATAATTGATCTAACCATGTCTCGATATAAGGACTATTTGGACAATTGCTGATAACTGCTACTGCTACCATTCAAGACAAGAAACCAGTTTGCCATTGAGTCTGTATTTTCTTTTTTTATGTAATTTTTATTATTTATTGATTCTAGGAATACTATGTACACCGAGTCGTACTGGCAAATAGGCTACCCCAAAATATTTTCAAAATATCCTTGTTTTGAAGATAAACCTATTTACAAAAGCTCCTAACTGCTTGACTTTTTAAAAAGCCAAAAACCAATTTACAAAAACCCTAACAGAACACGAAGGAAATTTGGCCTGAGTTCAGTTAGTGCCTATTGGATTTTGAGCTTGGTCTCCCCGCAGTTATTGATGTAACGGCTATCTGCCAAGATTCTCTTAAAGAATTCTGCCCGAATTCTTTCTTTGGAAAACCTATAAATAGAGAAAAATTTCCATCATTTCAACACACCTCTCTCTTCTCTTTAAGCCTAATACGTTCTTCCAAATGTTATAAGCTTTTAATTTTCAAATCCTATGTCAGTTACATCCTCTAGTCGATTTGCCAGTGCGGTACGGTCTAGAAGTTTCAGAGTGATTGTAATCAGAGGCTTGATTGAATAAAGACACTCCACAATTGAAGTTGGTCGAGTACTTTGGATCAAAGCTCGCGTTGTAGAAGTTGCAAGAACTTTGCAAGAAAACTTGCAGCATTTTTCCATAGTGGATTTCAACTAGAAGCTAGAGTTCTTCCGACTGGACTAGTCCTCACAAGAGAAAAACCAGTATACATCCTTGTGTTTGTGTTTTCTCTCTGCTCTCTACTTTTTATTTACATATATGTGATATATATTCTGTGATCTTGCTACTAACAATTTTTAATAGCTAATTTTTTACGGCCTACTCTATTCACCCCCCCTCTAGAGTATAACACTTTATATTTCGTTCCTACATTATTAACATTGTAAGACTTATTAATTTTGACAATATTTATTTAATATTATCAAAGTTATTAATTTTCACAATGCTTTTACAACATTGTAAAATTGTAATGTTCAACAATGATTATCAACTGTCATAAACTTTATATATTTTACAATATTTGTTCGATGTCGTAAACGTTGTGTATGTGTTATCCTTTTACAATGTTTAAAATAAATCTATAAAAGGGTTATATTCAACAACTTTTATACAATGTTGTAAAAGTTGTGTATTTTACAATGTTGCAAATTTATATTTATTTTACCACTATTAATAAACGTTGTGAATGTATTTATCTTTTTACTATTTTAAATTGCATATCCATGTGTTTAACAAAAAAAAGAGACACGCATCATCATAAGTTACACGTTTCTTACGTGTGTGGTTTGGGGGGGTAATTTCGCCCCAATGTTTCATCCTCCACCCCAAAAAAATGAAGTCTTCTACTATTCCTTAAATTAGTTATTACAAGCTGTGAGACCTTTTGTCGTTACCATAACTCCATTGTCAAAGATCGAAAAATGAATAGGCAATGATGACGTCTTTGCTAAATTATATATATATATATATATATATATATATATATATATATATATATATATATATATATATAGTGTATTGTTGTTACCATTCCTCGTTGAGCAATCTGACTACATATCTTCGATACCAGCCAGAATATTAGAGGTTGAGCAAGCTATCGGCGCGACGCAAGGCACACAGAATATTGTGTATTCCAACCATGAGGAATACCAAGCTTCCAATCGCGAGAAGACTTCGGTGCCAGTGGTGCCAGCGGCGCCACGGTACTTCCGCTCCAACAGTGGTCGATGCAAGGTTCCACAGACCAACCTTTAGAAACCCCCGTAGCCTAGGCCTTGTAGGATGGGTCTGGTGTACCCCCAGTCTCTTGCCCGGGAGATAGTCTAGTGGCTTGACCCAACCACTTCTATCCCTTTTGGCGCACCTGGGTTTGCCCAAGGTAGGCGACTGGTTTTTGTGGGTCGACTTTCTCTCGGCCCCTGCTTTTTATGCGTCCACTTATTTTTTTCCTTCCTAGCGTTCTCCCATTGTTGGAGCTTTTGTAGGTGCTCGGGCTATCTCCCGGCGCCATCTTTCCTTTCTTAATAAAGCTTGTTGTTAATATATATATATATATATATATATATATATATATATATATATATATATATATATATATATATAAAATAAAATATATATACATAGTTGTTAAATGTTAAAATTTTTATTTAGTTTTATTTAGGTATAACACATTTATAGCACGTTTAAATAGACATTTAATCTCAACACTTTGAGTTTAAACATCAAAAGTGAAATAAATATCATTAGGATGTTGACAGTTGGAATGTATAGTTTAAAATAACTTTCTAGAAATAGCTTTTAAAAATCTGTTTTGGGAGAGCAGAAAATATTTATTTTCTAATACTTCTTTTCTCTACTGCCTTCATTCTCTACTACCCACCTCGTCCTCCCCCGTCGTTGATCTTTGTCCCACTTGACACGAGCATGAGGAGCCGCTGGCCGTCACGATGATAATACGACACAGTCGGTACAGATGGAGTAGGTCGTCGAGATGAAGTCCATCTGTCGAGACGTCATCGGCACCTATGGGAGAGATGTTCCTGGCACCAATGATAACTTTTGGTCGGGCTGCTGGTGCAACGGAGTGGGGGTGTCGCCGAAGACCTTAACTCTAACCCTAGATTATCATTTTTATCGACCAACTCTTCTCCTTCTCCTTCTTCGATGGGCTTATTTGGAAGGGGGTGGTCACCGAAGATGTAGCGGTAGTGGAGGAAGTTAGGCGAGATAGAGACGCAGACAGATTAGTCGAGGCCAGTGGCGATGAAAAAGGAGACAGAGATAAGATTCTGCTTGATTAGGAGTTACTGCGTAATGCATGTTATGGACCTTGGTGGAGGCATCCTTCTAGGACCATAGGAGGGGTAGGAGTGGTCAAGGGAGTAGTGGAGGGAGTTGATGGAGTCATCGATGAGCCAAAACTTCTTCTCCCGTGTACGGAGGAGGGAGAGGGTCCCATCGGAGCTGAGCTCGGAGTACTCGGTTATCAACGCCAGCTCTTCCTCCTCCGTCTACTTCTTCTTCTTTGAGAGTGCCATAGCTATTTGCTGCTAGTTTCGGTGGTATGGAAGCCAAATTTTACATACCAAAACGAACTTCGTATTAGGCAATTTCGTCCGCGGAAGTGGAAAAAAATTAAAAAGTTAAAAGGGAAGATTTATGAAATGCCCAAAAACTAAAAAAGTTTTATGTAAAACCCACCGCTAAAAAAACTTTCATCGCGTGCCCAGAATTAGAGAAACTTATCCAAAGCGGGTTCCAAATGACCCTTTTGCCCTTCCTTTTAATTTATTGGTAACACCCACAAAACTGCTCTTAAAAAAAACGTTTTAATACTCCATCTTCTTCCATACGCTGCTCACTTTCGAATCTAGGTTTTCTCCTCAAAAATCTTTAAAAACACATCGAAAAATTTTGGAATGACCGGGACGAACGACAAAAGTGCTAAAACGAAGGTCCAAACATTATTTTTTTGCGAATCTAAAATTTCGGAAGGCCGTCTAACGATGAAGCTGTTACTTTCAGTCTCCTCGACGATACGCTCATTTTGCGACAAACGGGACCTCGTTTCGACCTCCCAGTCAAAAGTTATGGCCCTCCAAAGTTTCAGCTAACCATAAAATGCAGGAGAATGGCATTCTCCGTCTAATTTACACGGAGAATGACCATTCTCCGTCTTAATTAGGACGAAGAATAACATTCTCCGTCTTAATTTACACGGAGAATGGTCATTCCAGTGTTAAAACGCAGGAGAATGACCATTCTCCGTGTTAGAAACATGGAGAATGCCATTCTCCGTGTTAAATGAAACGGACAATGTCATTCTCCGTGTTAAATAAAACGGAGAATGGCATTCTCCGTCCTAATTAAGACGGAGAATGGCCATTCTTCGTGCTAAATTAAACGGAGAATGACCATTCTCCGTCTTAATTAGGACGGAGAATGCCATTCTCCGTGTAATTTATCACGGAGAATGGTCATTCCAGTGTTAAAACGCAGGAGAATGACCATTCTCCGTGTTAGAAACACGGAGAATGCCATTCTCCGTGTTAATTAGGACGGAGAATGCCATTCTCCGTGTTAATTAGGACGGAGAATACCATTCTCCGTCTTAAATAAAACGGAGAATGCCATTCTCCGTCCTAATTAAGACGGAGAATGGCATTCTCTGTCCTAATTAAGACAGAAACGGAGAATGTCATTCTCCGTGTTAATTAGGACGGAGAATGACATTCTCCGTCCTAAATAAAACGGAGAATGGCATTCTCCGTCCTAATTAAGACGGAGAATGGCATTCTCCGTCCTAATTAAGACGGAGAATGGTCATTTCCAGTGTTAAAACGTGTAATTTAGTTTTTTCAGGAATAAAGAGTTTCGTTCTTCTTTCAAAGCGATGATAATTCTTATGGAAAAGAAGAAGAAAGATCTTCTCTCCACAATTGAAGATCTGAGTTCAAATGTGTCCACGATGAAGATGATGATGATGGTGATGATGATGACGAGCGATGATCTGAGTTCGACTGAAGAAAAACACACCGAACTACGAACGATCTTTGCGATCTCTGCTGAATATGAGAGCAATGGAATTCAGATTTCCCGTGAAGAAGAAGAAGACGAAAATCGCAATCTAGATCTGAGTTTTTTGAATTCAAATACATATAGATGACCAATTCACGCGGAGGGGTAGTTTCGGTATTATAAAAATAGCAGTTTCTAGCGGGTGGCATCTAAAAGGGAATCTTGGAATATTTAACGTGAAAATACTTAATTCTGGGTATTTCATAAAACTTATCCAGCGGGTGGGCATTTCATAAAAGCCCACCCCGAAATTGGGTTTCTCAGCAATTTCCAGAAGTTAAAAATAAAAAGGAATCTCTAAACTTTTGTTTCACAAAACCAATTTTCAAATATAAGTAACCAAACGCAAAGTCCTAATTTATAAAACTTTATAACAACTTTATAACTTATTTTTAAACATTATTTTTAAATCAAAATTTCTAAAAACCTATCCAAACAGTCTCTATTCCTAGGAATGGAAGTTTTCTATTCCTAGACATGAAAGTCTTGTATTCCTAGAAATCAACTTTCCTTTCCCATGGAAAAGAACTCAACTTTCCTTTCCCATGGAAAAGAACTCAACATTCCTATACCCATTGTTTTTGTGCAAGGCCTTAAGTTTTATTTAGCATTATATCACATTGTGCATTTGGACGGGTAGACATGCATGAAAGGATTATATAGAGAAAGACATACTTGCAACCAAAGTTTGTTTAAATCAACCATTAGTATTTGTTTACTACTTTAGGTTAGCTTCATTATTTGGAAAACTCATGAATAGTGATGATGCTTCCTGTTAATAATTAGTTGGTTACAAAACTAATTTCCTTCATTTGGGATATTCGTCAGTTGTAGTTGACATCATTGCTTGAATAAATTATGTTTGGATATGGTCATCCACTCATGTTCCTGATTTATCCTTTTGTTAATGTACTTTGGTAGAATTCTCAAATTTATTTGGTCAATCTTGAAATCTTTTCATCTGCAATATAATTCATGTATTTGATGATTAGAAATTTTTTAGTTTTGAAAGGAATTAGCACTTATCATATTGCCTTATTTATAGTACAAGTTAGTTCTGGTCCTATTTATCCCGGACTCATATTTTCTAGCTGGCAAACTAGAGATGAATTGCCAATTTCTATATCTACTTTAATGCATATTTGCTGAACTGCATATATTGTGATTGGATTTGCATGCTTTTGTAGACCAAACTTTTCCAACATCTAGTAGTAAAAATACCTACGACAAAAATAATTAATATGATGGGAACTTATGTATATACATTTATTACGTAGGCAGTAGATGTGGTGAGTACTTAGTATTTGCAATCCAAAGAGAATCAATGCAGGTTTATGTGGTGAGTACTTAGTATCTGGAAAAGGGTATCAACACTATGTTGAGTTCAAGTTTGTGGTAAACCATATATGTATTTTTTTGAGAAGGGGGTTAGCTCATAGTGGTCGATACTACATGATATGGTTTCAGGTTTGGAAGCAACAAATATACATACCAAATCTCATTTATTCACTGCATCCTTATCCTTATTTGTTCTTCTGTTCTATTTTGTTCATCTCCTTATCTTATCAAAAGTTGGTTGTTCTCTCTGTTTTAAACATCATGTGTTGCAAATTGAATGTTTGAACTTATTATGTTGATATAGACAATGCCAAACCAAAAAGTACCTGTATTGCAAGTCATTTTGAATTTTGATTATGTTGTTACTGTCATTAAGTTGGACAACATACAATCTTTACTTTCTTGTGAAGATGTTCTTCCATTATCATTTCCTTTAATCATTTTTATTCGATATCTGTAGTAAATAATAACAGGAAAAGTTTTGCACCAGATAGGGGTGGTGGGTTTCACGATGATGGAATGAGAGGTCGTGGCAATTATGGAGGTGGGAGTGTTTATGGAAGAGGGAATTACAAAACATGGCAGAGTTGCTGAGAAAATGACAACAACAATAATAGCAACAACATTAGCGGTAGCGACAACAATGGTAGCAACAATTGTAGTAGTAGCAGCAACAACAACAACGACGAGAACGAAAATTAAAATAATGTATTTGTATTTGTAATACTTGCAATTAATATATTTTTATTTATAAATTTTTTAAATGGAAACATAATTAATAACGTCTTAAAACTGTTGTAAGATAATATTATAACAACTTTTCTAAAAATTGTAAAATTTATTTACAATACTTTTAAATCATTGTTGATTGTATAATTACAACATACGAATATTTATTACAACGTTTGGCAAACATGATTGAATAAAATATACAACATTCGTTATAAGTTGTATAAACCTTTTTAACAATGCTTGTACAATGTTGAACAAAAATTACGTGCAATGTTTACAGAACGTGGTAGATATTATTTTTACCACGGTTCCAGAACGTTGTTGAAATTATATTTACAACATTTTTGATACGTTTAAAAATTATTTTTTACAATACTTGCAAAATGTCGTAGAAAAGTTTTTGTCAAATTTTATAAATTTCAAAATTGTTTGTAAATTGTTGTGGGAAGAACTTATACAACGTATTTATAATGTTCAAACAAATATTGTGTAAGATATCCCACTTTACAACCCTGGATATAACAACATTCTATAAACGTTGTAAAGGACTTTTTTCAACGTTGTAAAAAGGGTTTTTTCTTGTAGTTTTCCTTTTTATTTAGAGATTAGTCTAATCCCTTCATTAGGAATAGAAGCTTCCCACTAATTAAACACCCTTCATGACAGCTAAATGGGGGCGTTCTTGACAATTAACATTGCATGGAGAGGGGTAGAGGTGGCCGGCCCTAATTAAGTAGCGAGGAGTCTCTCTCTCTTCTCCATTTGTGCACATTTTTCCTAATTCATGTGTTCTTCTCCATTTGTGCACATTTTTCCTAATTCAGGTGTTCTTCTCCAAATCAATCCATTCCTCCACCATTTTCTAGCCAAATCACTCTCAACCCTTCTCATTCTCATCTAATAGAAGACCTAGAAGCTTGAATGAGGCAAGGAACATCAAAGAGGAGGAGTTTGCATCAGCTTGTATCCATTTGTGACCATATTGTGTTCATTGAAAATTTATCTCTCAGTAGATACAATCTTCAAATTCTGTTCTAATTATATTCTAATTATTCAATTTGACCATTAAGATCCCACCCATGGAAAAGGACTGCAGATAGAAAGAAGAATTAGCTTCTAATGACCACTATTGTGATTGTTATATTGAGTTTTGAGCCCAATTTGGTGTAAATCCGAGATTGATGTACCAAGTATTTGTTATTTAGTTAATTAGGTCTAAGTAGACTTATATTGGTCGTGTGGGGCTAGATACGTATCCATAATTGGATTCGAGTAGGCCGTATCATGATACACCATGATACAGAGTGATTTTGGATTTTTCCTTCGACACTTGTGATACACGTCATATTTCTCATTACACATTATATTAGTTATGGTATGCATTAATTAGACTCTAATTAGTATACTAGTCATGTTCATATATTTTAGATAGTCTTTGTTGATTTTTGGTAGAAGTATCTTGGGGGTATCGCAAGGGTATCATGGATCAGGGTGATACTAGTGTGGTGCGCCATAGATATTTGTCAAATTGCCATAATAGGTGACATATATATAATTTGTGTATATATATGTGTGCCTGTGCATGCTACTATAGTAAAACGGGAATTCATGGAGGGAGTGAGCGTACACATATATCATGTGTGTGTATACATATATGAGTGTATATGTGTATACTCATATCCATGTGTGTGTGTGTGTACACATATACCTACGTGTGTGCGTGTATATTGGTATCATGTATGTGTGTGAGAGAGGGGGATGGGGGGATTCTGTGCTGCAGCAGTGCATTAGGCTTAGCAGCATGCTATAGCAGCAGTAGGTGCAGTAGCAGCAGCATAAGCTAGAGCAACACCAGCAGCAGCTCTAGCAAGCAGTAGCAGCAGCAATATTTGAGCACTACAGTGCTCTGTAGGTAGGATCTATTGTGTGCAGTAGATAACCAGGTGTATAAGGATACACGAGAGGAGTGTGCCAGTAAGTGTAATAGTTAATCTTACCTGTAGGTGCAAGATAGGTGTATGAAATACACTTGTGTGGCTAGGTAAAAAAATATGAGGACCATAGTAGCAGTATCATAGGTAGTTTAGTGCATGTGCTTGGTGTGGTAGGGGGATGTTATGTATCAGTATGTGCGCATACTAGGACAGTAGGCAGTTAAGTAGATATGTATATCTTGGGACCAAGGGTTCAAAATTTGGGATACCGGAGTACTTTGTAGGGGATATCAAAGGTTTCTACAATTATCTTGGGTGTGTGTTGGTAAATGTCAAGATATGTAGTGTTTAAATTTAGGATACTGACGTTAGGTATTATGATACCATAAATTATAGTATTACAAGTGGGTAAAGGGTAATAGGCATGGGGCAAATGTTTAGATATAGGTAAAGGGTAAATATTTGGAGATGGGTAAAGGATAAATGTTAGATATAAGTAAAGGGCATATTGGTATATGTTGGGTAGGTAAAGATATTGGTATAGGTAATAGGCATTGGGTACATCTATGGGTATGTAAAGGGTAATAGCTAAGGTAATTCTAGATAGTAGTTCACTATCTATATAGGAGATAGATATATATGGATACTTAGTGATATTGGATAGTATGGCTAATACCTTCAAGATATAGACCTAGAAATCTAGGTATAGCCTAAAATGACTAGTTTGACCTTAGAAACAAGGTATTAACCTAGTTTGACCCTAGAAATAAGGTATTGACCTAGTTTGACTTTCAAAACCTAGTTTTGACATAGTAACCATATCTTAACATAGTTAATGATATATCATTCCAAAACAGCAATTGACATTGATATAGATTAGTGTGACTCCAGTTTGGACCCTGATCCTCACACATTGTTCAGGACCACAGACGAGTACATTTCTCTATTAGTTTTCGTTTACTTGATAGTGGCTGTGTCACATGTTTTAGAAATATTATACTTGATCTTCGACATGATGGTACACGAATTGGTACTATATGGATCTTGGTCAAGAAATGTTACTTTCTACTTTATTAGACCATGTAATCATTGTACTCATGATTAATTTGTGTACTGTGAAATTGTGTCTTGACATGTCGTAATTTAGATCCATGTTAGTCGGAGAAGGGAAGCACAAGTTGGTTATTTGATCAAACATTTAGTATAGCTCGTGTGCATACCAATTATACATCTCTCATATAATTGAGTATTACTTTAATATCTCGTGTGCATTTCTAAATCGATCACACAACAAACTCAAATTTAAAATCACATAACTAGGGCTCTTATTTTATATTGCTCATTGTTCCATACCATGTCTCTATATTATTATTCTTATCTATTGTCTACCATGTATACATGTTTATTCCAATTATATTACCTATCCATTGGATTACTTATTCATGTATTCATTTTCTTTACTTGTCGTATATTCTCTACTATGTATTTTGAACTGTTTTCAGATATTTGTGTTTCGCTCCAATTCTGACTTGACAATATTTTTCGGAGGATCTTGAGGGCTTTTGTCCCACATATTATGGACCAGGAGTAGGTGATGGGTATATCCAGGAGCCTCCAGAGGAGCTAGTTCTCGTAGAAGAGGCACCACCAGTAGTGACCTAGCTAGCTTAGCTATTAGTACTGGATTTGTTTTCAGCTTCTGAGACTTTGAGTTGTTATTATTTGAGACTGTGATGATATTGCGATAGCTAGACTCTTAGACTGTTGATGTTGTTTTGATATACATATTCTAGACTTCTCTTGGTTTCACATTTTATATCATTATCGTGCTATTTACCTTTCTTATAGTTTATTGTGATTGAATATGGATGTTATCATTATATTGCCCTCCTTTTTGGAGTTGAGATATCAATGATAGGTTATGATGCATATTCATGAGATGTTGATAGTTAGTATTATTGACCTACATAGCGTTCTACTGCCGATACTACAACGTAGGCTGGACGTTACCATGCACTCGTACCCATATTTCGGTTGCACGTCGTAACAAGTTGTGCAACGTATTTATACATTATTCGTTGATTCCACCAAAAAAGTAGAAATTTTGAACGACAATCTACTAAAAAAGTTTTACTCTAAATCATTATTGACTACACCATAGAAAAGTAGAATTAATAGTGTGAAAGCAATAGTGACTCAAGCACCTAAAATAAGAGAACCTCTACTTCAGCTTGTCGAAAGTGAGAAAGAGGCAAAGGTTAAAAGTGATGCTACTTGTTTGGCAGAATACAAACATGGAAAATTTGAGTTTATTATGGGTATTGTTATTTGGTAAAGCATCTTGATTAAAGTTAATATAGTCAATGTAAAATTATAATATGAAAATATGCGTAATGATGTGGCAATGGATAGTATGAAGGCTCCGATTGGTTTTTTCAAGGGTACCGAGAAGTTGGGTTTGTGAAGGCTTTGGGTTTTGCTAAAAAATTACTGCTGAATTGGATGTTGGTCTAGTGTTTCCAAAGAACAAAAAAAGAATAATTCATAGATACAAATATTTTGATGAGATTGCTACAGAGTCATTTGAAGCGGTCCATGAAGAATCAACTCAAGAATCCTTCAGAATTCAGTACTTAGTACATATTTGATCAAGCAATTGGTTCATTGGAAAGAAGGTTTGAGCAATATAAGCAATATGAAGTTACATTCAGCTTCTTATTTTGAGAGATAAGTTAAAATCATTGAATGTTGATGAACTGAAGACAAGCTGCAACAATCTTGAAAAGAAGTTAGAAAATATTACATTTCATTCATTGTTGGTGAGAATTTATTTAATGAATTGCAACTATTACAAAAATATTTACCAGAAGGACAAGGTACAACTAGTGCAATACTAAATTTCTTGAAAAGAATGAATTGTTATCTAACTTGTTGTCTTGCATATGGAATTTTGTTGAACATTCCTATTACAGTTGCATTAGCTGAAAGAAGTTTTTCAAAATTAAAAATATTAAAATCTTACTTGCGATCATGCATATCACAAGAAAGATTAAATGATTTGGTTTTGATTTCAATTGAAAATAAGTTTTTGGAAAAAATCGACTATGAAAGCTTAATTAATGATTTTGCTTCTAATTAAGAATCAAGAAGATTAATCATAAAGTAGTAATGCACTAGTTGTTATCCTTTTTTGTTCACTTGGTAGGATCATAATAGTTTTAATTTATTATTGAAGATCCATTTAAAACGTTTTGCCAGGTAATACTTTTAGTTTTATTTATTGTGTGATTACGGATTAGTTCTCATTAGGATATATATTGAAAATTGTTCATTTTATTTTACGTTCTCATCAATATATTGATAAAAAAGAATTTTGCGGCCAAATTTTTACAATTTAAACATCAGTACGTCTTCTATCTAAAACATCTTTATCATTCTATGTAATGGGTTTGAATATAGATAATTTGAGCTTTGATTATTTTGTTTAGTAACTATCTATAGATTTACTTATCATATACAATCAAGAACATCTCTAAATATTCTAACAAAGGCATAGAATAATACATTTAAAAATACGATAAAAATTTTTGGGCTACATTTTAAGATTCGTACAGGGTCTTCAATTATTCAGCACCGGCACTGTCATGCAACACGCCAAGATGTTGAGTTGGCAATCCTCTAAGTCACTCACCGAGAGTGGACATTTTGAACCATATAAAGTGGATAACAAAAATTCGGTCACACTTCCATATTTGTGATGTGGTTTTTCATCTCTTTGAGTATACTAATGTTAACTCTTTATAAGTAACTAGTTAAGCGCTTTGTGACTGAATTTCAATGAACATACGAAAAGGCTCCATATATGCGAAGAAAGCTTGGTTTGTTTGGATCTGACTAATGTTAAGGTGTGCGTACACTTTAAGGGTTTCCTTTGGATGTATGTTCAGCCGTCTAAATATAGTATGCGGCAAAAATAGCTTAAAAACGAGATTCCACGTTTAGTAGGAAGATGAACATTTTCAAACAACATGATGCAATTTAAAACAGTATGGACTATGCTCAATAACAATGTAAGTACTAGGTAAGGGACCCATCCCAACCATATTAATAATCTTTTCGGCGGAATTACATGAGATTTGACTTAGTCATGACTCATATAGGACCCTGATCAATATTAGAAGGGGAAATTTATCAACTGCCCAAAAATTTGCAAAAGTTTTATGAAGTTGGTTTTGTGAAGGGTGCGGAATGATCTTTTTGCCCTTCTAATTTATTGAAAATACCCACGAAACATACTCTTCAAAAAAAATGTTTCGATTCGTCCTCTACTTCCATACGCTGCTCACTTTCGAATATAGGTTTTCTTCTCCAAAATCTTCAAACCTTACTTCAAAAACTCGTCAGTGACTCTCCATTCACAATCTTCACACCATGTCATCATCATCAGTTCGCACTTCATTATCATCATCAGCATCAACTGGAACCCCACTTTATCATCATCATCAACATCAATTGGAACCCCACTTCATCATCATTCACTATAAGAAAATTACCTTTTTGTGACGGGTAAAAACCGTCATATATGATAATATATAACATTTTTTTTGAAGCGAGCAACCGTCATGAACATGGGTTTTACAAAAGTTTAGAAAAACCGTTATATATGATGTACACTTATATAACACTTTTTTTATTAAAAATGAGATAATTAATTCAATTATATATAACACTAAATTTTTAAGCGACGTTAATATTATCATTATATATAACATATCTATCCTAAAGCATTGTGACTAGTTTATATATACATAACGCTTTCTAAAATGATCTGGTTTTCAAACATTAATAAACGTTCATAAAATGTTATAAAAAGTACATATACATAACGCTTTCTAACATTTTGTTCTGGTTATTCACACACATATATATATCATCTGCCAATGCTTATAATTCAATGTGTAATAGAAGAACATATTAATTTTCGGAGACAACAGAAATATGAAATTTAACTAAAATTTGAAACATTTCATTAAAAAATCCAAATATCACACCAACTTAATTACATTTCAAAATATATCACTCTTTTTTCAACTTTTGTTTCACCAACATGTCATCATTACATTTCCAAATATCCAAAATATATACATCTTTCCCTTTTAGGGCACCCGACCTCAAAACATTGAAACATTCCTTTTGCATTCACCAACACAAAATTATGGCAACCCTTCAAAAGTCGATATTGTACCCTTGAAAAGTCAACATTGTACCCTACAAATAAATGTAGTACAAATAAAATTATTGATTTTTCAAACAAATAAGAATACAATCTTATGTAATGTTATAAAAACTGACAAACTTCAGTTTCTTCAACTATTTTTACGAAGTGAATCTTATACCTGACAAACTGTACATTGGATGAAGCACGTACAAAATTTCTAGAGATCCCACAAAATGAATCCTCTGTTGATACACATCAGAAAATTGTTATCGTATTAAGATTACTACCTACAAATGCAAGGCACTTGCCCAATACACCAAAGCACAAGATAAAAGAAAGAAGACTGATAAGAGGCTCAGATTCAGGAATATGCTTCGTCATGACATAGGGTAGAGATTCACTAAAAATTCCATCAGAATGAATAAAGGGAGATTACATCAGAATAAAAAAGGAATGACTGAATGAATAAAGTGAGACTCCATCATTGAATGAATAAAGAGAGATTCCATCAAAATGTGGATATTATTTCAAATCACGTACATCTTACCAAATTGGCTACAGCTGAGCCACCACGCCATCGGAAGGGAGCGAGAAAAAAGGAAGCCAAACTTTATTCTTAAATGAAAATTAGCAATCTGATAAGCATCATCATCGCCTCTTTTAAAAACACCAATGCCCATAATCTACTTAATGATGAATGCAACAAAGTCATAAGACCGTCAACATGTTACCTCATCACTGCCAATATAGGATAATATACGAATAGAAAATCTGATGAAGACTTTGTCTGTATACTTCCAATTCACTGGAATCTACAACAATAGAAAATTTGATGCAGACTTGGTTGCACAAAGCAAATTTTATAATAGGCTATCATTAAATGTTCAACATTGTTGTTAGCTTGTTAGCTTCTCTAGTGAAGACGAAAAAAAGAGATGAAGATTCAAACCCAAAAATTTTGAAATTACACTCCAGGAAAGCAAGTCTTAATGACCAAATATAGAAACCTCAAACCAAACTCAACCACAAAAATGTTTATGTCGAAGAAATATAAAAAAAATCTATAAGATCTTTAAAATGTGACAATCAACGATGAAAAACATGAGATCACTGTCAACTAAGCGATTGTGAACCAAAATAAAATTCCTAATAGACAAAAACTGAAGAACAAGCTAGTTTTTGATATAGCTTGTTCTTACCCAATACACCAAAGCACACGCCAAAAGAAAGAAGACTGATAAGAGGCTCAGATTCAGTGCTTGATATAGCATGAAGATTGACAAATGGCTCCTGGAACATGCCTCGCCATCACAGGACGGTAGAGATTCACTCAATGAGAAATCTCATTCTTGTCATTATCCCATTTTTATAGATATATTGATAAAAATATGAATAAAGAGATTCCATCATAATGTGGATATTATTTTCAAATCATGTACATCTTACCAAATTGGTTGTAGCAGACCTACCACGCCATCGGAAGAGAGGAAAAAGGAAGTCAAACCTTATTCTTAAATAGAAATTAGCAATCTTATAAGGATTATCATCGCCTCTTTTAAAAATAGAGATCGAACAGAAAAATCTCTGTAAGAGAAAGGATTTAACCTTATTTGTTTTTCGCTGATATAATGAGTTTATAATGTACTACAAGGGTAGGGCTTCTTTTAAAATTTAAATTGTAGTAAGAATCTGGAAGGTTAGTTCTGCAGAATTAGATTCAGATGGTGCATTATAGGGGAAGAAACACGAAAACTTGGCAATCCTTAAATTTTTATGAAAATACTATCTCATTAAAGGTCTAACCGAATCATGTGGAATATTTTTCAAGTCTAGTGAGAAGCAAATAGTTAATATGATTCTAGCTTCTACATCATTTGGTTAAGGTACGTTACAAATGCCACTGGATAGAACATGCCAAGATAAGTAGAACACTTTGCAATATGGCAGTACTAACATTCAAAAACATAATATGTCTAAATCACTTATGGCATTCAAATAAAACACATCACCACTAATGCAACATAGGTATACATACCTGCAGAAGAGTTCCATGAGCTACTCCAGGGACCAGAACATCCCTCCCCAGGGATCCAATTGCACTCCTTACAACTTTTAGAATGGGGTACAAAGTTTGAGACCTGGATAATAACACTTACATCAACATTTACAGGTAAATATTAGACTTGGACCATATTGCTAAAATAATCCGTAATTAATTAGGAGAACATGACACCACTGTCAAAAATATGCTAATGTATTAAAGATAAAGGAAGCATATAAGAACAATACCCATCATGAATTTTAGCTTCAGTATATGTCCTCACTCTGTTCTCTGGAATTCCAAGGGCTTCTCCTAGTGTATGCAAGATCAAATTAGGGAAGGGAATTTCTCAACCAAAAAAGAAGGGAAGGGATTGGTGTTGTTCAGTCATTAGCACAGATTTTTAGAAATCCAAAGAAAGAAAAACAAAATTGGCCATATAAAATTCAATTAAACAATTGGTAAATTTATTCAGAAGCTGACTGTTTCCAAAGCTTCAAAGTTAAAACGTCATATGGAGACTGCTGAAGGACCATGTCTTGTAAAAAGTGAATTCATCTGTGTGTAAATGCAAACACAAAATATTAATAGCACAAATTGAATTGTAGAGATTATCATCATAATGAAATCAATATCATGTTCAAATTTGATAACCCTCAAAATCACAAAAAAAGAAAAGAGGAAACAAAATACTTCAAGGACAGGTCCAAAGTATGGCCCTGGGGAAGGGGTTGCTGGTCCTCTAACTATTGAAGAAGTTCATGAGATATACTAATGACCTGCCGAAAGATGTACTCACGGTCTAGAAGGAACAGAAGTATGCTCACCAATCTTCTCTTAAGATAATGTACTAATAGAAATGGCACACAAGAAAACAAAAACATGTTCTAAGTAAAAATTTTACTTACTCAGTGGTCTTCGAGTTTGAACGCCTGCAGAAAATGATACACAATAACAGGGTTTATAAAAAACTAACGTTATTGTTCGAGAAATACTTGTGAGAAATGTACTTCAAACATCCCCAGATAACCTGCTCTCTTCATAGAAAACTCATCCAGATAGAATTTGGGGCTAAGACCCAACAAATTAGCAAGTTCCTCAATATCTAATGCTGTACTTTTCTGTCTTTTTAGATCCGGATCACTCTCTCCGTATCCTACTCTGTCAAATAACAACAAAAATATCCCCAACTCTTCAAGCACTTCCTGCAAATTTAACAGGATTAGCTCAATAACCTGTAGTCAAGCTAAAATAGAGAAAATGAATGTTATCGAAGATACGGGAAAGAACATCATATCGGCAATCCCCAAAGCAATGGACATAAATGATCTTATAATTGGCCTTTTCTTTGGGGATACTAGATTCTAAGTACACCAAATGCCTGCCATCCTTAAGCTTTATCTGAGATGCTGTAATTGGCGGGCCATTTGGAAATCTACAGATCTTAGCTGGTGGAGGTCGAATTGCTTGATACAACCATGAACCATGATGCCAATCACAACAGCAAAATTGATTATAGTTTCTTGGAGATCCCTGAACCACTATCTTTATAGTAAGCTTCACAGACTATGAAATTATAGATTCGCAAGACCATTTATTTCTACCCAATAGCTATATTTTCGTGTTGGTCTCCTAATAGATAATCGAAGAAAATGGGTAAAAAAGTAAACCAGTTGGTGGACAGTTTAGGACATATAAGACTAAATTTGCTAGAACCTGATCATTCCACAATCCTCCAGGCAATTTTCTCCACACACTAACAAAACCACACAAGCAAATATGATAATAAAAAAATACTTAGAAACAACTCCTACATAATATATACAAACAATAACTAATATTCATTCATTCATTGAGAAACAGAACAAGAAGAAGAAAAAGGAATGGGCATGATCATTGGAAAGATATCAGTAGCAGCACACAAGTACTAGCTTGTCTACAGAGCCATAGACTACGAAATCCGAAAGTACTTTTATCACCGACGGATACAAAGATGGTAGGAAAAATCAATCAGAGCAAAGCAAAATTAAGGATGTCTTTGGATCGGGTGGTCATGTATCTTACCCTCATATTCACATCAAATAAACTCTAATCTCTAACAAAACTATTACAAGAACATGTATATTAAGATGTGTTTTTTTTTGGAAATGGTCCAGTATCAATTTATCATCATCTACTCAAGAAAAAAATAACTTCAATTTCATTGTAACATTTTATCAAACACTTAATGTACTTGTAAAAATATAGAAAGTTGAAGGAAAAAATAGCAACTTATGTCATATTATGTGTCTATGCTTCTTCTTCTCGAGAGATGGAGTGATGTGAATTATTAAACTCAAAAAAGAGAAAGTAAGAGAGGGCATAGATGCAAATTGCCTAGAGAAGTGTTTGGGCCTTCACCTCATCGATCAGATCCTCAAATGACTCCATCGACCTCATCGCTTCTTCGGTCGAATAGAGCCCTAGAATTTTAGGGTTCATATAGAAGAAGATGAAGAAGAAGAAGAAGAAATTAGAGAAGACTTTACCAAACGAACAAAAAAAAGATTGCCACCCCGACACTCTGCTTGACCTCGGTCGAATGTGCGTCTTCCCTACCGATGCCAACGATCTCACATCATCCCCGGCCTATAACAACGGTCGATGTGTCCTCCTTCGTGACATCCTCTTCTCCGTCGGGTGGTTCGCAATCTAGGGTTTGATATGAGACTGTGATGGCAATTAATCGAGGGTGGGGGTTCTAGGGTTAGGGTTTAGGCGGGTCGGAAGATTTGTGGTGGTGATCTCTGACGCCGAATCAAGTGGCAAGCCCACCGGATCAGGACGCGGAGTCGATGGCGGGAGCTCAAAAATTGATTGTGGGAGATCCTAGAAGTCGAGAAGCACCATGAACCCAAACGAGCTCTGCTGGTCTCCGTAATCGAAGATCCCTCCGTTGAGGAATGGTGAGATTTTGAAGTCCTCTCTCTTCTCTGTCTTCATCATGCCGAGATCATGAACAAAATTTTTAGTGTTAGGGTTTATTGAGAGTGATGGGGAGGAGATCTCGCTAAAGAAGAAAAGAGAAAGACGAGCTGGAAGAGAGGAGAGATGAGAAGGAAAACGGGGGAGAGAGGAAAAAAGGGAACGAGGGTTTTGATTTGGGATCGGGTTTGAGCGGACGTTCGAGCGGGACGTTCTATTTTTTTTACTATTTTTATAACATTTGTGTGTAAAAGAGTTACATATATATGAACAATATATAACGCTTAATGCTATAAATCGTTATAATAGGCCAAAAAGTCTTAAGAACAGTCATATTATGTTCTATTGATAAAATTCTGTAACACTTATATACGAACCATTGTAATAGCTTCATTTTAAGCATTATAACAAGGTATTTTTCTTGTAGTGATCATCAGCATCAACTAGAACCCCACTTCATCATCATCATCAGCAGCATCAACTGGAACCCCAGTTATAGAAGAGAGAGCTGATGTGAAGAGAATTAAGAGCCTTTTTTCATTCTTCGTGTTAAAATGACGGAGAATTGACTCTCCGTTTTAAAAACACGAAGAATGGCCTTTCCCCGTGTTAAATTGATAGAGAATTGCCACTCTCCATGTTAAAATGACGGAGAATGGCCATTCCCCGTGTTAAAATACAGGAGAATGATCATTCTCTATGTTAAAATAATAGAGAATTGGCATTCTCCGTGCTAAAATCACGAAGAATAGCCATTCTTCGTTAAAATAAATGAGAATGGTCATTCTCTATGTTAAAATCATGAAGAATTTTCATTCTCCGTATTAAATTGACGGAGATTGGCCTGCAAGAGAATAGTCATTATACTGAGTCCTAGGTTCATCCCATTAATTTAGGCTTAGGACTTAGTAAAATCAACCTATTAAATGTGATTTATTATACTGAGTCCTAGGTTCATCCCATTAATTTAGGAGTCTTTAACCGACGGCCACGTAGCCTGTGGTTTGGACCACTCTCACCCTATATAAGGGAGAGTTTTTATGAAAAGTCGCATATTTCTCTCTTAGCATTCCCGACACCATGCTTGACCCAAACTTAGCTTCGAATGACCGTCGTTGGCCTTACACAAGTTGGCTGTTGGTTGTGGATCCCTTCATTCAAAGAAGCTGTGTCTTTGTACAAGAGCTGATAATGAGTGTCAAGATGTACCAAAATGCCCACCATGAGGAATTGAACTTGAGCGACATCTTGGAGGTCTTGGAGGTCCTGACGACAGGGTTTGGTTTGATTGTAACCCGAAAAGCCAAAGGTTGTTCTCTGCCTTGCTCATAGCGGCTGTACGCCTTTGTTATGCTGAAAGAGCCTCAGGAGCTGCCGCAAGCCAATAGCTGCTTCAGGAAATGGTATGCTCTGACGAGGAAATGGCTCGCTACGGGTCTGGGGGTTCTGTGGGAGCAGACCTTGATGGCGACTGTATTCACATCTTCTATCCGCAGTCCCTTGCCACAAGGGTAGAAGTTGTGAAGCTATTCAGTGTAGAGCAATAATTGCTTAGTTCTCACAAAAGAGTCCTATGATCGTACTGTGAAGACTAACCCCATTGTAGATCTTTAGGAGTTCTTTCCATATAATCATAAAGAATCTGTAATAGAATGCAGAAGAATTTTTAATAAAAAAACTTTTTGTGATCTTTTTTGTTGTATGTTTTGTTAAAATCTTTTATGTTGTATCTTTCTGTTGTATCTTCTACAAGACCTCCTTCAAAGTGTTAGAATACAGAAGAATGACTATTCTCCGTAGTAAAATCACGGGAAATGGCCATTCCTCGTTGTAAAATCACGGAGAATGGTCATTCTCCATGTTAAAATTACGGAAAATGGTCATTCCCTATTGTAAAATCACAGAGAATGGCCATTCTCTATGTTAAAATCACGGAGCATGGCTATTCCCGTGCTAACATGCAGGAGAATAGTTATTCTCCGTGTTAAAATCACGAAGAGTGGCTATTCTCCGTTGTAAAATCACGTAGAATGACCATTTTCCATGTTAAAATCACAGAGAATGGCCATCCTCCGTTAAAAGATCATGGAGAATGGATATTCTTGTGTTAACATGCAGGAGAATAATCATTATCCGTGTTAAAATGATGAAGAATGGTCGTTCTCCTTGTAAAATCATGTATAATGGCCATTTCCCGTGGTAGAATGCAGGAGAATGGCTATTCTCTGTGTTAAAATCACAAAAAATGACCATTCCCCATGCTAGAATGCAGGAGAATTGCCTTTCCCCGTGTTAAAATTATGAAAAATGGCCATTTTCTGTGATAAAATTACGGAGAATGGCTATTCTCGTTTTAACGTGCAGGAGAATAATCATTCTCCGTGTTAAAATTACGGAGAATGGTCGTTCTCCATTGTAAAATCACGTGGAATAACCATTCTCCATGTTAAGATCACGAAGAATGATCTTTTTTCCTTCTTTTTTTAAAGTATATATTGATTGATATCATACTTTTCATTGTTGTTTGTTTTATATCAGTGCAAACAATCGAGAAGCTCAAAGAGACAAATAAAAGACTAAGAAATGAGAAAGTGAGCTTCAGAAACAAGTTGAATCGTTGCAGAATGAAGCCGTTAAAAATGACACAATCGCCAAAAAATTCCAAATCTCTCCACGAAGAAGATGATGATGATGATGACGACGATGATGAGCGATTATCGGAGTTCGACTGAAGAAAGCACAGTGAACTGCGAATGATCTTTGCGATCTTTGCTGAAGATTAGAGCAATGGAATTCAGCTCTCTCGTGAAGAAGAAGAAGAAGAAGAAAACGAAAATCGCAATCAAAATCTGAGTTTGTGAATTCAAATACATATATATGTCCAAATTTTCGCGAAGGGGTAGCTATGGTATTATCAAAATGACAATTTTGTAAATACAGAGCATCTAAAGGGAATCTTAAAACATTTAACGTGAAAATACATAATGCTAGATATTTCATAAAACCCATCCTGCGGATGGATTTTTCATAAACAACCAACCTGAGAGTGGATATCTCAACAATTTCCAGATATTACAATAGTCTGGGACCTGGTCCCAAGTTTATTTATAGTACGTAGAATAGTACTAGTACGTAGTAGCTAGGAATGACAGTACGTCAGAGCTAGAGCTTGCTGCACTTTGCCGGCTCAAAGGATAACAGATTGTTCTTAAGATCATAGAGGATATGCATGTTGACTGTGTTTGTGTTACCAATAGACGAAGAATCGCCTCCATTGAAGGCCATTACACATAGCAAGCCCCCATCATAGGTCATGTAGTTCTCCCTTGGCAAGTCCATATCTGCACCTTCAAAATTGAAGATGAACTTGGGCACAGGATCCCGGCCACTTGTGCTGTTGAAGCATATCTCCCCCGCATCCATGCTGCTTCCATTCACATAGGGAATCTTGGTTTGCGACTGAAAAGCAGTGAGGACTCCCTCGAACAGGACTTGGTGCAACTGCAGTATCGAGTTGCCGGAGTCTATGATCGTCCCTCCACTCCCGTCCTGACTGAACTTCACGGGTGGGCTCTGTACGAACTTGGAGCCGACTGTTATCCCTTTGAGAGAGAGATAGTAGAAGCTAGGCAAAGCCGGCGGCGGATAAGTTACTAGTGGCGTGGTCTTGATGTGGCTACCGCCGCTCAATCTGGCTAGAGAGCCAAAGAAGAGGGGGCTCCTGCTGAATTTATTATCGAAGGGACTAGTAAGGCAGTAGGAGAACTTTCCTATGCCTAGTTGAGAAACTATCGACAAGGGCCCCCTCCCGAACCCGAAGACACCTGTGGAGTTATTGATACTGCCGCCGTTGATCAGCCCACAGCCGAAGGCGAGGCGAGCTTTCTTGGCGGAGGAGAAGGTGAATGTTTCTGTCGCCAACGAACCTCTCGAGGTCGTCCCGTCGCCGTACCCATAACTGTAGAAGCAGTTGGGGGCGGCACATTGGTATGGTGATAAGGCTTTGCACAGTTTGTTGGAGCAAAGGATGGCGGAGTAGGAGGAGGACTGCAATGGATCGTATAATGGGAGGGGTTGAGAAAGGCAGGGAGCACAGGTGTTGCACTGGGTCCACACCAGATCGCTGCCGGTGTCCAGAACGCCCGAGATAGGCTGAGGAGGTGTGCCTATCCCCAAGTCGATGGCGTACTCGCCGTCGCTGGGATACGCCCTACTCACTGGCCCCATCCCAGCGACGCGATTCCCCGTCCTCGAGCTCGACTTGCTTCTTCGAATGCGCTGTGCTAGAGTCAAGTCTCGTGTAGCATGGACATGGGTCAGTTCGATGCGGAATCCGATCTCGTTGGTAGCAGTGGCAGTAGTAGCGGATGAGGTAGAAAATGTCACCAATATCACAAGTAGGGCGATAAGTGGTGAATGTTCCATATTTAGTTTTCTTAGTTTGTATATAAAATGCATGCGCCCTGGCGCCTTTTATAGAGGGGATTCTTATAGTGCATAACCAGTCCCCACTTCATCTCATCAATTAAAGGCAAAGCTACAATAAGAATAATTTGGTTGAAGGTGACAGACTAAATCATTAGGTGTACAAGAACTTACTGCATGTAATGGACATTTCATCTGTGGCCAAATTGCTTTCACTTTTCTTGGATCACTTTGCAGCGCTAGAAACTTCCTTTGCTGTATCAGTATGTTTTAATCGGTCACCAAACTTCTTGTATAACCCACAATACGGAAATGTCATACCAACTTAGTGATTAATGTAAAATATATCAAAATCCCAACTAAACCAAGCTGGACTGCATTGAACCAGTCTGGTCCAAAATTTTGATCTTTCATGTGCACAACATGCAAGAAACTGCAATTCCGGTTTCCAGGACTGGTTTGTTAAAGCACCCGATGACAGACCCCAACTCAATCCAAATTATTATTATTATTATTTTTTTTTTTTGTAGAGAACTCAATCCAAAATTTTTGTGCCAAATTTGAATAAAATGTCTCATTGTCAGTCGTTGCAAAGCTCGTTGGTGTCTCCTCTTCTCAACTAAATTTCTGCTTCTTCAAAACTTTGAATGGTCCAAATCTGCTCGGTTGAAGATTGCCAACATGTCCAACTTATAACATCTCCTTCGGGAAGCACACAATGATATTGTCAATTGTTGGAGTCCAGTCGAGATTTGGGACGATATATTTGTGGAATCGAAATCTAGTTAAATATTTGATTTGATTATATTTGGATGTCAATAATTGGTGTTGTGCTATTTTAGGTATAATATGATTCTTGTTCTAGGAAATCATGTTATGATCTAAAATAGAATGTTGATGAAATAATTTAGGCATAATAGGATTCCTATTATGTTCATATTTATGAAATCCTATTATGACTAAAATATGATTTTTCTCATCCTATATATGGGGTGAGGGTGGAGAGGCATAAAATACAACACAAAGTAGAGATTCGGGACGCTCGCCCACAAGAAAATCTAAGAGAAAGTATGTACTTTGCTATTACCACTTCGCAATCCAAGACAGAAGGAAGAAGAAGATCTAATCGAGGAGTCGTCAACTTCGGTTAGGAAGATTGCTACGGGTTTGTGAGTGATCTCAATTGTAATTTTCTGTTTTTCTTCTTGAGAGTGGTTAGGGGGTTTAACCTATTAGAGCAAAGGGCTCAACGTGAGGTTTATCAATTTTGTAATTTCATCTTAGTTATTAAAGGTTAAAATTTGTCCAGGTGACGTACGTCACCGCCATATACTTGTCTTTATCTTGTGTTTGGTGTCCGTTAGACGGGGTTAGTTTTGATCAGGTGGGTTGGCAAACGGTTCTGCTTGCGCCCAACAATTGTTATCAGAGCGAGGTTCGTTCTGGTCTGATACCCAACAATTGGTATCAGAGCTTTGGAGGTTCTGGCAACCATATCTACGGAACAGATGAACACTTGTACGATCGTCCTCACAGGAGGAAACTGGATGATTGGAAGCCAAGGATGGAGGATATACTCTAGTGCAAGGACTTCCATGGTCCGTTGGAGGGCGACAACGCAAAGCCAATGGACAAAGCTGCTGAAGACTGAAAATGACTGGATCGGAAGGCTGTTGGATTTATCCGCCAATGGTTAAATGATTCGATGTTTCTCCACGTGTCAATGAAGAGTTCGACAAAAGCATTTTGGAAGAAGCTGCATTCACTGTACGAAAGGAAGATGGTTGGCAACAAGGCATTTCTTATTCGCCAACTTGAAGTATACGGAGGGTGTCCCAGTGGCACAACATCTGAACGGGGTTCAAGGTATCATCAATCAGATGTCAGCGATAAAGATGGTGATTGATGATGAGCTTCAGGCCCTACTACTTTTGTGTTCTCTGCCGGAGAGCTGGGAGACATTAGTGGTGTCGGTGAGCAACTCCGCGCCTGATGTTGTCATGATGGAGGCAGTCAAAAGTAGCTTGTTGAATAAGGAGGTCCGACGCAAGCAAGTCAGATCGTCACAGGAGGCCGCTCTGGTAGCTTCCTACGGTTAGGGAAGACATAAGTCACATGCAAGGACGTGGGAGAGTTCTCAGAATCTTGCGATCGTGGACCGCATTGAGGGCTGCTATCACTGTGGCGAAAGGGGTCATATCAAGAGGAACTGTACGAAGCTCAAAGTTGAGAAGGCCAAAGGCAAGGACGATCAGGAGGATCTCACAGCAATGAGAGATAACATCATCGTAGTGACCGACGTCGAGGAACCCTGTAGCATGTGTCATGATGGCGACCGGATCATGGACACAGAGGCATCGTACCATGTCACTCCACATAGGAGGATCTTCATGTTATACTACGGCGGCAGGTTTGGACGTGTGAAGATGGGCGACAAGAGGACAACTACAGTTGTAGGCATCGATGATGTGTACTTGACGACGGAGTTTGGTGAGAAGCTCATCCTCAGGGGTGCGCAACATGTACCGAATTTGCGCTATAACTTGGTTTCGGTAGGGAGGCTGGCAGATGATGCCTCTCGTAGCCTGTTTGGGGAGAAAGATTGTGATGGGTTCCCAACAGTTGGCCCGGGAAGATTTGTGTTGTGGCATGTACAGGCTCAAGCCGCTGAGTTGTACAGACAGACCATAGACACCGGATGGAGGCTCGAGGGGTATTCGACAAGAGGTGGATCGTCAAAAACTTGCTGAGTAGGGGCTTCTAGATGCTTTGATGGATATAGAGGATTCGGATCCTCAAGACAAAGTGACGGATGGTGATGAGTCAAAGATTGATGGTTAGTTTATAGGTCCCATAGCAGCTGGTCGGTCTCCGGGTAGGGGTTGCTCTACGGATCCAGTTTTGGCGACAGGTGGTTTGCCAAAGCTTCACGAAGCGACATCGGTTTCAGCAGTTTGAAGCCAGAACGGAGATCAAGGTATGTAGCAAACTCAATCTGAGGCGGAAGCATCATCATACACATAGTCCAGGAGAAAATGAGGATCACTGATGGCATGCACAGTACATGATGTTCTGCTTGAGGACGCATGTGTATGGGGAGCTTCATGTTTGGGCACGACGATAGGCAGGTTTAGGAGTGCAAATCTCGGAAGAACCACATCGTCCGCTTGGTTGGGTAAGCCAAGGGTAAAGAAGCTTATCAGAAAGTTAACACTTTTTGGTGGAAGACGGAAGTCAAGGACATGCGACCGAGACTTACGGTAAGGCTAATCGTTAGGGACTTCGGTCTTGGTCACGTCATTGATATTGGCAAGATCCCAGTGGTGTAGGACGTGCTACGCATGACAGCTAGCGTCGACGTGATGGTCGAGGAGCTGGAGACAAAGGAAGATACAAAGCAACTCGGAGGATCGGAGATCAGTGGTATAGGGGAGCAGGTATTCTGTCGTGGGACGACAGGAGTAACGCCCTACTCCCAAAATACTTAGGGCTAAGTACGTAAACATGCCAGCTATATACATACGAAGTACATTCCAATATATAGAAGCCTCGTATATATACATAAGCTATGAAATACAGTAAACCATGATAACTAAATCTCATCCATAATAAGAGAATAAATATATAATGGAAATTGATACTGAATTTGTTATTTGCACAAAAGTTAGGCGGAGTCAAATCTACTACCAACTACTTAAATGAGAGAAAATATACAAGAAAGTGATCGATAAAAATGACAAGACGAACCAAGAGCAATCATCTTCGAAGGAATGGAGAAGATCACGGCCTTCGCTAGATCACCTACAAAAAATTATAAAACACACACCGGGAGAGATGACCATGTCCTCAGAGGGACGTACCAGGATACATAAAGAACATGCCATATAAACTGTGGTATAATAATAAATAAAAGAACAGGTGCATGCAATAGGGTGCCTAACCATTCTACAGTGATAATACAGTTAATAACAAACCTTCAAGGCATGGGCACCCTGGCTACAGAAAAATCTGTATGGTCCCTCTGGGATACCAGGGACCTCAAAGCATAATACCCATCGAATGTCAGAGGCTAGCAGGATCAGGAGTAGGAAAGTGCATACGTGGCCCATACGTTAAGGAACTGTTCTTCCCACCCAATGCATAGTAGGGTCACACCCATGACTCATATGAACCTCTAGCAATTGCTAAGTCCACTAGCATGCAAATCAATTGGCAGTTACTCCTAATCATCGTACGTCTCATGCGTAGCGGTGACCGGTCGACTACACGAGTACGTGTCTTACATGTGACTCACAACATGTGATAAAGCATGTGTCAAGGCCATGTGACGTATACCAATATCTCCTCATAACTGGGTGGTCACCAGGCTAAGTCGATGCAAGAAAATAAAATAAAAGCATGTAAAACGACCGATATAGTCGCTTGCACCAAAGTGTGACTTGGACGCACAGTGATATAATACTAACAACAGATAAGTAATGCTAAATATAAATAACTAAAAATAAGAATAAGTAAATCATAAAGTAAGGTGGCCAGGTATCTGTAGGATCAATTGTAGGAACGAGTTGTAAAGCGCAATACTCTAGAAGGGGGTGAATAGAGTAGGCAGCAAAAATTAACTAATTAAAAATGTTAGTAACAAGATCACATAATATATATCACAGATAAGTAAATGAAAAGTAGAAAGTAGAGAGCAAATGCAAACACAAGGATGTATATTGGTTTTCCTCTTGTGAGGACTAGTCCAGTCGGAAGAACTCTAGCTTCCAGTTGAATCCACTATTAAAAAATTACCACAAGTTTTCATCCGAAGTTCTTGCAACTTCTACAACGCGATCTTTGATCCGAAGTACTCGACCAACTTCAATTGTGAAGTGTCTTTCTTCAATCAAGCCTCTGATTATAATCATTCTGAAACTTCTAGACCGTACCTCACTGGCAAATCGACTAGAGAATTGTAACTGACTTTGGATTTAAAAATGAATAGCTCAGAACACTTTGGAAGAAGTAGTAGGCTTATAGAGAAGAGATATAAAAGTGAATTGGTGTATAAGTGAATTGAAATGATCGAAATTCTTTTCTATTTATAGTTTTTTCAAAGGCAAAATTCGGGCAGAACTCTATGAGAAATCTCGTTGGGATCCATAACTGCAGGAAGACCAAGTTCAAAAAGCAACGTGCACTAACCGAACTCTGGCCAAATTCGGGCCGAACTCGGGCCGAATTCTGTTGGAGTTCTGTTAGGGTTTTGCAAATTAGTTTTTGGGCTTTTTGAAAAGTCAAACAGTTAGGAAATAGTTTGGGCTTTTGTAAGTGGGCTTATTTTCAAAATGAAAGGGTATTTTGAAAATGTTTCTTAGGTTGCCTATTTGTCAGTACGATGAAGTGTACATTGTATTCCTAGACTCAATAAATATAAAAAAGTATATTGATAAAATAGGAAAAACTAAGAGCCCTTTGATGACGCCTTTCTTCAAATATTTGAGCAGACTTTGAAGACGCCTTCCCACATGACGGCGGTCGTCCAAAGATAAACAGATCTGGAAATCTGAATACCTTTCCCACTTAACGGCGGAACCCCCGATGGGAGGCCCCGGATAGGTCGTTAGGCGGTTCAGAGAAATCTTATTGTATAACGCCGTCTTTGGCCCATCAATATTACTCTATTGAATATGTCCTGGATTGACAAAGCTTGATCATGCTTATTGCATGTCTACAAGTATATGTTAGACAAACAGAATAATATGATACAAGCATAGCAATATGATATAGAACATTTAGGACAATGCTAAGTTTAAGTAGCAACATAATAGTGATTACATGAATATTAGTGATGTCATTATGTTAAACTTAATTGATTAGCCATATTCAAAAATATGATATAATCATTGGGCTAATAATCTCCCCCTTTTTGATTATGACAAATCGGTTAAGTTTAAGATATATACAATAGATGCATGTATCACTAATAAACACATAATACTAGAATATTGTGTGCTAACTTAAACTTATTTCTTCTCCTTCGACATGATAAAAAATAAGCTCTCCCGTAATTAGAGCTAAAATGAACTCATGCATAAGTAGAGAAGGAAAGCAAAAATAATCATGATCAAGGATTAGGAGAACAGTGTAACGACAAGTTTAGAAAATTGCTAACTAAAGCATAAAAAACTTATCAAAACACAACATAGTTGGTTGAACTTAAAAAACATGGAAATCAATCAATACATAGTTTACCAACTAGAAATCCAAAATTGACATTCAAAACACATTTTCTTCATCAAATTGTGTTTTGAAATAGACCAAAAAATATATCAAAATAGTAGGAATCAATCATTGATAAT
>JANAVB010030218.1:2405241-2447741 GCA_029216955.1 Iris pallida | reverse complement strand
CGATATGCTTGGATGAGTTTTAATGCGTTCCCTATTTAGTCAACAATCCTTGGTCGAATGGGTCTTGGATTTTAATCTACATTGACTAGATAAGATCCCAAAATCATTTGAACCATTCCTATTAGCTTAGGGTAACATAGAATAGGTTCTAACTCAAGTGGTTGGCCTAATTTTCAGTCATGTTGGTTCAGCAGGATTTCAATCTTTGCCTAAAGAGATGAAAGACAATATTAATGTTGAATATTTTTGGACTGGGATGATAGGTATGGAGTCCAGTTGAGAACCCATGGGGTCAATACCCTCTCATCAGATTGGAGGGGGAGATTGTTGGAGTCCAGTCTGGATTTGGTAACAAATATTTGTGAAATCAAAATCTAGTTAAATATTTGACTTGATTAGATTTGGATGTCCATAATTGGTGTTGTGCTATTTTAGGTATAATATGATTCTTATTTTAGGATTCCTATTATGATCTAAAATAGGATATTGATGGAATATTTTAAGAATAATAGGATTCCTATTATGTTCATATTTAGGAAATCCTATTCTGACTAGAATAAGATTTTTTTCCATCCTATATATGTGGGGTGAGGTTGGAGGCACAAAGTACAACACAAAATAGAGATTCAGGGTGCTCGTCCGCAAGAAAATTTAAGAGAAAGTCTTTACTTGGCTCTTAGGACTTCGCCATCCAAGACAGAAGGAAGAAGAAGATCAAATCGAGGAGTCGTCATCTTCGGTTAGGGAGATTGCTATTGGTTGGTGAGTGATCTAAATTGTAATCTTCTGTTTTCTTCTTCAGAGTGGTGAGGGGGTTAAACCTATTAGGGCAAAGGGTTCAACGTGAGTTTTGTCAATCTTGTAATTTCATATGAGCTATTAAAGCTTGGGATTTGTCCAGGTGACGTACGTCACCGCCATATACTTGTCTTCATCTTGAGCTTGGTGTCCGTTAAATGAGAGTTGGTTTTGATCAGGTGGGTTGGCAAACGCTTCAGCACCCGCCCAACAGTTGTCAGCAATATTGGTAACTTTTTGCTTACAGTCCTGGTATGGAAAGGTTTGTGATAATTAATTTACCCCATCCTGCATGTATATCACTATTTATTATGTCTCTTAACTCCAGGTTGTAGGTAGGACCACTTACATCGCTCGTGGCTAAACTCTCAATTGATGAAAGCCATGAGTCATCACCTTGGTAATGGTACTAAAATATAACGATATGGCAATAAAAATAGTGACTATACAGTGGTTGACCAACGACGGACCAATAAAAATCTAATATGGACTGTATATGGGACTAGAAATTCCATGTTAATCGGTCTCTATATTTGTTACTTGTAAGTGATGGTTAGTTTCGGGAAACCTAGAGATGAACTAGTGACGGATGATCCATTGCTACTATACACATCAATGACATATTTCCTTTGTTGCCATTATGACATAAAGGTTGATACAAATTAGCATTAGAAGCTTCATCAATAATCCATCGCCTAGGGTCCAATAAGTTCTGCCAAAATCCTCACATTTTCTTTTATTTCAAAAATATTTCTTCTCTTCTACACTTCTCCTAGAGCACAAGCTCGGGCGACCCCTCGTACCCGTTCTCCACCAAAAATCCCTCTTTTTCTTCGGCTACCCTTTCTTCACTCCCATCTTCTTCTCTGGCTCTGGTATCCCATGAGTAGAGGCCCCCCTCAAATGCCCTATTATGCCTCTTCGAGCCCCTCCTCCTCCTTCTTAAACAGAGCCCTCCAAGCTGCTCCACCCCCGAGCTCCTTCTACCATTTTCTTGCGATCTGCACCCCTCCTTCGCCTGCCTTTACGTTCTAAGGGGGAGTCCTCCACCCCCACAACACCAACTACCCCTAAATGGCACAATTGCCACTTCCCTTTTTCGATTTTCCCGAGATTAAGTCCTGCACTTTTAGATCCTTGGCAACAACCGAGGAGACTTTTCAAGTCCATTCCTCACCTGATTCCAGGTAAAGGTAGCCCAAAACAACCTAGTCTTAGTTAATTGTTTTCTTCTTCTTTATTTGTCACATCCCATTCCCAAAATACATAGGACTAGGAACGCAAGCATGCCCGCTAATATGATGTAGAATAAGTTTTAAATTTAATGGACTTATCCCAGATGTACTACATTGTAAAGTATACTAAACATATGTTAATGAAACTATATCTCAATCCATAGTAAAGAATGAATACCAAGAAATAACATAATACATTATAGTTGGCCACCAGTAATATACATGTTCGACCAAACTTCAAAAATAAAATAAGTTTCCAAAACTAGGCTAATGGACAGAGTATACCATGATAACAAATATGTAAAAGATGGAAGAATAATAAAATAATACCATAAGCAATACATGAATCATGAAGATACAAACATGCCATCCACCTACATATCTATAAGTGACCCACAATAACATGGATACACTACCAAAGTAAGAACTTTAGTGAGGCCTAAAATCGTCGCTAAAGTATATAAAAACGTCGCTCTTCAAAATTAGCGACCAAAATCTTTTGTCATGTATTTCGTGGTTGCTTACACACAAAACATCGCTATTGCAACGTACAGTAGCGATGTAATCACGTCGCTAATATTCTAGTAGATAGCGACGTTTAGCCACAAGAAGTAGCTAATCAGCGACGTCCTTTTTCGGTGCTAAACGTCGCCAACATTTCAGTAATTAGCGACATTATTTGCAACATTTAGTGACTACATTGCTGACATAGCACAATTTTCCATGTCAGCCTCTTAGAGATGTATAACGACTGTTTATGACGTCGACAATACAGACTAGCAACGTTTCTATACACGTTCAGCGACGTCTGTCGTCGTCGCTGAACGTCGCTAAACTGCAAAAGAAAATAAAAAAATAAAATTCTGTTTGCTTATTTTCCATCTAGAATCTACCTGCTATTTAAATTATAGTTTATAAATAGTAGACCAGGAGCAACCCTCCATAGAATTCCCTAGGTTCGTCGACTCCTTCGGTGGAACACTCAACACCGGTAAAAAAATATAGAGACAAATGATGAAAATATTCCAATAATCAAATAAACATAATGAAACAATAAGATATAAACAGAATCAAACGATAAGAAAGCTATTAGATAGCTGGGTGGAGACAAATCCATTACCAAACAGCTATAAAAAAGAGTTTATGTCCAACAATGTTCCAACAATTGGTCAACATAACATATAATGTCACTAATGTATACAATAAATACATAAAGACCCAAGAATAGGTCAGCAAAGCATAATACAACACATAGCAATATGTCCACTGAAGGACTACAGCTAGTCAACAGGAGGAAGAGGAGAAGTACTACTCTGCATCTAGGGCAGAATGAACCTATACTGCTCTGGTGTAAGCGTCACCGGTGACGGCTCATAAAGAGGAGGAGTTGGAGACAGTGGAACCCATAGAGTCGGTGTCGATGCCGTCGTACGATCAGGAAGCATCTGATCCTTATCGTAGTCCACTGTTCGGGCGTGATCCAACCTTGGATCGGTCTAACCGGAGCGCTCTTGAGCCTTCTGGTCATCGATCGCATCACGGATCAACTTGGCGACAACGGCATAAAATTGCTTCTCGATCATCTCGGCCCGGTGTGGTGGATAAAAATATATTTTTTTACAAAAATTAAAATAGTTAGTTATATAATATGCGTAAAAGATAATTAATATTAAAAGCAATATACTTTAGTTACCTTGAAGTGGACAAACTAGAATGCCATCCTCTCGTCCGAGACAGACGAGTAGTTGATCCAAGGCCCACCATAGTTGGACCTCAGAAATATCCCCAGTGTCGTCTGAACCGACGAAGGACGATATCTATACAAGGATAATTATATTCATAAATATATAGATATGTATAAATTAATGTTAACTAATTAACTTATATTATAGCTCCGTTTGACCAAATTTCCATCCTCGTTTAGTCTGGAGGGGCGCATGGAGGATCGCTCTGATACGGAGATGAGTAGGTTCGACCTCCTCCATCTGCTCCTCCACCTCCATAGTGCCGTCAGTCGGAGGAACACTAGACAGAGTAGTAGTCTCATACCAGGAACTAGTCTTTGAGGCTATTAGAGTTATACCGAAAAAATAAAAAAACTAAGAACAAAAGATTCAGAGGTCTTTCCTACAACAAGTCTTTCTAGATATTTAGGTCATTTTGTTCGTAGCCATTTTCGGTACTAACTGTAAAAACCTAAAAAGGCTTGCATAAATAAATTTTCCTTTAAGAGATATGACTCACAAGGAATACATGGACACTCATATACTCAAGATACTTACTTGTATCTTGACACTATACCAATCATATTTATTTTCGATATACTATAACATGTTTTATTTTTTGTATATACATTGGTAGGAGATGTGACACAAGCCTATATCCATACCTTAAACTAGGATATAGCTATGATACTTGGTTATTGATAGGGTCTAACAATTTTTAGTCCAAGATCTATAATACTTGGTTATTAATAGGATATTTTTTGAAAATTTCTAACGATACAAGGAATCCAGATTTAATATGGTCCTTAGGATTTAGTTTCCATCTAAATTCCCTAAAAATGTCAATTCTAAATTTCCTAAAAATGAATTCGTATACCTAATTTCAATAATAAATTTCCTTACAATGAATTCACACACATACGCACACATTACATAACGTGTGTGTCGTATCAATGTCTGCATCAGCATTTGTGTCGTGTCAGTGTTTGTGTCAGCATGTATCGGGTCACATATATATACATATTACATGACGTGTCTGTGTCCATGTCAGTGCCTGTGTCAGCGTGTCTGTATCGTGTCAGCAAAAAGGGAGATAGGGTGTGTCTGTGTCATCGTGTGTGTGTCATATCAGTATGTATGTGGCAGTATGTCTGTGTCGTGTCAGTAAAAGGAAGATAGGGTTTGGTCTACCTGCCTTGGTCGGGTTCGAGTTCGGGGTCACGGGGGAAAGAAGCGAGGGTGATCGTCAGTGGGGGATTGGAGCAGCGGCGGCGAGGATGTCGACGGTAGAGGACTGGAGCAGCGGCAACAAGGAGTTCGATGGTAGAAGACTTGAGCAACGACGGAGAGGAGAAGGGTGATTTCCAGAGGGAGGGAGGTCGCCGGAGTGGAGGAGCAGCAACGAAGGTTTGAGGAGTAGGAAAAGTTTGGGATTTAGAAAATTTGGAATGGGGGAAAGTGAATCCCGACGGTCGTATATTTAAAAAGCAACGTTTAAGTCTGACGTCGTTAGACATCGCTACCTAATTAATATACTCCGACATATACGATATGACGTCGCCATTGAAAAACATATAGCGACGTTCGGCGACTCTAGGGCGACTTCATTTTCGACAATATTAACGGAAGTCCGTAGGTATCGCAGACGTCGCCACCAGTGACGTATGGCGATGTCTAGTTAAAATGTCGCTAATTCAATAATATTAGCGATGTCATTTGCTCGAGTCGCTAAAAATGTCGTTAATATAACTTATTTTGGTCATGAGAGATCACCAGGTTCTCAGAAGGACGTAACAAGATACAAAAAATATGCCTTAATATGAAATGAATAAATATAAATGGATAACCCCAACCACCACACGGTCTACTATCTTTTATCGAAACAACGAACCACACTTACCACCAAACAAGGATAAGGTGTGGCCTACTATTCTGTGATAAGTCATCGTCGACCCATACTATGGTCAGGGATAGGAACAATATGTAACCATACTATGTGAATGCATATTGAAGACACCTATGACACATAGGTCGAATTAGAGTCCGATATTGGATCATGAGCCGATATACAATACCTTGTAGACACACACAAAAAAGAAGAAGAAATGCTGTCTTTCTTATTGGCGCAAGGCACCACAATGGAGTATGCCTGAGTGATCCTGCACATAGGATCGCTGAGTACAAAAAGAATTCTGGGGAATGGGACGATAGAGATCGAGTGGCAGTTGCTCCTTTACTCCGTTGACACTCCGATTGCAAAAGTGGGAGAAAACCTGAGAAAATTGCTAACTCTCGACTCACTCGCAAGAAGGGCAGCAATTTGGCTCTTGAAATGCTCTCCGTTCTGTCTATTTTTTAAAGAGGTATGAGACCCCTATTTATCGTCGTTTTGTACTGAAACAACTGTTATGCGCCCACAGGTGGAAAACACACTGGTTTCACTGTGGGCGCATAACTCCCCTTTGGACGCATAGGGTGTAGGCGTATGGACACTGGATGATCGTGGGTAGATCGTGGGTTGACGTGGCCGCATGCTTCGGTGCACGATTTCTCGTGGAGACTGACGTGGCCGCATGCTTTGGTACACGATTGATCGTGGATGTTGACTGAGTCGTAGGGATCTGCTTGCCTTGGGCGCATAGCCCCTCTGCGATCATGTAGGCGCATAGCTCCTCTTAGATCATGTGGGCGCATAGCTCCTCTTCGATCATGTAGGCACATAGCCCCTCTTCGATCATATAGGTGCATAGAATCCCTTTGGTTCTGTGGGCACATAGACCCCTTTTGGCTATGTGGGCACATAGCTTCTTTTATCTTCTTTATGTGGGATATATAGTCTTGTATTTTTCATGTTTCTACAAGATCCCTTCAAAGTTTTTGAGACTCGAACGAGTATAGGAATACTTTGAAAGAAGCATGGGAAAAACTGTCTCCACCAGCTTCATGGGCGCATGATAGGAATGACCCCTTTGGACGTATAGGTATTTGCCAGGCTGTCGAAATGTAGCTGTTGAGATCTTCCTTTGAAATCTGAAGCGATATACTCGTTTGGAACAAAATTTGAAAAGGTCCGCTCTTTTGCGATATTTTATGTGTAGTCTGCATCAGCTAATAGCAGGCACATAATCTGTAAAAGGCTGTCTCTGCATAGGTGCATAGATCGTGTGGGCGCATAAAACATGTGGGCACATAGGACATATTGGTGCATAGCTCCCCGTTCGTACCTATAGATAGGCTTTGAAGAGAGATAAAGTTCATTCTCTCTTATTTTTCCTTAGAATTTTCAAAGAGTTTTTTTCTTTACTCTCTTTCGAGCAATCATGTCTCTCAAGGCTGCTTCGACTCCAAAGAAGTCTGCGAAGGACAAGAGGCAGCAACAGCTAGTTCTCCTCCTTTGGCAATGTCTCATCTGGATCAAGACCCCATCCTGGATGAGGCGATATCTCAAAAAATGAAGTCTCGAGCGTTAATTTATGACGCTCAAAATTTTCTCTGCTTGGGCACATAACCATCGATATGCGCCCAAAGTTAACACACTCCCTTTGTGAGCAGTCTTATGCGCTCATAGATGCATGCACCCATGCACTTTATTATGTTAGTTACCAATGGACTTGGCTGTGTCATGCGCCCACAGACTTTATGGTGTTATGTGCCCACACAGAACATGTACTTATGCGCCCACACAGAACATTGCTTATGCGCCCACAGGCCCTTTGGGCGCATAGAATTTCTCTGTACTTAGCTCTTTTTTTGTAGATTCTAAGTCTGAATTTTCTTATGTCTTTGCAGTTGACATGGTTGTCCCAATTCTAGGTGGGATTCCTCTTGGCTCTGCCCGCCATGCTCTGGATTCAAGCCTCGTTTGCCGCAATAGTCACAAATGATCAGGTGAAGATCAGCTATGACCAGCCTTCGGTGCGAGTGATCGCTATGCTTGAGTAGGACAAAAATATTCTTGAAACAGATGATGAATGATGAGAAGTTCACACTCGGAGGGGTACGGAACTTTAAGAGACCATACTTCTTGTTTGGTGACAGCCTGGGATTTGAGGATGACGAGACGATATGTCTAGAAGACCCTCTGGTGGTAAGGTTAAATAACCAAAGGATATGGTTACCATCGATGAAGCGCCAATACCCTCTGTCAGCGTTTACTGATCTAGCTGTACGGAGGCAAATAAAATGGGACCTGACCCCTGAACTACATAGGATTATTTCTGACAGGATCCAATTCAACTCTGGTGACCGAAAAAAGGAAACTTTCAAGTGTGTCCACGTCCTACTCCACGAGGGGACTGCATCCTGGGGCCATAAAAAATGATGTCCCGACTGATCTTCTCCCTTACGCTGCTGAGACTCTCTCCAACCTGATGTTGTCAAAGAAGGAGTCGCATCCGGGAGGGAAGCTACGGATGAAAGGTTGGAGATACTCTGTCCCGTTCTGGAGTGACCTTACTGGATGGGTGTTGTCAACTTACGAAGCCACCCTAAAAGCTACCGGCCTTTTTTATACCGTTAGAGCCACCCTATATGGCATAAAGGTTAACTAGCCTATGTTTATCTCATTGGTGGAGTTGTACAACTATCACACATATACCTTCTTTACTTTGGGTAGGGAGATGGGTCTGGCTCTTCAGAGATGCAGGCGATATCAAAAACTTCCCTGGGGGACCGAGCTATACGAAGAATACGTCCCCTGTGATAAGAAGCTCCTGGATTTGGAGAGTGATAACTCCAAGATGATGGAGGTGTACAAAGAGTTACTCTGTCATCTCTTCATTTGTTACCAGGTCACAAAGAAGGGTAAGACCGAGGGGTCCCTTCCCCATACGAGAGCCTGGACCAACTACATCTTTATTAGAGAAGAGGAGACGACCCAATCTTTTTTTCAACTCGCAACCCCTCTATAAATCTGATATAGAGCAATTGATGGAAGATCACGGGGCTGTAGACACCGAAGATAGTAATGATCCCGACGGAAACTTCCCGGATCATCATTTCTTCAGGCAGGCCGAGTTCAAGCTGTCGGAAAAGGCCGTGCTAGCAGCTTTTCTGATGACATGGCTCCGTGATTGTGTAGTCCCTGGTGGTTCAGGGTCTATTGAAAGGATAAGCTGGGGTATGATTGTCACGCCCCGCTCCCGTAGGAGCGATCGTCCTCGCTAAGGCGTGATGCCGCACGAGCCTAGATTGCGCTCGTACAAGGCGGGTTCCATAACGGCCGATTACAGCGGTGGCGACGGGGTCGTCGCACAAAAGTCCCAAGCAGAGACATTGAACACGCAGCGAAAATTTAGAACAAAACACAAGTTATTTAAAAGAAGCTCTTTATTGATATCGAAACAACGGTTATATTGGGGCGCAAGGCCGAGATTACAATCACTCAAATTCACTCGTCTCACATTACAAATCACTCTGCTCTCTCTCATCTTTCGATTACAATGCTTGAGCCAGCGGAAGCTTCGAAAGGCGATGTCCATACATTATGTCTCGTGTAAGTCTTCGATTCCATGCGGTCGTACACTTCGAATCGCCAAGGAACTCCGCGCCTCGACACATCCAAGCGAGCTCCGTGCCACGAGCTTCCACCTGTGCCTGCACATGGAAACTGTATGGTTGTCAGTACTCAACTGTACTGGTGGAGTGAGCTCCTCGCCCACCCATACAAAACCGACGCGTTTATTTTACTTTGTGCAATACAAGCCCCTTTACGATTGTCTTTCTAATCTTGCCTTAGGATCGATTTTAGGACCGATGCCTTGGTCTATTTTGTGTCTTTTAGACCGTTATCGTGCCTTGTACTAATAGTGTACTCACACTTTACCGCTAGACCTTCTCGTTCCAATAACGTCAACTTATCGCCTCGTGCTTGCCTTTCATGCCATACTCTGGGACGTAACGACTCGCTCGTGTGGTAAACTCGATTCGTGCTTATCTTTGAGGCAGTGCCTCCTCGTTAAGTCTTATCTTTACTTATGTTGTGATGACGCGGCCGTACCTGGCATTTCGAGGTCGTACCCCGCAACTCAATGCAACTCAACGCAACTTAACCAAACTTGCCCTACGGCCCTTCCAGACTTAACTCGAAACGTATAACTCACTTATAGAACTGGTGTTGAGAACTCAAGCACGATGCCGTATATCGTGCCAAAGCACGTGTCTTTACGTATAGCCGAATCGTAGGCTTTATAATACCTTGGGTGCAACCGAGCACACATTTCACCATTCAACGCATACCGTGCTTACACTTTCTCTGTTTTGACCGACACCATGTATGCAGATTCGCCACTTAGCACGCCAATTATCTATATGAAAGGCCACTGGCATGACAAGCCATCGCGGACATAGCTCGGGTAGGTGGCGGGTCCTTCAGCGCAGGTAGCGAGCCCCGCTGAAAGCCTCCGACTACCCATGCAATAAAAGCATGCGCTGCTATAACGTCTACCTCCTAGGACGACTAGACCCGGTGCCCCGATGTATAACCAGTCTAGGCAGAAATCCTTATCGACAAGGTGTCCAATGACCACGCACCTATGAGACATCTAGACTCACGTAAATGTATAGCCTACTTATTGGTACGACCGGAACTATACTTAGCAACTCGTGCTTGAATCACACTTGGTTTAATGTGCCTCGGGTCCGCGGGACTCCCAACCGAGGGACCGCCTCGAACTTATTAACGTGGATAGGAACGCGAGACTCCCAACCGAGGGACCGCCTCGAATACTTAACGTGGATAGGAACGCGAGACTTCCAACCGAGGGATCGCCTCGAATACTCAACGTGGATAGGAACGCGAGACTTCCAACCGAGGGACCCGCCTCGAATACTCAACGTGGATAGGAACGCAAGACTCCCAACCGAGGGACCGCCTCGAATACTTAACGTGGATAGGAACGCGAGACTACCAACCGAGGGACCGCCTCGAAACACCTTAACGTGGATAGGACGTGAGGCACCCAACCGAGGGACCACCTCGAACTTCTTTGAACTTGAGGGAATGACTACTACGTAGCCTTCCAACTTAACTTGAACAAAATGTATTCCTTAAGTGCCATAGACCGTGGCTAACTTTACATCGTGCCAACCATGGCTCGTGCCTTTAACTGACTTACGTCTTACGCGACGCTATCACCCAAGTCATACGTTTATGACGACCCGTGAGATCGTGGGACTATCTGACTTGACAACCGCAGAACGAGCGGGACGATACTTAGAATGACTTAGGTCGACCAGCATAACTTTGCCTAACTTACTCAAGCCTACAACTTAACCTGAGGGACGAGCCAAGGCTATGCCAAGCCTTGCGTAGTGGAAATGTGCATGCTTTCGAGCATTTACGCGGGTGACGCCTATGACTTAGGCTAACTCATCGTTTGTGTCGAATACCAACTTTTTCTTCTCCCAAGCCGCGGGACGGAGGATCGAGTGTCATTTTCAAAGCATGCTGAGCACCAACTCTAATCAGACCCTGGGACTTTTTCCATGTTCTAAACTCAATTTCGATCCGTCGGGATAATTTTCTTTAGCTATGTGGATTCGTTTCTTTTATCATTAAGCCTACTTGTGCAAGTTGAAAACACACGAATTATTAAGTGAAGGCTGAGATGAGGCAAGTTCACCGAGACTACCCCACCTGAGCGATTTTTTTTGAGTCGCCGTTGTAAGGCCAAGTCCGAACGCCGTCGGCGTTTCGATTCCTCCGATTGACTTTGCGGGACGGGGCACTACAACATACACCACTCAGAACAAGTCTCGTCCTCGAGACTTTCCTGAAGGCAACCATCCTACCATTTCGATGGCCAAGACTTAATCGTACACACTCCGCCTACGCGTTTCTTCGGTTTCGAGCCACGCTCGTGCTATCGCTAACTTAGTCATAAGACACCCAACCGATCAACCAACATTCAAACTCGTCTTAATTCAATTATCGCATTACCGTCAACATTTCTTCGAAACTTACGATTTCAAAATCTACAACACTTTCCCGTTCCTCAAGTCTCACTTGATTCAACGTATCACTTAGTTGGATCGTGTACATATTCTAGGCGTCTCTAAAATACATATATTTCAGCCAAGCCTCGTAATAGAGAATCCGCCATCACCACTCGAGTCGGATCGTACACATATTCGGGCGTCCCTGATATATGTGGATGTCAGCCGAGACTCGCGAGTGGTGCCTCCACAATCCATATCGCTTTGCACCGGAACATCTGTCTAACCGCTAGGCTATGTCTTTCGTCAGTACTGGAATCATAGTTCCCAAACAACGATATCAACACTGACCCCATCCTAAGGTCAAACCAAATCGATGGTACGGGGTTTTCTACCCAAGCTCGCATCACTCCGATTTTTAAACATCGAGCATCGATTTTCTACGCACATTCAATATCCGTCGTACGGGTCCAAGTCGTTTAGTAAAACCATCATACAATAACTCATGTTCTAACCAATCCTACGACATGAACATATCGCTCGTTCATCAAACCGTTTCGCATAGTCTATCTCTTCGAGCACGTTCGACATAATCCGCCTATCAATCTTTTCAAGTCAAGCACGCTACGACACGATTCATCACAAAACCATAATTCATATTTCACGTTTCCGAAATCATCTATTCCAATTCACGTAATCGATCACAAGGTCGTCTGACTTAACATATGTTGTGCTCCGATCTCACGCGAGACAGATTATCCACGGTGGGCATGAAATCACCATGCACGCTCCCGCAAGATAATCGTTCTCATCGGGACGTAACTCTTGTTTGTGTCTAGACTAGTTCATTCTCGATGCGCGGATTGGACCTACTCAATCCACAAGTTTCATTCATTCATCAATCATAAGTCCTAACATCCTCAAATTTTCCTTTGCATCAAACCGACAAGTCGGGACAATCAAAGTTGCCGCGTCCTAATTTTCTGAGTTCGATTATTCCCACGACATGAATCACCATGTCAGCGCTCACGCGGAATGATCGTCCCAAAATCTGACGCAACGTATGTGCAAGGCTAGAGTTGCGCTCGCACAAGACAAGATCGTCGACATTGTGGTTATCAATGCAACCATCAAAACACGATTTCTTTCACCCAACATTCATCTCAATCAAGATCCTAAGTATAGCATCCAACCGAACAATAATACTTGCAAGATCGTCATTCCTCGAATTAGAGTGCCCCCGAGTTATCGCATATCGATCTTTGATACGCCTCAATACCATCGACGATAGACGTAACCAGACGATCTTTCTTTGCAACGAATTTTGAGTCGTACGAATGATGCTATCGTCCGACTGGATAATCTCCTCGAATCGTTCACCATATCAATTTCTTTAACCCAAATTCACGTATCGTTTATCCGTCTATCTTAAGTCATCGACTAACATATTTCCTCAATTCGTATCATTCCTTGCTAACTCAAAACATCGAGCAACATCGATTCAATCCTCAGAGTCGTTTGCGGAACTTCAAATTTCAACTTTTTATGCACGCTATCTACCTGTCGTGCTAAATTTTTGCATATGATCCGTATCGATTTCCTTCAATCCGATTTCACCTACTCAATCTTTTTTGCGTTTTATACTCGTACAATCCTCAATCTTTCGCTGATTTCGAATGATTTCCAAGATGGACCATACACCACTCGAGATTCGAGTCATCCAATCTAGACCAAATCACGTTCGCGTTATTCGCTAAAACAGGTTTCGGATTCGTTCGACGAATCCCCAGCGTAATCGTTCACGTCGCATCGACGGACTAAGTCGTTCGCACTATTCCTCAAAATCTAGAACAATATTCCGTGTACGCCTAAGCGTTAGTCTGATAAATTTTTATCGATATACACTCCAAGTGTATCTCCGTTCCCGACCGAGCGATACTTAATATTGCTCGCGACTTGTTGCACCAAAAGGTCGTAGTGCGCGATAATCGGCACAAATTAGCCAAAGGCTGTGTGTATTACCATCCCGTTCGAACTATACTTCGGTCTCGTGTGCTCGTTCGCTTTAGCATAAGGTCGTTCAAGCACGCAACGCATTTGCTAACTTTTAGCACGTGTTTTTTATCAACTCCAGGTCGACACCGTTCGGCCCAAAGGCCTACCAACGTATCCGACGATGGCCTACCGATGCGTTCGATGGAACGCTTGTACGAGCTTTTGAAAATATTAGACTTATTGTATGGACATCCCGTGGGACAATCGAGAGAGAGCGCACCAACGATATCAACTTTGCGGAAGTAACACTCAGAGTTCGCAGAAACATCAGAGTTAAAGAATTCAATCGATAGTCCAAGGACGTAAAGCCGTGCTCTGGTACCATTATGTCACGCCCCGCTCCCGTACGAACGATCGTCCTCGCTAAGGCGTGATGCCGCATGAGCCTAGATTGCGCTCGTGCAAGGCGGGTTCCATAACGGCCGATTACAGCAGCGACGACGGGGTCGTCGCACAGAAGTCCCAAGCAGAGACATTGAATACGCAGCAGAAATTTAGAACAAAACACAAGTTATTTAAAGAAGCACTTTATTGATATCGAAACAACGGTTACATTGTGGCGCAAGGCCGAGATTACAATTACTCAAATTTACTCTCACATTACAAATCATTCTGCTCTCTCTCATCTCTCGATTACAATGCTTGAGCCAACGGAAGCTTCGGAAGGAGATGTCCATACATTATGTCCCGTATAAGTCTTCGATTCCATACGGCAGTACGCTTCGAATCGCCAAGGAACTCCGTGCCTCGACGCATCCAAGCGAGCTCCGTGCCACGAGCTTCCACCTGTGCCTGTACATGGAAACTGTGTGGTTGTCAGTACTCAACTGTACTGGTGGAGTGAGCTCCTCGTCCACCCATACAAAACCGACACATTTATTTTACTTTGTGTGATACAAGCCCCTTTACGATTGTCTTTCTAATCTTGCCTTAGGATCGATTTTAGGACCGACGCCTTGGTCTATTTTGTGTCTTTTAGACCGTTACCGTGCCTTGCACTAATAGTGTACTCACACTTTACCGCTAGACCTTCTCATTCCAATAACGTCAACTTATCGCCTCGTGCTTGCCTTTCGTGCCATACTCTGCGACTCGGTCGTGTGGTAAACTCGATTCGTGCTTATCTCTAAGGCAGTGCCTCCTCGTTAAGTCTTATCTTTACTTATGTTGTGATGACGCGGCCGTACCTGGCATTTCGAGGCCGTACCCAGCAACTCAACGCAACTTAACCAAACTTGTCCTACGGCCCTTCCAGACTTAACTCGAAACGTATAACTCACTTATGGAACCGGTTTGAGAACTCAAGCACGACGCCGTATATCGTGCCAAAGCACGTGTCTTTACGTATAGCCGAATCGTAGGCTTTATAATACCTTGGGTGCAACCGAGCACACATTTCACCATTCAACGCATACCGTGCTTACACTTTCTCTGTTATGACCGACACCGTGCAAACGGATTTGCCGCTTAGCACGCCAATTATCTATATGAAAGGCCACTGGCATGACAAGCCATCGCGGACATAGCTCGGGTAGGCGGCGGGTCCTTCAGCGCAGGTAGCGAGCCCCGTTGAAAGTCCTCGACTACCCACGTAATAAAAGCATGCGCTGCTATAACATCTACCTCCTAGGACGACTGGACCCGGTGCCCCGGCGTATAACCAGTCTAGGCAGAAATCCTTGTCGATAAGGTGTCCAATGACCACGCACCTACGAGACATCTAGACTCACATAAATGTATGGCCTACTTATTGGTACGACCGAAACTATACTTAGCAACTCGTGCTTGAATCACACTTGGCATAACGTGCCTCAGGACCGCGAGACTCCCAACCGAGGGACCGCCTCGAACTTCTTAACGTGGATAGGCACGCGAGACTCCCAACCGAGGGACCGCCTCGAATACTTAACGTGGATAGGAACGCGAGACTTCCAACCGAGGGACCGCCTCGAATACTCAACGTGGATAGGAACGCGAGACTCCCAACCAAGGGACCGCCTCGAATACTCAACGTAGATAGGAACGCGAGACTCCCAACCGAGGGACCCCTCGAATACTTAACGTGGATAGAAATGCGAGACTCCCAACCGAGGGACCACCTCGAAACACCTTAACGTGGATAGGACGCGAGGCTCCCAACCAAGGGACCACCTCGAACTTCTTTGAACTCGAGGGAACGACTACTACGTAGCCTTCCAACTTAACTTGAACAAAACGTATTCCTTAAGTGCCATAGACCGTGGCTAACTTTACATCGTGCCAACCGTGGCTCGCGCCTTTAACTGACTTACGTCTTACGCGATGCTATCACCCAGGTCATACGTTATATGACGGCCCGTGAGATCGTGGGACTATTTGACTTGATAATCGCAAAACGAGCGAGATGGCACTAAGAATGACTTAGGTCGACCAGCATAACTTTGCCTAACTTACTCAAGCCTACAACTTAACCCGAGGGACGAGCCAAGGCTATGCCGAGCCTTGCGCAGTGGAAACGTGCATGCTTTATCGAATATTTACGCGGGCGAAGCCTATGACTTAGGCTAACTCATCGTTTGTGTCGAATACCAACTTTTCCTTCTCCCAAGCCACGGGACGGAGGATCGAGTGTCATTTCCAAAGCACGCTGAGCACCAACTATAATCAGACCGTGGGACATTTTCCATGTTCTAAACTCAATTTCGATCCGTCGGGACAATTCCCTTTAGCTATGTGGATTCGCCTTTTTTATCATTAAGCCTACTTGTGCAAGTTGAAAACACACAAATTATTAAGTGAAGGCTGAGATGAGGCAAGTTCACCGAAACTACCCCACCTGAGCGATGTCTTCGAGTCGCCGTTGTAAGGCCAAGTCCGAACGCCGTCGGCGTTTCGATTCCTCCGATTGACTTTACGGGACGGGGCACTACAATGATACTTCCGGCTGTAATGCTGACGTTTGGATGCCATCTTGCCCTGCTTCCTGTGATGGTCTGTGCCATCCAACGAGGCTTGCGACACTTTGTTGTTAACGCGGTGACACCCGATAGCAGAAAGGATTTTGTCAGGACTGAATTTCCTTTTTATTATATGATGGGATGGCTAGTGCTGCACTATCCCAGATTAATGAATGCCGGGTTGATGGCAGAAACTTTGGCAGGAGATGCCTTTCTTCGACGATTCAAAGATACAGATTAGACCGTCACAGGGGTACTTGTTTACAGGAAGGCTTTGAGTTTCCTACAGAATTATAAATTCTTCAGAGTGCCGCCTCCCCTGGTAGTGGCCGTGCAGGAGACACTCTAGTAGATAAGGGAGCACTTACTACTAGCCATCCTATTGGGGCATTCTGTTGGCTCCAGTTCATCAGGCCTTCCTATCTAGTGCTCAGGAATAGAAACTACACTTTCCTGGAACCTTATCTGCCAAGTCGCTTTGTACGGCAGTTCGACTACAGCCAGCTTCTTTTGGGTAATCCCAGCCCTCATCTACAGTCTATAGGAAGCATGATTGATGGGGCACGTGCATGGGGCTACTACAATGCTGGATGTATGGGGACAATTTTTACCTTGCCAAAAGATATGCCTGAAACCCACATGCCCTTTGCTCCTGCCAAGTTCTATATTTAGGTCAATACTTTTTATTCTCGGTATGACCATGAGCAGAGTTTAATATCGGGGACTAGGCTTGACCCACTCTTGTCGATATAGGACGATGCGCGCAATAGGGGGTCAAAAGAAGGAAGGTGCCGCACCCTCAGCTGAGCTGGCTGCAGCGACAGAACAGAGAGTCGCTCTTGAGGAGCCGGTTGATGCAGCACCTCAAAGAGAAGATACTAAAGAACCTCTTCCTGATATTCCTCACAAGAGGAAAGCTTCCACTAAGTTGGTTCAATGGTCCAAGAGGAAGAAGGTGGTTGTCTCCAGAGGAAGAAAGAAGGTCATGGATGTGAGCGCCGACTCGCATACTTTCAGAAGATCTTCCTGGCAGACTGGAAGAGGTGTAACGGTGTCGCGGGCGGTTACCATTCGGGAGGTAGATCCCTTCCTAGACTCCATAGCCATTTTGGTCAAACCGTTAGAAGCTTTATCACCATTGCGTTTATCCTTTGCACAGGACGTTAAAGTCACGACCACGGCAGATACTTCATCATCTGAAGAGGTGGACATAACGACAGTGTCCCCTGCTCGTCCTCAACTGATGGATGAAGGCGGGTCTTCTTCAGTTGTAAGGTTTGAGCAGAGGGATGATCAGGGCGAAGGCCCAGACCATGATGGCGATCAAAAAGCCAGTCCCTCCTATGATATTTCTTGTGGGATATGTCTGTGATATAAGCTATGATAGAAGATTTGGATGAAATCAAGTCCAATCAGCTCACCCTCCTCTGGGTATGTCATTCTTGTACTTTTTTTCGGATGAGATTTTCTGACTTCAATTTTGCGTACGACTTGTGAGGCTTTCCGTCGTATATTCCCTTGTAGACTAGGAGGGAAACAAAGCATGGAGGTTGCTCCAGATACTGGGGCTAGACAGGAAGGTGCCCTTGGTTCTCCCAGTAAACTGGCATCGGTTACTGAAGAAGTCTTTGATCGTCCCGTTGAGGCGGCCATTATTAAATCTGCTTCGGGTCCATCTGGGACCGTGGAAGGCAAGCAGCCTGATGCTGCTTTGGCTGATGTTGGCAGTGAGTGACCTGGATCTGCTCTCATTTTCCCAGTTCCAGTTGATGCTGAGCCGACAGGAGGTATAAACTTACAACTCCTTCTTTAAGTAAGTTTTTTTTGCTACTGATATGTATATTGCTTTATTTGTCTGGTTCAGCTTCCTACCAAGTAGCTCTTCCTGGGACAGAAGATCCTCATTAAGCTTCATGTCCAACGACATCTTCTGAAGATGATGAGAAGGCTCAGGAAGTCATAAGGGCTTTCTACTCTATTTTGAAAGTAAAGCTTCCTGGAGTTTTGAACCGAAATGTCGCCTTCGGGCCTGTGAAGGCTGTCGCTGAATGCCAAGTGATAGCCCTTGAAAGCATTACTATCTACGAAGAGCGAGCTAATGCTTTAAGGAAGGTTATGGCTGACCTAGAAAATCAAGTGGCCAAACTCCGAGAGGTCAGTCAGTGAAGCCCAACATCATTGTTTCTTAAAGAGAACGTGGCTCTGATTGCTGCTATTGAGAAGGAGAAAGGTACTTTCCAGACGAGGAAGGAGGCGCTGACTAAAGAGATCAGTGAGCTGGCTGATCAGTATGAACAGTTTGATGCTATAGGTAGGACTCGTAATGCCTCAAAGAATAAGCTGGCCATCCAAATCACTGAAAAGTACAATCATATTGCACAGCTTCGCGAAGTGATTGCCCAGCTTGAGGCTGACTTGCGAATAGTCGCATCTGAGTAGGAAGAATACGTGGATCAGGCTACTGCGACTGCTACAACTTCAGACCAATTGAAGGCTCAGCTGGTGAAGTTGGAAGAGGAGCATATGAAGCTAATTCCTTTCGAGGATGAAGCTGCTTGGCAGGAAGAAGCACGTTGTCGTGCCACTGTCAAATCTCAAGCTGAAGTCAAGGCTTTGAGGGATAGCATTAATCGATTGTGTATCCCTCAAGTCTTTTGTTTGTAACTGTCTCTTTTAGCCGTCAAGACTCTTGTATCTTTTTTTTCTACATCTTTTGATAGACGTTTTTAATAAAGAATCTTTTGGCTTTCAAAATTCATGAATGAAGTTTGTGAAATATCAGAACTAGAGGTAATGTGGACGTAGTAAGGATATTTCTGGTGGGTATTCCGCTGGGAATTTGATGTTGACTTATTATCCGTTTTATATTCAAGGTTCTTGAATATAGATAATAAGTTGAAAAAAGCTGCTAATAGAAGTAATATGGACGTAGTAGCAGAGAATGTTCTATATCTGACCAGAGGTAATGGACGTGGACGGATATATAACATTAGGTAGGAGTGGATAATTCAGAGGTAATATGGACGTGATTATCTATGATGAATGCTTTGCTCAGAGGTTATATGGACGTGGCAAAATATTTCTTAATTATCCCACTAGGAAAATAATTATCGAAAAATAGTTCAGAGGTAATATGGACGTGACTTGGTTTCGTCAGACCAAGTTTGGGTAGAATCCAAAATAGAGATTATTCTACTGGAGAATCTTTTTAAAGGACCTATTATCCATGGCATATTCAACACTCTTGAAATACAGATAATAGTTAGATGGTTTTTTTCGAATCACATGAACATTGTACTGTATATTTACATGACTGAAACAAGGTATATGTGAACCCTGTTCAGGAAGGTTACACATAATATTTCTTCAGGAACTTGCCGTTGATCGGCATCATGAGCAAGTCACCATCATGCTTGGTTAGTCGATACACACTGTTAGAATACACTGATTCTATAACGAAAGGACCTTCCCATTTAGGCTGGAATTTTTCTTTTGTCTTGTGCATTATGACCATTGGTCTTCTCACTGCTAAGACTAGATCACCAACTTGAAAGATTCTTTCCTTCACCTTTTTATTAAAGGCTCTGGAAAGGCGTGCTTGGTATAGCTCAATACACCATTGAGCTAATAAGCATCTTTCATCTAGCGCTTCCAGCTCTTGTAGTTGCAGACAGTAACTTTCTTTGGCAGTCAACCCACTGGCTAAGGCTACTCGAAGAGAGGGAATCTGGATTTTTAGGAGAAGAACTGCTTCACTCCCATAAACCAGAGAGAATGGCGTACTGCCTGTTGGAGTCCGAACCGTTGTATGATAGGCCCAGAGACATTTGCCGAGCTTCTCATTCCAATCATGCTTGTTTGAAGACACAAACTTCTTGAGAAGTTTGATGATAGTCTTATTGAAGGCTTCTGCTAACCCATTAGCCGCTGGATTGTAAGTAGTAGAAGATACATTCTGAATTTGATTCTTATCGCAGAACCGATAAAATGCATGGCTCGCAAATTGTGGACCATTATCATGGATGATCCTGCGAGGTAGGCCAAAGCGATAGATAACGTAATATTTGATGAAACTGATCACGTTTGACATCTTGACTTCGACGAACGGTATAGCTTCCACCCATTTGTAGAAGTAATCGGTTATAGATAGGATAAACCGATGTCCTCTGGAGGATGGCAGGTTGATTGGGCCTATGACGTCCATACCCCAGGCTTCAAAAGGCCAAGATGCCACCGTCGGGTATAGAAACTCTGAAGGTTGATGAATGAAGTTGGCGTAGAACTGACAAGCCCTACACTTCTTTGTATATTCAACAACATCTGCTATCATTGTGGGCCAATAATAACACATTCGTCTGAGGCAATCTTATAATTTAGGGCCTGGTTGATGTACACCACAAATTCCGTCGTGAGCCTCACTGAGTGCATGTTTGGCTTCTATGTCTGATAAACATCATAACAGTAGCCAGTCGTAAAAGCATCGGTACAACATTTTGGTAGATGTATCATAGTAAAATCTGAGGGATCGTCTTTGGACAGATACTGCTTCATTTGGGTCTTCAGGGAGGATTCCGTAGACGGCGTAGTCTATGGAAAAAATCTCAAGTCTTTAACGTCAACGTTTGTTTCTGTTGCGTAACTGTGATGAATATGCAAGCCACTTTCACACAGAATAGCTCTCGACCAGACACTATGATCGAATATTGAGTATTGGTAGGGACGGTCAAAGCAGCAAGACCGGCTAAAGCATCTGCTTCTATATTCTATAATCGAGGCACATGCTCGATGAAGAATCTCGCGAAGGTAGAAGCCAATTCGATTGTCACTTTGTGAAATAGATTGAGATCTTTGTGACGAACTTCAAAATCCTCTCGGACCTGACTAACTGTTAGCTTAGAATCGTCGTAAGCTTCTAGATAGTCAACTCCCAGTTGTTTTGCCAGTTGAAGGCCGATCAGCAGGGCGTTATATTTGGCCACGTTATTATGCAAGGTTCCATGAGAGAATATGTACGGTGTATAACCAGATGGTCGGGTGACACAAGCACGATGCCTACTCCGGCCACGATATTTTTGTTAGGTCCTGTTCTTGATGCACCGTCAAAGAACATTTGCCAAATGGGGATTTCCTCAGTTACGGTGTTACACTCCACTACTTCATCCAGGATTTCTTCGTAGAGTTTGGTAGATTCTAGCACCGGATGAGCTGTAAAGAAATCAGCTAATACTTGGCCTTTTACTGCCTTCTGAGGGACGAACAACATATCGTATGGAGTCAACAGCATTGTCCATGTAGCTAAACGGGAATCAAGAGAACCCGATTTAGTCATGAGTATTCTGAGAGGATTGACTTTAGATATGATGTGGATAGTCTGCCCAGACACATAGTAACGTATCTTCAAGATAGCAAATACCAGTACGAGATATTCCTTTTCTACAGGTGTGTATCTGTGCTCGGCACCACCATCGTGCGGCTGAGGTAGTAGATTATCTATTCATGGTCGCCTTCATTCTTCTAAGCTAATAGGACACCAAGGGAATGATCCATAGCACGAACATATAACAAGAAAGGCTTTCCCATTATTGGAGCCACCAACACTAGGGGCTTGTGAGATACATCTTGTTGTCGTCAAATGTGCGTTGACATTGTTCAGTCCAGACGAAAGATACTCCTTTCTTCATGAGCTGAGTAAATGGTTGACACCTTCCAGAAAGGTTTGAAATGAACCGTCTGATGTAGGCTAGCCTTCCTTGAAGTCCGCGTAGCTCTTTGAGGTTTCTTCGGGGACGCATATCGAAGATAGCTTTTACTTTCTCTGGGTCAAGATGTATACCCTTTGAAGTGATAACAAAACCAAGGAACTTGCCGCTGGAGACTCTCAGAAAAGACTTGGTTGGATTCATCTTGAGTTGGAGTGCACACATTAGTTTGAACACCGTTCTTAAATCTTAGAGGTGGTTGCCCTTGAGATGACTTTTAACTGCGATATCGTCTATGTAGCATTCCACTATTTTACGGAAATAATCGCAAAAAATTGTCTTCATAGCTCACTGGTATGTCGCCCCTGTATTTTTAATTCAAAGAGCATCACCGTATAGCAGTATACCCCCAACAGTGTTCGAAAAGATATGTGTTTCGCATCGTCGGGGAACATCTTGATCTGGTTGTAGCCTGAGAACCCATCCATGAAGGACATCCGCTCGAAGCTGCAAGTATTGTCGACCATTACGTCGGTGATCGGTAGAGGGAACTCATCGTTCGGGCGTGCAGAGTTCAAATCACAGTAATCGATACAGACTCGAACTTTACCATTCTTTTTCATGAGGAGAATAATGTTAGCGACCCAGTCAGGGTGTTGTTCTTCATGAATGAACCCGCTTGAAATAAGCTTCTTCACTCCACTCTCGATAGCCTCCATGATATCTGGTCGAAACCGTCGCTGCTGTTGCTTCACTAGCTTAGCTTTAGACGAGATATTTAGGCAGTGCGTAGCAACTTTCGGATCCAAGCCTTGCATGTCTTCATAGCTCCATGCAAAGACGTTAATATATTCTCTTATAAGCTGTATAAGAGATCGTCATTCTTCGCCAGACAAACTTTTGGTGATGAAGATTTGTTTAAGAGATGATTCATCTCCTAAATTAACATGGACGACTTTGTCTTCAGTAGGTGGTTTACGTTGTTCGAAACATAACTCCCACCTAATATCCAACTTTTAAGCCCATTCTTCAAGCTCGATCGATTTGACATCGTCAGCAATTTGGTCAATTGATCCCATATTGACGGACAAAGTTGCTTTGAACATGTCTCCAATGTTGGAGTCTGAGTCCCAGAGACAGGAATCAGAAGAATGGGAACAACGAACCGCTTTGACGTTTGATCCTTCAGGAGTTGTTGGAGGAGTAACGTAACCCAAACCAACACCGTTTTGTTGATAATAGTTCTCGAGTTTGCCGGGAGGAGCAAAGTAACGTATTGACAATCGTCGTCCTTGACCGTAGTTTAGTCCCTGGTCATTTTTTATATCATATCCCATGTTCTGGATGATATTCTTGGCCTGCCAACTATATCGGTAAAGTTGCATTCTTCCAGAATCATAGTCAGCTTCAGTGTTGTGGTTGGGAGAAGTAGAGTCCAGAACGAACTTTCTTTCGCCAATTATTCGACCGAAGATGATCAATTCTTCACCCCTCTTTCTAGCTGGAACGATGAAGTAGTAGATATCTTCTGGCCAGACATTTTCCTCCAGATTAGGCATTGTGACCGACATGCAGAGATATGGTACTATGCCATGCTCTAGGGCGTATATCGTATCTATGTACTAGTTTACAGATTGGTAGACATCAGAGTAATTTAAAGATAAACCTTTACTTAGAAAATATGCAAGTTCTTCTTCAGGGATAACATCATCCACTAGAGGTACATTATTTTGAGATTGATATACTCATTGAGGGGATCATTGTCTAGAACATGAGCAACAGACTTGGCCAAGTTCACCACATAGGGTAACTCGTCCGAATTGGAAGGACGGACTTCAGCAGGTTCCACCCGAGTTGTTTTACGGAGAGTGATGGTCATTGGTTTGACCTAATCAGGATTCTTCTTTTTGACCCAGATTGTGAGAGGCTTTGGAGTATTTTTGGAGTAGTACGTTCTTTGACTCGGATAACCAGGGGACCATCACTGGCGGATGAACTCACTTCAGCTTCATCGTCAACTTCGTTGCCGTCGTCCTTGGAGGTCTGAGATTGGTAAAGTACCGAATCTCCATAGTAGGCTTCAATACCCTTAAAAGGATCGACATCGGCGCACTCCGTCTTCACGATGCTATCGCTGTTGACGTACTTGAAGCACTGGTGAAGGATAGAAGGAACGTTCATGTTCTCGTGTATCCACGGACGTCCTAAAAAGACGTTGTAGGACACATTGGCATCGATTACATAGCAAGAAACCTCTGTTCGGAGATCACCAATCTGGCACTTGAGACGGATCTTGTCCAGCGGGTGGCTTCTTCCAGCATTAAAAGCCATGATAGTTGTATTGGTGGCAGACAGCTTGTGCAGAGGGATCCCTAGAATTTGGAGTAAACTTCTAAGAAGGATGCTGAGGGAGGAACCAGGACCGATATGCATCCGATCCACCTTAATCGCACTGGTATACCCTGTTTAGTACAGAGGTCTATCATGGAAATTGTTCTTGAGTTGCATGTCCACTTGTGAAAAGGTGATCTTGGGCACCACTTCCATATTGCGATGACAATATCGATGGCACCTAAGTCAAACTTGGACGCACACAACTATAACTACAACAAACAAAATATAAGAAGAGATAAATATTTAAACATAACAAATGCTGACAAGGTACCTTGTCTAGATTATCAGAAACAGAGTAAATCAAAGTCCAGCTCCAACTGAAGTCGAACGATCACGAACACTTAAAATGCATGAACTCGATAAATACAAACTCAGAGACCTCACCACCACCATATATATATATATATATATATATATTATATAATATATATATATATATATATATATATATATATATATATATATATATATTATTTAATTTATATATATATATAAATATTTTTTTTATTTATATATTATATATTAATTTTTTTATTTATATATATATCAACACAACCATTCTGGGCTCGCCCCGCTCCTCCCACCCTCTATTCTGGGCTCGCCTCCTCCTCAGATTTTACCCACTTGACAGCAGCCTTTTTCGCCAGCATTCGGCGTACTCCTCTGGTCGCCTCCCCGCCGCGTCCGACAGTCTCGGTCGCGCCGCGTCCCTCCTCCTCGGAGTCGGCAGACGTTTCGTCGGTCGGTCAGGCTGCCTCGGGACACGGAGGAGGACAGCTGCACCTTGCCTCAGGCGCCCCCCCGGACTGCTGTCCCCTACATCTTCCCCATCCCCCTTCGGCTTCCCCCCCTCTTCCCCCTCCTGCTCGTCCTTCCCGTGCATGGTCGTAGGATTAGATCGCCCTGGTCGGCCGGTCCTTGGCACTGCTCCGGTGGGCCCCCGCGTTTACTCCACCCTGCGGTGGCCTCCTCCCTCCGCCCCCGGTGTTGGACGGCATGCTCCGTCGTCCGCTGATGACCCGGTTTCCCTTTCGGAGGGAGGTGCGGTGCAGTTTGCTCCGCCGACGGTAGCCCCATCGCTGCGGTAGCCTCATCCCCCCATCCCCGGCATTGTTCGCCCAGCCGAGGCGTCCTATGTGGGCCCGTCTTCGGTTCCCCCCCGGTGGGGTTCCTGGAGCCGTATGCCGTGTCCCATCCCTCCTGGTTACCAGCGTCAGACTGCAGCCTCGGGGCGCACGCGCATCGATTACCGAGCGTTGATGCCAACGCTTCAGCTGCCACGGTATCCCCGCTATACGCGGGTACCCATGTCTCCCCCTTTACGCAGCTTGGGGGTCCGCAGCTTTACGCGGGACGTCCAGCGCCCCCTTTACGCAGACAGTGGGTCCCACCTGTTGTAGCCTTTCAGTCCATCCCCTTACGCGGGTGACTCAGCGCCTAGTGGGTCCCACTCCCCACGTGGGTTCCCCACCAGCCTCTACCTCTACACAGATGTCGCCGAGTGTCATGGGCCCCACTCTTCTCGCGGGCATCCCCCCCCCTCTACGTGGATGCTACCGCTTCATGCGGGCCCCTGGCCGCCCTTCTTTTGTACGACACGCGATTCCCGCTCGGGACCCCCCTTGCTGGGTCAGGCCCTGGCTCTTCAGGCTGTCGCCTGCACGGATTTCTCCCCCCATAGGCATTTGCCTGCTCGGGTCCCACCTTGGCGCAAGCCTTTTTTTCCCCAGAAGTTGCCGGTGCGGTCATTCATGCCGAGGGTTCTCCCTTACCGTCGCCTTCCTGCGGTGCTTATCCGATATCCCTGGCTCTTCCCCAACCCCTCCAGGCCCAGGCTATTTCTTCCGATCTCCCCAGGCCCAGGCCGTCTTCTCCCAATCCCTGGCGCCTGCCATTTTAGCTGCATCTCCCCTTCCTGGCGTCGGTCCTGTCGGTCCTCCTGCACCTTCGAAAGCCCCCACCATGGGATGCAGAACGCCCATACTTTCTACCCCGGGCCCCTCGGCTTTCGGAGCCCAACCTAGCAATCCCTTCTTTGCGGATGTTCTTAGGCCGGATCGTGTTCAGATAGCCCCACTCTGGCCGCGGAAGTGGTACTGCCGGACGTCACTCTGGCGCCACCTTCGGACGGATACCCCATCCGGGTCCCCTTCTCCAACGAGGAGATCCGTTCTCTTTCCTCTCCCTTCATTAGGACTTTGGTCCTTAAGTTCGGATCCGGATGCCCTAAAATCTCAATCGTTAGGGAGGCTATCACTGGTTGGGGCCTCTCGGCGACATACTGGATAGCTCCTCTCGACCCCAAACACCTGTTTCTATACCTTACCTCCGACCAGGACTACAACAGAGTATGGGCGAAGGGAACGACCAAAATTGACACTCATATAGCCAAAATTGTTAAACGGTTCCCGAACTTCAACCCTAAAATCGATTCGACCATCATCACCTCATGGATCACACAACCAATTCTCTCCCTGGTGTGCTTTCCGGCAGCAGCCCTCAAGCGGATCGCCAGCTCTTTCGGGTCCCTTGTGGCCATCGCCGAAGAAACACGAAACCTCTCAAAATATAACTACGCAAAGATTTGCGTAGAGTTGGACCTCGCAAACGAGCCACCCAAATTGATTGAGATAGAACTCAGAGATCAGACATTCAGTCAATCGCTGGTATACGACAACAGCATAATATTCTGCCAAACTGTCAGATGAGCGACCATTCTTTGTAGCACTGCTTCCGCGCACACTCCAAACTCAAAAACTCGACCCCAGGAAAACGTGCGAGCCAGTCGTGCCATCCCCATCCCGTACCCCCCCCCCGCCGATCCTGTCCCCCAACCCCCCCTCTTCCGGCCAATGTCCTCCCATCCAGACTGACTCTGACACCGCCCCATCCTCTTCTCTCGCCATCACACTCCATAATTCCTTCGAAGCTCTCGAATTAGCACCCTCTGATTGCAGTCTCGAGACGTCTATTACCGGTTGCCACCCTAATCCCCTACCATCTCCCCAAACAGCTACGCCTTCGTGCCCTCCAGATCCTCCCCATCACCCCAATCTCCTCCACTTCATCCCCCTCAGTCTTCTTTTGCGGCCAGGTGTCCCCCAGTGTGCAGCCATCGGCCGGTCATCGCCCGCCCTCTCCCGGTGTGGAAGCGGACTCGCCGTCCGTTGCCGATCCGCCCCTCTGCGTAGATCCCAAGCGGTCACACCTCCTTAGCAAGGCCGACGATCCGCTCCGCCCTTCCTCCCTCTCACTGGAAGTTTTTGGCAGGCCAAAAATGGTGGCTTCCTAGATCGCGACAATCCTCTATGCGCTCCGGCAGAGTTTGAAGACTCTGACACTTCCCTAACGGCAGTCGAAAGTTTCAATACGGGCTCCGATAGGGCTCAAGAACCGGCCACCGGCAGTCCAAAAAATAATTCACATAAGAAAAAGAAGAAAAACAAGAAATAAAACAGCAAACGGCGATGACCACGAGATCTGGCGCAAAGCTTCACAATGCCCTACCTTCTCCCTTAATGCCTAACATTCTTTCTTGGAATGTTCTAGGTCTAGGGAATAAACAGATGATGAATCGTATCATCAGCCTCACCAAATCCAATCGGATTGATTTACTTGTCATTATTGAACCCAAAACACCACAAAAGAATAAAAGAAACTCAACTCAAGCTTGGATTCCCCTCTGCGAATTCCGGATGTCACGACATTTGGATCTTCTTCGCAGCTGACATCCGTTTCGGTATTATTCATGACTCCCCTCAGGCACTCTCCTGTTGGATCGAGCACCCCGCCTTCAAGTCCCGTACCTTACTTTCGCCTATCCACGGTAGCTGCGAAATCCCGTAGCGCATAGTTCTTTGGGAGGTTCTGTCGAGGCGCGCCCTTCCCCACGTTTTGCCGTGGCTATGCATCGGGGATTTTAACACCGTATCATGTAGAGAGGAGAAATCATGTGGTCGTGACCCCCTCATTCGGCCATTAAAGACTTCAACAACTTCGTCTTCACCGTGCACCTTTCCGTAGTCCCCTTCCACGGCAACCAGTTCACTTGGTGCAACATGCAGGAAGGATCTCGAAGGCAGTACTCCCGCCTTGACCGTGCCATGGTTAATGACTGTTGGTCGTATTTGGGATTGATCACTAATCTTTCGCACCTGTACTCCACTGAATCAGATCATTCCCCTCTTCTTCTCGAGATCGACAACAACCACAACCGCATCAAAACATCATTTTGCTTCCTAGATTTCTGGTGCCACCACCCCCATTTCATGCACATCGTGGAAGAGGCTTGGACCTCCGTCACTAATCTGGACCCTCTAGTCAGAACAGCTACGAAACTCAAAGCTACTAGAAAAGCCCTTACGGCGTGGAGAAAGAACGCGTTCGGAGACATTTTTCAAGCCATTAAAGACGCTGAAGATGTCACCTGTGCGGAGATCGCTTTCGCCGTCGTCGGTTCCCCAGAGGCTCGCGCCCCTCTAAACCTCGCCAAGGCCATTCTTAAATCTAGGACCAAGGTTGAAACGGCATTCTAGAAACAAAAGGCCAGATTAACCTGGGATACGGATGGGGACCAGAATTCTGGCTTCTTTCACAAGTGCGTCAAAGGTCGCAGAAGCTCTCTTAGAATACATTACATCAACGACGAGAACGGCCACCTGCTGGACGACTAAGAGCATTCAAGTGGCTACCACTAACTACTTCTCCAACATGTTTGCTAAAGAAGCCGTGGTTAATGATGACGGCTTCCTGTCCGAGATCCCCTTCCTGATTAACGACAGGGATAAGGATCTCCTAATCGCTCCCCCCACAGTCGAAGAGGTTGAGGCCGCTGTGTGGTCCATTAATGCGCACAGTACCCCGGGATATGACGGGTTCAACAAAGTTTTCTTCAGAACGTGCTGGGATATCATTCAGTCCGACCTCTTGGAGGCCACAACGACATTTTTTCAAGGAGCTAGGTATCCGAAATCCATATCCTCCGCCCATATCATCCTCATACCCAAGAAAGACAACCCGGAGACCTTTAAAGATTTCAGACCGATCAGCCTATGCACTTTCACCAACAAAATTATTTCTAAAATCATCGCCACCAGGATGTCGAACCTCCTCCCCAAGATCATCTTCGAAGAGCAATACAATTTCGTCAAAGGACATATATCACCGATAATATCCTCCTGGCACAAAAATGATCACTTGCATGAAATTTCCATCCAGGGGTAACGTCGTCATTAAACTGGACATGGAAAAAGCATACGACCATCTTGACTGGAATTTCATGATCTGGGTGTTCAGAGCCTTCGGTTTCTCAGAACCAGTGATCGACATCATCTTTAGATCCATCAACAACTCCTGGTTTTCCACAGTCATCAACGGCCAAGCTCATGGTTTCTTTAGAGCTACTCGCGGGGTCAGCAGGAAGATCCCCTCTCTTCCAACATTTTCATCGTCACGGCCGAAGCCCTGAGCAGAAACCTCAAAAGCATGCCCAGGTCTCCTGGATTCCATCACTTTCACACAACGACTTGTTGCCCTCTTATAACTCATCTTGCGTACGCGACGACATCCTTATTTTTTCTTCTGGCATTATTAGATCCGTTGAGGTGGTTATTAGGACGCTTGCTAACTACTCTAGATGCTCCGGACAGAGAGTTAACAACTGTAAGAGTGTGATCTATACTCATCCAAAGCCGATTGAACACTCGTCTGTGCTATCCACCATGACCTCCTTCTCCATAACATATCCCCCTTTTCTTTACTTAGGCTGCCCGTTGGTGTACGTCAGAGCGAACTCAGGCATCTTCGACCAATGGTGGGCAAGATTCGTAAGAAAATTGCGGGTTGGCACAATGCAACCCTTTCTCCCGTGGGAAGTTGATTCTCATAAAGCATGTCCTATCCTCCATCCCCCTATACACCCTAGCCGTTTGCTCGCCTCCCATCAAAGTGCTCCACTCTATTGAATCCTTCCTCACCAATTTCTTTTGGGGTCATCTCGAGGGCAAGGATAAGCATCACTGGGCCATTTGGGACACCATGGCTAAACCCTAATGAGGGTGGTCTGGGTTTCTGCAGACTAGTCTATATTGTAGACGCACACTCAACAAAATTGTGGTAGAAACTTCCTACGAAAGCTCGATCTGGACCAGGTTTATGAGAACGAGATACACCAGATTTTGTCATTTGACAGAGGCGTCTGCCAACAACAAATCTTCTGCGTCGTAGCGGTACATAATCCGCGGTCGTAGCCGTGCAGAACCGTACTTGCGTTTGATATTGGGCAACGGTCATTCGCAGACATACAGGGAACGCTGGTTGGGGGATGACATCCTCAGGCCCAACGCCCTCACAAGCTGTTGTACGAGATACGTGATTTATGGGATGATGACGTGTCTGGGTGGAATTAGGATAGTGTTAGAGCTTGGCTTGGCACAGTGGCCATGGCGAGCCTAGGAGCCTCTAATCTATCGATCATGACGCATGACGAGCTCAGATGCTCCTCCAACCCGGGTGGACTCTTCACCCTGGCTTCTGCCAAAACCATCGCCAGAGGCACCCATAAAACGTCCCCCTCTTCCTCTAATTTTTGGCATACATGTATTCCACCAAATGGTCCATTCTCATCGGCGTGCCACGTGCCAGAAACTACCTACGGACGAAGCCATCAACTCCTTCGGTTTTAGTCTGGCGTCCAAATGCCACTGTTGTGTGGAACACAATCGAAAACCGCGATCACGTCCTTCTCTCTAGTGAATCAGCCACTCAAATTTGGATGAAACTTCACAACAAGTTTAGGAGTGTCGCCACGACCGGGGGCATCAACGATCTGCTTGCCAGCTGGAACACGTCTCACGGGCATCAGATCTTCGCTGCCGCGCCTTTTGGGTCTTGTAGAAAAATAGAAACAAATACAGATACAAGGGCCGTCAACTCCTGCCCCACAATTGTACAGAGAGGTCGTTTGACAAATCTACAAAAGAAAGAGGCGTTGCTCTCACGCCTCGCACCAATTTTGGGATGTCCTGGGCTGATCTGGGCACCGCGTGTCATGAGCTAGCTCACTTTGGGCGGTAACGACTGCGGGTTCAGGGGCGCTCTTTCCATAGGCTAGCTCTCACCGCCTAACCATCCGATGCTCGGTCCAGCTGCCATTTTGTGGGCAACATTTTGTGTTTCTTAATTTCTTTTTTTGTCGTTTTTCGTTCGTGGCGTTTACTTGTAAAGGCTTCGACATTTGTGCCTTTCATTCAATAAATTTTTGTTTCTTCAAAAAAATAAAAATATATATATATATATATATATATACGATATATACGATGCGCGTTGCCCTAGAGTGCCGCGGCAGGAGCTTCTAACAATCTTCATTTTTTTCGACTCCTACTAGGCCTTTGGCCGGGCCGACATCTTCTAAAGGATGGCCAAGACCTTTGCTGACGTCATTTCTGGTCGGGCTGAGGAACCTCCTCGCCTGGCCGCTAGATCGGTGTCTTTATATAAAGGCAGCCCCGCTATCTACTTTTCAGATGAGGAGGAACAGTCAATGGCGTCCACTCTCCGATTTGTTCTAGTTGGGAAATTCTCCCACACCAAACCCTCCATAGAGGTGATCCGTAAAGCCCTATCGGGTTTCCAATTCCAAGGTGATATTAAGGCGGGAGTCATTGACCGCAAACACATTCTTATTAGGCTTCCGCTAAAGAAGACTATCTTCGACTTCGTGCTAAAGATATGTGGTTCATCTCACGTGCTCCGATGCGTGTATTTAAATGGAGCCTAATTTTTTACCTATGTACGAATCATCCCTCATGCCGGTATGGGTAACCTTCCAGATATGCCGCATTATTTATATGCCAAGAACGCTTTGTTTGCGATCACCTCTGTGATAGGACACCATTAAAAATTGATAAGGCAGTGGCAGACCTATCTCGTCCTAGTAGGGCTCGTGTCTTTATTGAGCTAGATGCGCAAGCCAATACAACTGCACATCCGGATAAATCGATCAAGAGGAAGAAGTTTCTGGCAAAATATAGAGTACGAATATATTCTATTATATTGCTCTCATTGCCATCATCAAGGATATCAGCTTTCCTCATGCAAGTTGAAGAATAAAGGCAAGGAAGTTATCCAAGCTACCAACCAGAAATAACCCAGCAACATAACGAAGAAGAAGAGGACACGCGGCCAGTGACGATGGGAATGAAGGTCACATCTATTCTACAACGAACCAATGGAGGGCGGCTTGCTAACCAAGGTCAGAACACTTAAAACCGTGCTCCTAGTACCTCCAAATCCACATCCAAGATATAATTAATAACAAAGACACTCAGGTGAATGGAATGAAAGCCTTGACAATTTGGTTAATAAAGAACCTTCTCATCCCAAGGAACCATTTGTTATTGCTCAGGAAGCACATTGAACATTGCATGAGCTGACATCTTTGCTGTGTTGCGCGAGACGACCAAGACAGAAAAGGAAATGGCGGTTGGAGTAATCATTAACAACAGGGATCCAGTGGTTACTGCAGCAACAACTGACCAAGCCACTGGCGTTGATCTAGCACTGAAGAGGGAGAACTGCTCGAACAAGTCACTGGCATTGATCCACCTATTGAAGAGGGAGAGCTGCACGAACAAGTCACTGCATTGATCCACCTATTGAAGAGGGAGAGCTGCTCGAGCCGATTACCAGTTGGGTCGATGAAGTCGATAAGAAACGGTCAGGGTTGAACGGCCAGCTGAGAGAATCAAAGTGGGAGATGGGTGTACGGGTGCCACTAGAACAGAAGACGATGGGCATCCGATCACAAAAACTTTAGCAACACAACAAAGGAGGAAAAAGTCTAAGAATGCGGTGGAGCCTTCCGATCGAATCACAAGGCAAGCAGCAAACACTACAACAACTGGTAAACCCACAACTTCCTCTCATGTTTAACATACTTATATAGAATGTTCGTGTCATAGCCAACCAGATGACTTTTAAGAGGATCAAATCTTTGGTACGAGTTCATAAGATTATTCTCCTAGGCATTATTGAGCCTAAGGTTGATAGCAGTCAATTACTTTATTATCAAATGAAGCTGGGTTTCTCTAATGCTTTTTCTATTGAGCGGGGGAACATATGGGTCATGGCCAAGTCCAACTGTGATATTTCTCTTCATGAGTCTTTCGATCAAGCACTGACAATCTCTCCCTCTCTCATATGATTCCCTCAACTGCAATATTTACTATTGTGCATGGTGATAATACTAAGGAGGGACGTCATTTGCTGTGGGAGAGACACATTCAACTGCAATCGTCTACCAACTCCCCTTGGGCTATAGGGGTGATTTTAATACAATTTTGCGTACTGAGGAAAAATTGGAGGTCGTCCTTGTCATCCAGTTTCTATAGAAGAGTTTGCAAACTTTAATTTAGTCACTGGTATGTCTGAGCTGCAATACACTGGCAGTTGTTTCACATGGCTCAAGTCGAAGCATGATGGAAGACGGGGATCAAGATTGGATAGGGTTCTGGTTGTTAATGCTTGGTTAGAGTTGGCTCCTCTTTCTTCAGTCGAGCATCTTAACAAAGCGGAATCCAATCATGCACCAATACTCACTAAATTCAAATCCAATCCAGCTAGTGGCAGGAAACAATTTAGATTTCTTGATTTCTGGGTTCAACATGAGGACTTCAAATCATTGATACAGCAAACTTGGCTATCTATGGAACAAAGTAATGGTATTACCAGGATGGCGCTCAACCTTGACGCTTGCAGGAAAGTATTATCTACATGGAGTCGCAAGACATATGGAGATATCTTTCAGCAGGTGAAGCAAGTGGAGGATGATGTCCTTACAGCAGAAATTTAATGAGGACGACAATTCATTAGAGAGTCGTCTGCAACTGGCTAAGGCGACTGCCATTCTTAAGCAACGTGTGCATTGAGGAGGCGTATTGGAAGCAAAAGTCTCGTCTAAAATGGGACTTGAAGGGCAAAAATATACTTTATACTTTCATGGTTGTGTTACCAATCAAAAGAGAAAACTTCAAATACACTCTATTACGACTGAGGATGGCTCTATGTTGAAGGAAAGTCTCTGATTCATGCATACGCTAAGAATTTTTACTCCAAGCTCTATGAAAGGGGTGATATTCAGGAGGATTTGATCTTTATCAAACATCCCCTCCTTAGTGACATAGGAAGATAATGATAGTTGATTGCAGCTCCTTCTATGGAAGAGATATTTGACGCCATTAAGTCGCTCGATCCCACAGTGCATCTGGGCCGGATGGTTTCACCCCCCTCTTCTTTCTTGCTTGTTGGGATATTATCAGTGAGGATATGACAGAGGTATTGGGCATGTTTGTTGATGGATTTGTTATTACCATGAGCATTTACAAACACTTCATTGGTCCTCCTACCTAAGGTGAAACAGCCGAGCACCTTCGGGGACTATCGCCCAATCAGTCTTTGCTTTGTTATGAATAAAATCATTTCCAAATTACTTTATCGTCGTCTTGCTCCATTACTTCCATGACTTATCTCTCCCGAACAGAGTGGATTCATCAAGGGAAGTGAGATTGTAGACAGCATATTACTAGCTCAAGAAAAGATGGCCAAAATAAACAAGAAACATAGAGGGGGTAATGTGGCTATTAAACTGGATATAATGAAAGCATATGACAGGGTTGATTGGAGATTCCTCATGAAAGTCTTGTGCAAATTTGGGTTTCACAACAAATGGGTGGACATGATGCTTCGTATTGTCAACAATGTTTGGTATGCCCCTCTGATCGATAGCGAGTCGACGGAATACTTTCAAGCATTTAGAGGAGTGCGACAGGGGGACCCCTCTCACCGGCACTCTTCATTATCACAGCTGTCACGACCCGCACCCTAGAGTTAGGGCACGAGAACGTAACAACGCCCAGCCTACGCCGCAGTGTCGGCGGTAGAACGCTGTCCTAGGTCTCAATGCATCTAACAGTATAAGACTAAACAGTTTATACTCCCTGAATGGGGGACATCGCAGAATGTAAACTCAACCACATCTAAGGTAGAGCATAAAGGAAAATAAAACATGAAATCGAAAAGAGATACAACAGATAGAAGTCTAAGTGTCTAAGATACAAACTCAGAATACATCTCAAAACCCAAATACAGTAATCCATAAATACAACTCAAGATGACTGAAAATAAACTATAAGCAAAAACCCTAGCTATCTATGCAACCTCTACTGTCTCCTCTAGGCTAGCAGGCAACCTCCAGGCTATCTGTAAAATTTATCAACAGGTCCAGTCAGGACAGGAGCGAGTACAGTACATCACAACAGATCATAGCAGGTTAGAAAATATAACATGCAGTAAAGTAAGATACAAGTACTGAAAAAAGTGCAGTATATAAACGAGAGAGAGCTGTAATAGAAATATCTACTATAAATAGAGACTAGCAGTGACTAGTGATTCAGAGTACAATATAGACATGTAAATGGCCTGGGATGATTCTGATAAGACACTAAGAATGATTCTGAGAAGATACTACTGGTGTATTATTCACATATCCAATTCTACTCCCCCGTACCCCCAATCAATACACAAGGATCCAGCCATGTTATGTTATATGATTCCATGCATGGCCCTCGAAGGGTGATACATGGATGTCCCATAAATAAGGATTCTGGGGGTTACCCAACAGTGTAAGATTCAAGAGACTCTGTGATCATGAGGGTACATGTCATAAGTGATCAAATAAACTAAGAAGCATAGTGATACGCCATGTAAGTGAAACGCACAGAACACGTAGCACCCGATGCTCCCTAAGGATAACATCTTAAGAAAGGATCCATATAGTACCAATCCGTGTGACCATCGTGACAGTACAAGTAAAGTAATCTACTACAGGAAATAATTCTAAGCAGGATATGAAATGATCAGAGAATGTACTCGCCTGATATCTGAATGTCCAAGGTAAAAATACTGTCCGAGGAGAGGTGTCTGGCTCCTAACTAGAACAGCACAAGTCACAACATGTCCAGAAGGGTAATATAAAGCACTATAATGCATTCTACATGAATCTAGGTCAAACTAGGCCAAAGTCAACCCTTGGTCAACTCTGGTCAACTGCACTAGTCAAACTAGGTCATGTCCTAACCCAGCAAGTCTTACTAGGCCTAACCAAGACTATTCTAGCAAGCATACATCAATACAAGGCTATACATGCCAACATACACCCAACTCTATATAGCATGCAATTATTCAATGCTCAAATAGGCAAAAATTCACATTGGATATACACTAGGTAATCTATTACTTTAAGCTATATATGTCTATACATATATACACACGCATACATTGGTATTCAACATTAGGTCTATAATCATGACATTTCAAATGGTTATATAAACTTATATATTACAACACAATATGCTAACATATATATAATATACATACATAGCTAAGTTAACTATATTCATAATACTTATTTAAGAGGCTATGTGTGTGTATGTGAACATGGCAAAGGAGAAAATGAGGGTTAAATGGGCATACATAGTGTATACATATCAAAGAGTGTCAAAGTGTAAGTGAACAATGTGTCAAGTGTGATAGTGTCAACATAGTGTAAGAGGGTACATGAGGTAATATAGGATTTGTGTTAACATAGAACATTACATCTCATTAACTTGTATATTGCATACATTACATCTATTATTATATTACATTCATGCTTGCATTCATCATCATTTATTTATTCTCTTGCACCACTGTATGCACCATACATTACATACTATGGAACCTACATATTCATTACAAGCCATACTTATACATGCTTACATTAGATAGGATACTTACACCTCTACATCATTTATTTAAACATTTACTCATGCTTGCATTCTCTTTTTAATTACATAATGTATATACATTAACATGGGTTAAAATCAAATAGAACATTATATTGCACACAAGGGTGCACAAAATGCATATGCAGAATAGTAACTCCTACTAATAATCAATACTGTACCATCTCAGCATGAATTAAAATCTAGGATTAAAGTATGTTATAGATCTATGTGTTAGCTTTCCGAAACTTCAAACGGATCGCGTTTTCGTTTTCAAAAACTCCCAGAATCGCGAAAACACCGAGAACGCGTTTGTCTTTCGTACAACTGACACTCAAATAATTCTCCAGAAAGTTACAGAAAGAATTAGGCCTATTAATACATGTTTTTGTAAAGCTAACTTCAATACGCTTTTTTAAAAAAAACGAGAGATTAAACCAAGCTTTGAGCTAGAAGTTATGACATTTCTAAGTTAGGGCTGAAATTAAAAACGTGGATAAAAATCATGACAGATTTGGGTAGTTTGAGACAAAAGAACACAAGTATATAACATAATATCAAGAACTCACTCTCTACACTAATATATATATATATGAGACACTATAGAACACATCGCCAATACAAAAATATGAGATTAAACATGTAATAATTCATTCATACATAATAACAACACATAGTGTGTCCAAATTTGGGATTTTCCCACATGGACACAACCACAACACAAAGGACACTCCTATGACCTCCAAATGGACACAAAATGGACACAAATAGAGATACAACCATGGGGGTCATTCCTATGGGTTCAAAATAGACCTATAGCATGAGGAAATGAAAAGGAGAAGGGATTTATACCTCCCGGTAGATCGAATCGAAGAAAAGCCTTCCCGGAGCGACACCGACACGTAGAGATTCCAAAAGGACACGAACGAGCTCCGAATCCTCCCAAACTTGGGTAGCTTCCTCCTTGGCTAGAATGGAGAAGGAAAGAAGAAGATTTGGTGGCGAAATAGAAGGATTTGGTGGAGAAATTGCTAGGGATTGCTCTCTAGGAATTTGGAGAAGAACAAGAGAGAGAGTGTGGATGAGAATAATGAAATGAACTTGAGCCTATCCTCTCCCAAAGTGGCTAGCCATATGGGCTATTTGTCCTATTATGGTACGGTCTAAAATGCCCCCACTAACCTATTATATGAGTATTAGGAAAGGGCTAATTGGTTGGGCTAAATTAGTCATTCTAAAGTCTCTAATCACACAAACCTTATCCATAATAATTAGTCTAACCTCTAACTAAAATATTTCTATCATATGGACTAAATTTAATATCATGTGGGCCATGCACAACTAGTGTGTGGGTCCCACTAGAGTCAAACTACCCCCGGGTCCCCGTTTTAAGTCGGATTGAGTTGAAATTTGAACCCGACTCAAATAACCCCAAAACAATATCATAAATAATAAAATAATATCAAAATAATTCAAAGAGGTCAAATGCAAAAATATCCTTAGGCCAAAAATGACATTAAAATATCCTAATCACATGGTTAGGATCTAGGTCAAACAGTCTCTAGGGTTTCACTAGCAAAACGTCAAAACCACAAGTCATTGATTTAAATAATTTTAAAATGATTTAAAATCACCAAAAATCATATCATGAATTAAATATCATTATTAAAATAATTATAAACACAAAATTTCAAAATTACCCTTATTTGGGAAACTGGGTGCTAGAACTCTACCCACCTTAGAAAAATTTCGTCCTCGAAATTTAAGATCGATAGTACTCCTTATAGAGCCTCTAACCTACCCAATATCTAAGGTAACACTTCCTAACGCTGGAATAATAAACGGACATCTAAAAAAAGTGTCAATCTAGGAATACCTACAATATTGCTCTGTTGTACGGCGGTAATGGAACTTCAATAAAATATGGACTGGAACCTATATCCCAGGGACTGGACCTATTTTAAAGTGGTCTTAACTAAGGATGAAAAGGAACTGATCATAGGCTATATGTATGCTCAAACTATTATCTTCCTATTAACCATCTATTAATACATTCTATTACCATAGGAACGATGCATTACTAAGACATATAGGCCCCTATTTCTCATAACACATTTATACTCACCAAAAGACTAGCACATCCTATCAAGGCTGATACTATAATCTCTCATAAATCTCATAAGCTATATGTTTAAAGACACACATCTCTACATCAAGGACTAACCTATATATATCTACAACTGATACTAATGGGGTGACGTCCCTATTTCCCAACAATCAAGGTCTAAAATTTTTTATCTAAATCATGCAATTTGAAGGAATAGTATACAATGTCAGGGCATACCGTAGCAGTTGGAAGTCTCACCTGGGTGCACTGGTCATTCTAGGTCAAAACAGTACTATGGTATCAACACACAAACAATCTAGGGTGTCTTAATTGGAAAGGTAAAGAACAACAATCATCAAGGTTGTAGGGCTGTCTACCATCCTATATAAAAATTGGTCATTAACAAGCAACTAGGAAATTATTAAAAGGTTACTATTCCATAAAATGGCAAAAATTGAAAATTTAGGCACAACAAATCACAAATAGATTTTTGTCTTGACACGATCTAAGTTGATCAATTTCGGAATAAAACGAAATTTGGGCAAGAAGGGAAATCAATGAAATCAAAGTATGAGCACGAGCATCCAATGATGGAGGTTCAGGTCATGATTAAATTTAATCCGACTGAGTACAAATACGAGGTTCATAGGCGATGAAAAGATTTCAAGGAGAATTGTCAAGGTTGTCGCGAATGAGACTCTAGGGTCAAGTTTAACTATGTCTCCATTCTCGTAGATTGATATATGAAAAGTGAACCAAAGTGCAATAGGTTGATCAGACCATCATGTACCGGTTCTGATTAGACAATATATTAGTGGATGGCCACCCAATAAAATATGTCATAACCAAGCTTGAAAATAGATAAGCTTGCAAAACTAAGGCTAATTTAGCAGCACAAGATATAAGGGTGGTAATGATGAAAGGAATTACATAGTCCAAGTTTCTTAACCAACGGGTCAAATAATCAGATAAGGTACAAGGTTAAGCATCTAAGGAAACAAGCAGAACACCATCACATGTCGGGTCGAAAGAATTGAGTCAAGGCTGGATTTTTAATTGAAATAAGAAGAAATTTAGTATAATGGTAGAGGTTATAGTTTAGCCAGTTGACAAAAAAATCATATCAAGAAAATAGAGTACAAGAAGACGGGTTTTAGTAGGACATGGTATACCTACACGAAGGTGAGCTCGTCTAGGTCTTTCATATAAGATTTGTTGGAAGGTAACAGCTAGTATTACATTCCGAATATCAAAGTCACGATAAGGAACGTCAAGGATCTCAATTAGAAAGTGGGAGTTCAAGAGGTGGTAATTAATGCACAAAAATAATGAAGATCGAGTTAGTCATCTGCTTCTGATACTCTTAAGTTCATCTGGTCATAACTTGCCAATCATATCTTTACCTCACCAGTCTCCATATGAAAATTTAACCTTTACTTAAACCCTTACCATGACTACCGTAGGCAATTTCCAATTTCCAAACATCACTCTTGAAGCACAACCCTCACATTTAGGAATCAACATTAACCATTTATTTAAATTTCCAAGTTCTTTCACCTTGTCTTAAATTTGACCCAAAACCTCTAAATCCCGTTTACGAATTTCTTGAACTTGTTCAAATTGTTCTCCTCGTATTATTTAATTTAAATCTCTAGGCCTTACAAAACTTATCTTTCATCATAAAATCAACTTCCATATTTTCTTCGACATACACCCTTGAATATTATTTTCCTAAAAATATTTCACAACATTCTCTAAACTTCTATAACTTTGTGCTTTCTCTATCCCTAGTCATTTCCTCGCAACATCTTGTTTAATATCCTTATTAAACACAATTAACTTCTCTTTACCATTACTAACCTTCTACATAGCCTCAGAGTAAAAGTTTTCCCCAGAATCAATAACCAAGATTTTCTAAGTTCTCAAAACTAGGTTGACCTCTGATATCCTCATTAGTTTTGAATACACCTATAAACTATCTCATAACCCCAAAATTTCTCTAAATGTAATTGTTTCCAGATTGGTAGTATACATCTCTTTATTCTATTCGAGACCTTTACCACATTTCTATCTCAAGTTTCTATATGGAACACTCCACATTTGATTTCTTTTAGATCATCATAAAATAACCAGTTACGTCTTCTCTGAGCTACATAATTTACGTCACTTCCTTAACATTTCTCAGGCAAAATGATATGAAGACTCAAGAGTTGTCAAGGTATAGCTGACAGAATTATATACGAGACAGAGAACTAATATAATCAGGACAGGTACATAAGACAAGGAATGATGGTAGTAAAAATATTAGCAGGAAAAGAATGATAATAAATCTGTTCTGCTTATCTATTTAAAAGAGGGACCCATTTTTTTTGAAACAAGAATTATAATACCAAATCCAAATAAGGCCTAGCCAAATCATTGGTTTATTGTATTAAGAAGAAATAAATTTTTGTAAGAAGTTACACAAGGTTTATAAAATAGCTAAAGCTACATTCTAAGTAAACAATGAGAACAAACAAAACAAAACAACAATAATTCCTTCTTTTTTTGAATGACTGAAACAAAATAGCAAAAACATGTTCGAAAACATTTAAGGTATAATCTGATAATCCTATGCGTCTATCCAAAATCATGGTACTCTAAATCATCGTCATACTAGTGTGCAAGGCTACGATAATCACAGAGTCCTTGACTTATGCACATACCTCTAGAATCATGGTATTTAACATTTTTGCGATGCTGCTAGCTTGGCTGCAAAAACCTTAAATTTCCACACCCGAGAAATATATCCAAAATCAA
>JANAVB010030218.1:2128624-2405228 GCA_029216955.1 Iris pallida | reverse complement strand
AAATCTAATATGGACTGTATATGGGACTAAATTCCATGTTAATCGGTCTCTATATTTGTTACTTGTAAGTGATGGTTAGTTTCGGGAAACCTAGAGAGAACTAGTGACGGATGATCCATTGCTACTATACACATCAATGACATATTTCCTTTGTTGCCATTATGACATAAAAGGTTGATACAAATTAGCATAGAAGCTTCATCAATAATCCATCGCCTAGGGTCCAATAAGTTCTGCCAAAATCCTCACATTTTCTTTTATTTCAAAAATATTTCTTCTCTTCTACACTTCTCCTAGAGCACAAGCTCGGCGACCCCTCGTACCCGTTCTCCACCAAAATCCCTCTTTTTCTTCGGCTACCCTTTCTTCACTCCCATCTTCTTCTCTGGCTCTGGTATCCCATGAGTAGAGGCCCCCCTCAAATGCCCTATTCCTCTCGTCGAGCCCCTCCTCCTCCTTCTTAAACAGAGCCCTCCAAGCTGCTCCACCCCCGAGCTCCTTCTACCATTTTCTTGCGATCTGCACCCCTCCTTCGCCTGCCTTTACGTTCTAAGGGGGAGTCCTCCACCCCACAACACCAACTACCCCTAAATGGCACAATTGCCACTTCCCTTTTTCGATTTTCCCGAGATTAAGTCCTGTTTTAGATCCTTGGCAACAACCGAGGAGACTTTTCAAGTCCATTCCTCACCTGATTCCAGGTAAGGTAGCCCAAAACAACCTAGTCTTAGTTAATTGTTTTCTTCTTCTTTATTTGTCACATCCCATTCCCAAAATACATAGGACTAGGAACGCAAGCATGCCCTAATATGATGTAAATAAGTTTTAAATTTAATGGACTTATCCCAGATGTACTACATTGTAAAGTATACTAAACATATGTTAATGAAACTATATCTCAATCCATAGTAAAGAATGAATACCAAGAAATAACATAATACATTATAGTTGGCCACCAGTAATATACATGTTCGACCAAACTTCAAAAATAAAATAAGTTTCCAAAACTAGGCTAATGGACAGAGTATACCATGATAACAAATATGTAAAAGATGGAAGAATAATAAAATAATACCATAAGCAATACATGAATCATGAAGATACAAACATGCCATCCACCTACATATCTATAAGTGACCCACAATAACATGGATACACTACCAAAGTAAGAACTTTAGTGAGGCCTAAAATCGTCGCTAAAGTATATAAAAACGTCGCTCTTCAAAATTAGCGACCAAAATCTTTTGTCATGTATTTCGTGGTTGCTTACACACAAAACATCGCTATTGCAACGTACAGTAGCGATGTAATCACGTCGCTAATATTCTAGTAGATAGCGACGTTTAGCCACAAGAAGTAGCTATCAGCGACGTCCTTTTTCGGTGCTAAACGTCGCCAACATTTCAGTAATTAGCGACATTATTTGCAACATTTAGTGACTACATTGCTGACATAGCACAATTTTCCATGTCAGCCTCTTAGAGATGTATAACGACTGTTTATGACGTCGACAATACAGACTAGCAACGTTTCTATACACGTTCAGCGACGTCTGTCGTCGTCGCTGAACGTCGCTAAACTGCAAAAGAAAATAAAAAAATAAAATTCTGTTTGCTTATTTTCCATCTAGAATCTACCTGCTATTTAAATTATAGTTTATAAATAGTAGACCAGGAGCAACCCTCCATAGAATTCCCTAGGTTCGTCGACTCCTTCGGTGGAACACTCAACACCGGTAAAAAAATATAGAGACAATGATGAAAATATTCCAATAATCAAATAAACATAATGAAACAATAAGATATAAACAGAATCAAACGATAAGAAAGCTATTAGATAGCTGGGTGGAGACAAATCCATTACCAAACAGCTATAAAAAGAGTTTATGTCCAACAATGTTCCAACAATTGGTCAACATAACATATAATGTCACTAAATGTATACAATAAATACATAAAGACCCAAGAATAGGTCAGCAAAGCATAATACAACACATAGCAATATGTCCACTGAAGGACTACAGCTAGTCAACAGGAGGAAGAGGAGAAGTACTACTCTGCATCTAGGGCAGAATGAACCTATACTGCTCTGGTGTAAGCGTCACCGGTGACGGCTCATAAGAGGAGGAGTTGGAGACAGTGGAACCCATAGAGTCGGTGTCGATGCCGTCGTACGATCAGGAAGCATCTGATCCTTATCGTAGTCCACTGTTCGAGGCGTGATCCAACCTTGGATCGGTCTACCGGAGCGCTCTTGAGCCTTCTGGTCATCGATCGCATCACGGATCAACTTGGCGACAACGGCATAAAATTGCTTCTCGATCATCTCGGCCCGGTGTGGTGGATAAAAATATATTTTTTTACAAAAATTAAAATAGTTAGTTATATAATATGCGTAAAAGATAATTAATATTAAAAGCAATATACTTTAGTTACCTTGAAGTGGACAAACTAGAATGCCATCCTCTCGTCCGAGACAGACGAGTAGTTGATCCAAGGCCCACCATAGTTGGACCTCAGAAATATCCCCAGTGTCGTCTGAACCGACGAAGGACGATATCTATACAAGGATAATTATATTCATAAATATATAGATATGTATAAATTAATGTTAACTAATTAACTTATATTATAGCTCCGTTTGACCAAATTTCCATCCTCGTTTAGTCTGGAGGGGCGCATGGAGGATCGCTCTGATACGGAGATGAGTAGGTTCGACCTCCTCCATCTGCTCCTCCACCTCCATAGTGCCGTCAGTCGGAGGAACACTAGACAGAGTAGTAGTCTCATACCAGGAACTAGTCTTTTGAGGCTATTAGAGTTATACCGAAAAAATAAAAAAACTAAGAACAAAGATTCAGAGGTCTTTCCTACAACAAGTCTTTCTAGATATTTAGGTCATTTTGTTCGTAGCCATTTTCGGTACTAACTGTAAAAACCTAAAAAGGCTTGCATAAATAAATTTTCCTTTAAGAGATATGACTCACAAGGAATACATGGACACTCATATACTCAAGATACTTACTTGTATCTTGACACTATACCAATCATATTTATTTTCGATATACTATAACATGTTTTATTTTTTGTATATACATTGGTAGGAGATGTGACACAAGCCTATATCCATACCTTAAACTAGGATATAGCTATGATACTTGGTTATTGATAGGGTCTAACAATTTTTAGTCCAAGATCTATAATACTTGGTTATTAATAGGATATTTTTTGAAAATTTCTAACGATACAAGGAATCCAGATTTAATATGGTCCTTAGGATTTAGTTTCCATCTAAATTCCCTAAAAATGTCAATTCTAAATTTCCTAAAAATGAATTCGTATACCTAATTTCAATAATAAATTTCCTTACAATGAATTCACACACATACGCACACATTACATAACGTGTGTGTCGTATCAATGTCTGCATCAGCATTTGTGTCGTGTCAGTGTTTGTGTCAGCATGTATCGGGTCACATATATATACATATTACATGACGTGTCTGTGTCCATGTCAGTGCCTGTGTCAGCGTGTCTGTATCGTGTCAGCAAAAAGGGAGATAGGGTGTGTCTGTGTCATCGTGTGTGTGTCATATCAGTATGTATGTGGCAGTATGTCTGTGTCGTGTCAGTAAAAGGAAGATAGGGTTTGGTCTACCTGCCTTGGTCGGGTTCGAGTTCGGGGTCACGGGGGAAAGAAGCGAGGGTGATCGTCAGTGGGGGATTGGAGCAGCGGCGGCGAGGATGTCGACGGTAGAGGACTGGAGCAGCGGCAACAAGGAGTTCGATGGTAGAAGACTTGAGCAACGACGGAGAGGAGAAGGGTGATTTCCAGAGGGAGGGAGGTCGCCGGAGTGGAGGAGCAGCAACGAAGGTTTGAGGAGTAGGAAAAGTTTGGGATTTAGAAAATTTGGAATGGGGGAAAGTGAATCCCGACGGTCGTATATTTAAAAAGCAACGTTTAAGTCTGACGTCGTTAGACATCGCTACCTAATTAATATACTCCGACATATACGATATGACGTCGCCATTGAAAAACATATAGCGACGTTCGGCGACTCTAGGGCGACTTCATTTTCGACAATATTAACGGAAGTCCGTAGGTATCGCAGAACGTCGCCACCAGTGACGTATGGCGATGTCTAGTTAAAATGTCGCTAATTCAATAATATTAGCGATGTCATTTGCTCGAGTCGCTAAAAATGTCGTTAATATAACTTATTTTGGTCATGAGAGATCACCAGGTTCTCAGAAGGACGTAACAAGATACAAAAAATATGCCTTAATATGAAATGAATAAATATAAATGGATAACCCCAACCACCACACGGTCTACTATCTTTTATCGAAACAACGAACCACACTTACCACCAAACAAGGATAAGGTGTGGCCTACTATTCTGTGATAAGTCATCGTCGACCCATACTATGGTCAGGGATAGGAACAATATGTAACCATACTATGTGAATGCATATTGAAGACACCTATGACACATAGGTCGAATTAGAGTCCGATATTGGATCATGAGCCGATATACAATACCTTGTAGACACACACAAAAAAGAAGAAGAAATGCTGTCTTTTCTTATTGGCGCAAGGCACCACAATGGAGTATGCCTGAGTGATCCTGCACATAGGATCGCTGAGTACAAAAAGAATTCTGGGGAATGGGACGATAGAGATCGAGTGGCAGTTGCTCCTTTACTCCGTTGACACTCCGATTGCAAAAGTGGGAGAAAACCTGAGAAAATTGCTAACTCTCGACTCACTCGCAAGAAGGGCAGCAATTTGGCTCTTGAAATGCTCTCCGTTCTGTCTATTTTTTAAAGAGGTATGAGACCCCTATTTATCGTCGTTTTGTACTGAAACAACTGTTATGCGCCCACAGGTGGAAAACACACTGGTTTCACTGTGGGCGCATAACTCCCCTTTGGACGCATAGGGTGTAGGCGTATGGACACTGGATGATCGTGGGTAGATCGTGGGTTGACGTGGCCGCATGCTTCGGTGCACGATTTCTCGTGGAGACTGACGTGGCCGCATGCTTTGGTACACGATTGATCGTGGATGTTGACTGAGTCGTAGGGATCTGCTGCCTTGGGCGCATAGCCCCTCTGCGATCATGTAGGCGCATAGCTCCTCTTAGATCATGTGGGCGCATAGCTCCTCTTCGATCATGTAGGCACATAGCCCCTCTTCGATCATATAGGTGCATAGAATCCCTTTGGTTCTGTGGGCACATAGACCCCTTTTGGCTATGTGGGCACATAGCTTCTTTTATCTTCTTTATGTGGGATATATAGTCTTGTATTTTTCATGTTTCTACAAGATCCCTTCAAAGTTTTTGAGACTCGAACGAGTATAGGAATACTTTGAAAGAAGCATGGGAAAAACTGTCTCCACCAGCTTCATGGGCGCATGATAGGAATGACCCCTTTGGACGTATAGGTATTTGCCAGGCTGTCGAAATGTAGCTGTTGAGATCTTCCTTTGAAATCTGAAGCGATATACTCGTTTGGAACAAAATTTGAAAAGGTCCGCTCTTTTGCGATATTTTATGTGTAGTCTGCATCAGCTAATAGCAGGCACATAATCTGTAAAAGGCTGTCTCTGCATAGGTGCATAGATCGTGTGGGCGCATAAAACATGTGGGCACATAGGACATATTGGTGCATAGCTCCCCGTTCGTACCTATAGATAGGCTTTGAAGAGAGATAAAGTTCATTCTCTCTTATTTTTCCTTAGAATTTTCAAAGAGTTTTTTTCTTTACTCTCTTTCGAGCAATCATGTCTCTCAAGGCTGCTTCGACTCCAAAGAAGTCTGCGAAGGACAAGAAGGCAGCAACAGCTAGTTCTCCTCCTTTGGCAATGTCTCATCTGGATCAAGACCCCATCCTGGATGAGGCGATATCTCAAAAAATGAAGTCTCGAGCGTTAATTTATGACGCTCAAAATTTTCTCTGCTTGGGCACATAACCATCGATATGCGCCCAAAGTTAACACACTCCCTTTGTGAGCAGTCTTATGCGCTCATAGATGCATGCACCCATGCACTTTATTATGTTAGTTACCAATGGACTTGGCTGTGTCATGCGCCCACAGACTTTATGGTGTTATGTGCCCACACAGAACATGTACTTATGCGCCCACACAGAACATTGCTTATGCGCCCACAGGCCCTTTGGGCGCATAGAATTTCTCTGTACTTAGCTCTTTTTTTGTAGATTCTAAGTCTGAATTTTTCTTATGTCTTTGCAGTTGACATGGTTGTCCCAATTCTAGGTGGGATTCCTCTTGGCTCTGCCCGCCATGCTCTGGATTCAAGCCTCGTTTGCCGCAATAGTCACAAATGATCAGGTGAAGATCAGCTATGACCAGCCTTCGGTGCGAGTGATCGCTATGCTTGAGTAGGACAAAAATATTCTTGAAACAGATGATGAATGATGAGAAGTTCACACTCGGAGGGGTACGGAACTTTAAGAGACCATACTTCTTGTTTGGTGACAGCCTGGGATTTGAGGATGACGAGACGATATGTCTAGAAGACCCTCTGGTGGTAAGGTTAAATAACCAAAGGATATGGTTACCATCGATGAAGCGCCAATACCCTCTGTCAGCGTTTACTGATCTAGCTGTACGGAGGCAAATAAAATGGGACCTGACCCCTGAACTACATAGGATTATTTCTGACAGGATCCAATTCAACTCTGGTGACCGAAAAAAGGAAACTTTCAAGTGTGTCCACGTCCTACTCCACGAGGGGACTGCATCCTGGGGCCATAAAAATGATGTCCCGACTGATCTTCTCCCTTACGCTGCTGAGACTCTCTCCAACCTGATGTTGTCAAAGAAGGAGTCGCATCCGGGAGGGAAGCTACGGATGAAAGGTTGGAGATACTCTGTCCCGTTCTGGAGTGACCTTACTGGATGGGTGTTGTCAACTTACGAAGCCACCCTAAAAGCTACCGGCCTTTTTTATACCGTTAGAGCCACCCTATATGGCATAAAGGTTAACTAGCCTATGTTTATCTCATTGGTGGAGTTGTACAACTATCACACATATACCTTCTTTACTTTGGGTAGGGAGATGGGTCTGGCTCTTCAGAGATGCAGGCGATATCAAAACTTCCCTGGGGGACCGAGCTATACGAAGAATACGTCCCCTGTGATAAGAAGCTCCTGGATTTGGAGAGTGATAACTCCAAGATGATGGAGGTGTACAAAGAGTTACTCTGTCATCTCTTCATTTGTTACCAGGTCACAAAGAAGGGTAAGACCGAGGGGTCCCTTCCCCATACGAGAGCCTGGACCAACTACATCTTTATTAGAGAAGAAGGAGACGACCCAATCTTTTTTTCAACTCGCAACCCCTCTATAAAATCTGATATAGAGCAATTGATGGAAGATCACGGGGCTGTAGACACCGAAGATAGTAATGATCCCGACGGAAACTTCCCGGATCATCATTTCTTCAGGCAGGCCGAGTTCAAGCTGTCGGAAAAGGCCGTGCTAGCAGCTTTTCTGATGACATGGCTCCGTGATTGTGTAGTCCCTGGTGGTTCAGGGTCTATTGAAAGGATAAGCTGGGGTATGATTGTCACGCCCCGCTCCCGTAGGAGCGATCGTCCTCGCTAAGGCGTGATGCCGCACGAGCCTAGATTGCGCTCGTACAAGGCGGGTTCCATAACGGCCGATTACAGCGGTGGCGACGGGGTCGTCGCACAAAAGTCCCAAGCAGAGACATTGAACACGCAGCGAAAATTTAGAACAAAACACAAGTTATTTAAAAGAAGCTCTTTATTGATATCGAAACAACGGTTATATTGGGGCGCAAGGCCGAGATTACAATCACTCAAATTCACTCGTCTCACATTACAAATCACTCTGCTCTCTCTCATCTTTCGATTACAATGCTTGAGCCAGCGGAAGCTTCGAAAGGCGATGTCCATACATTATGTCTCGTGTAAGTCTTCGATTCCATGCGGTCGTACACTTCGAATCGCCAAGGAACTCCGCGCCTCGACACATCCAAGCGAGCTCCGTGCCACGAGCTTCCACCTGTGCCTGCACATGGAAACTGTATGGTTGTCAGTACTCAACTGTACTGGTGGAGTGAGCTCCTCGCCCACCCATACAAAACCGACGCGTTTATTTTACTTTGTGCAATACAAGCCCCTTTACGATTGTCTTTCTAATCTTGCCTTAGGATCGATTTTAGGACCGATGCCTTGGTCTATTTTGTGTCTTTTAGACCGTTATCGTGCCTTGTACTAATAGTGTACTCACACTTTACCGCTAGACCTTCTCGTTCCAATAACGTCAACTTATCGCCTCGTGCTTGCCTTTCATGCCATACTCTGGGACGTAACGACTCGCTCGTGTGGTAAACTCGATTCGTGCTTATCTTTGAGGCAGTGCCTCCTCGTTAAGTCTTATCTTTACTTATGTTGTGATGACGCGGCCGTACCTGGCATTTCGAGGTCGTACCCCGCAACTCAATGCAACTCAACGCAACTTAACCAAACTTGCCCTACGGCCCTTCCAGACTTAACTCGAAACGTATAACTCACTTATAGAACTGGTGTTGAGAACTCAAGCACGATGCCGTATATCGTGCCAAAGCACGTGTCTTTACGTATAGCCGAATCGTAGGCTTTATAATACCTTGGGTGCAACCGAGCACACATTTCACCATTCAACGCATACCGTGCTTACACTTTCTCTGTTTTGACCGACACCATGTATGCAGATTCGCCACTTAGCACGCCAATTATCTATATGAAAGGCCACTGGCATGACAAGCCATCGCGGACATAGCTCGGGTAGGTGGCGGGTCCTTCAGCGCAGGTAGCGAGCCCCGCTGAAAGCCTCCGACTACCCATGCAATAAAAGCATGCGCTGCTATAACGTCTACCTCCTAGGACGACTAGACCCGGTGCCCCGATGTATAACCAGTCTAGGCAGAAATCCTTATCGACAAGGTGTCCAATGACCACGCACCTATGAGACATCTAGACTCACGTAAATGTATAGCCTACTTATTGGTACGACCGGAACTATACTTAGCAACTCGTGCTTGAATCACACTTGGTTTAATGTGCCTCGGGTCCGCGGGACTCCCAACCGAGGGACCGCCTCGAACTTATTAACGTGGATAGGAACGCGAGACTCCCAACCGAGGGACCGCCTCGAATACTTAACGTGGATAGGAACGCGAGACTTCCAACCGAGGGATCGCCTCGAATACTCAACGTGGATAGGAACGCGAGACTTCCAACCGAGGGACCGCCTCGAATACTCAACGTGGATAGGAACGCAAGACTCCCAACCGAGGGACCGCCTCGAATACTTAACGTGGATAGGAACGCGAGACTACCAACCGAGGGACCGCCTCGAAACACCTTAACGTGGATAGGACGTGAGGCACCCAACCGAGGGACCACCTCGAACTTCTTTGAACTTGAGGGAATGACTACTACGTAGCCTTCCAACTTAACTTGAACAAAATGTATTCCTTAAGTGCCATAGACCGTGGCTAACTTTACATCGTGCCAACCATGGCTCGTGCCTTTAACTGACTTACGTCTTACGCGACGCTATCACCCAAGTCATACGTTATATGACGACCCGTGAGATCGTGGGACTATCTGACTTGACAACCGCAGAACGAGCGGGACGATACTTAGAATGACTTAGGTCGACCAGCATAACTTTGCCTAACTTACTCAAGCCTACAACTTAACCTGAGGGACGAGCCAAGGCTATGCCAAGCCTTGCGTAGTGGAAATGTGCATGCTTTATCGAGCATTTACGCGGGTGACGCCTATGACTTAGGCTAACTCATCGTTTGTGTCGAATACCAACTTTTTCTTCTCCCAAGCCGCGGGACGGAGGATCGAGTGTCATTTTCAAAGCATGCTGAGCACCAACTCTAATCAGACCCTGGGACTTTTTCCATGTTCTAAACTCAATTTCGATCCGTCGGGATAATTTTCTTTAGCTATGTGGATTCGTTTCTTTTATCATTAAGCCTACTTGTGCAAGTTGAAAACACACGAATTATTAAGTGAAGGCTGAGATGAGGCAAGTTCACCGAGACTACCCCACCTGAGCGATTTTTTTGAGTCGCCGTTGTAAGGCCAAGTCCGAACGCCGTCGGCGTTTCGATTCCTCCGATTGACTTTGCGGGACGGGGCACTACAACATACACCACTCAGAACAAGTCTCGTCCTCGAGACTTTCCTGAAGGCAAACCATCCTACCATTTCGATGGCCAAGACTTAATCGTACACACTCCGCCTACGCGTTTCTTCGGTTTCGAGCCACGCTCGTGCTATCGCTAACTTAGTCATAAGACACACCAACCGATCAACCAACATTCAAACTCGTCTTAATTCAATTATCGCATTACCGTCAACATTTCTTCGAAACTTACGATTTCAAAATCTACAACACTTTCCCGTTCCTCAAGTCTCACTTGATTCAACGTATCACTTAGTTGGATCGTGTACATATTCTAGGCGTCTCTAAAATACATATATTTCAGCCAAGCCTCGTAATAGAGAATCCGCCATCACCACTCGAGTCGGATCGTACACATATTCGGGCGTCCCTGATATATGTGGATGTCAGCCGAGACTCGCGAGTGGTGCCTCCACAATCCATATCGCTTTGCACCGGAACATCTGTCTAACCGCTAGGCTATGTCTTTCGTCAGTACTGGAATCATAGTTCCCAAACAACGATATCAACACTGACCCCATCCTAAGGTCAAACCAAATCGATGGTACGGGGTTTTCTACCCAAGCTCGCATCACTCCGATTTTTAAACATCGAGCATCGATTTTCTACGCACATTCAATATCCGTCGTACGGGGTCCAAGTCGTTTAGTAAAACCATCATACAATAACTCATGTTCTAACCAATCCTACGACATGAACATATCGCTCGTTCATCAAACCGTTTCGCATAGTCTATCTCTTCGAGCACGTTCGACATAATCCGCCTATCAATCTTTTCAAGTCAAGCACGCTACGACACGATTCATCACAAAACCATAATTCATATTTCACGTTTCCGAAATCATCTATTCCAATTCACGTAATCGATCACAAGGTCGTCTGACTTAACAATATGTTGTGCTCCGATCTCACGCGAGACAGATTATCCACGGTGGGCATGAAATCACCATGCACGCTCCCGCAAGATAATCGTTCTCATCGGGACGTAACTCTTGTTTGTGTCTAGACTAGTTCATTCTCGATGCGCGGATTGGACCTACTCAATCCACAAGTTTCATTCATTCATCAATCATAAGTCCTAACATCCTCAAATTTTCCTTTGCATCAAACCGACAAGTCGGGACAATCAAAGTTGCCGCGTCCTAATTTTCTGAGTTCGATTATTCCCACGACATGAATCACCATGTCAGCGCTCACGCGGAATGATCGTCCCAAAATCTGACGCAACGTATGTGCAAGGCTAGAGTTGCGCTCGCACAAGACAAGATCGTCGACATTGTGGTTATCAATGCAACCATCAAAACACGATTTCTTTCACCCAACATTCATCTCAATCAAGATCCTAAGTATAGCATCCAACCGAACAATAATACTTGCAAGATCGTCATTCCTCGAATTAGAGTGCCCCCGAGTTATCGCATATCGATCTTTGATACGCCTCAATACCATCGACGATAGACGTAACCAGACGATCTTTCTTTGCAACGAATTTTGAGTCGTACGAATGATGCTATCGTCCGACTGGATAATCTCCTCGAATCGTTCACCATATCAATTTCTTTAACCCAAATTCACGTATCGTTTATCCGTCTATCTTAAGTCATCGACTAACATATTTCCTCAATTCGTATCATTCCTTGCTAACTCAAAACATCGAGCAACATCGATTCAATCCTCAGAGTCGTTTGCGGAACTTCAAATTTCAACTTTTTATGCACGCTATCTACCTGTCGTGCTAAATTTTTGCATATGATCCGTATCGATTTCCTTCAATCCGATTTCACCTACTCAATCTTTTTTGCGTTTTATACTCGTACAATCCTCAATCTTTCGCTCGAATGATTTCCAAGATGGACCATACACCACTCGAGATTCGAGTCATCCAATCTAGACCAAATCACGTTCGCGTTATTCGCTAAAACAGGTTTCGGATTCGTTCGACGAATCCCCAGCGTAATCGTTCACGTCGCATCGACGGACTAAGTCGTTCGCACTATTCCTCAAAATCTAGAACAATATTCCGTGTACGCCTAAGCGTTAGTCTGATAACATTTTTATCGATATACACTCCAAGTGTATCTCCGTTCCCGACCGAGCGATACTTAATATTGCTCGCGACTTGTTGCACCAAAAGGTCGTAGTGCGCGATAATCGGCACAAATTAGCCAAAGGCTGTGTGTATTACCATCCCGTTCGAACTATACTTCGGTCTCGTGTGCTCGTTCGCTTTAGCATAAGGTCGTTCAAGCACGCAACGCATTTGCTAACTTTTAGCACGTGTTTTTTATCAACTCCAGGTCGACACCGTTCGGCCCAAAGGCCTACCAACGTATCCGACGATGGCCTACCGATGCGTTCGATGGAACGCTTGTACGAGCTTTTGAAAATATTAGACTTATTGTATGGACATCCCGTGGGACAATCGAGAGAGAGCGCACCAACGATATCAACTTTGCGGAAGTAACACTCAGAGTTCGCAGAAACATCAGAGTTAAAGAATTCAATCGATAGTCCAAGGACGTAAAGCCGTGCTCTGGTACCATTATGTCACGCCCCGCTCCCGTACGAACGATCGTCCTCGCTAAGGCGTGATGCCGCATGAGCCTAGATTGCGCTCGTGCAAGGCGGGTTCCATAACGGCCGATTACAGCAGCGACGACGGGGTCGTCGCACAGAAGTCCCAAGCAGAGACATTGAATACGCAGCAGAAATTTAGAACAAAACACAAGTTATTTAAAAGAAGCACTTTATTGATATCGAAACAACGGTTACATTGTGGCGCAAGGCCGAGATTACAATTACTCAAATTTACTCGTCTCACATTACAAATCATTCTGCTCTCTCTCATCTCTCGATTACAATGCTTGAGCCAACGGAAGCTTCGGAAGGAGATGTCCATACATTATGTCCCGTATAAGTCTTCGATTCCATACGGCAGTACGCTTCGAATCGCCAAGGAACTCCGTGCCTCGACGCATCCAAGCGAGCTCCGTGCCACGAGCTTCCACCTGTGCCTGTACATGGAAACTGTGTGGTTGTCAGTACTCAACTGTACTGGTGGAGTGAGCTCCTCGTCCACCCATACAAAACCGACACATTTATTTTACTTTGTGTGATACAAGCCCCTTTACGATTGTCTTTCTAATCTTGCCTTAGGATCGATTTTAGGACCGACGCCTTGGTCTATTTTGTGTCTTTTAGACCGTTACCGTGCCTTGCACTAATAGTGTACTCACACTTTACCGCTAGACCTTCTCATTCCAATAACGTCAACTTATCGCCTCGTGCTTGCCTTTCGTGCCATACTCTGCGACTCGGTCGTGTGGTAAACTCGATTCGTGCTTATCTCTAAGGCAGTGCCTCCTCGTTAAGTCTTATCTTTACTTATGTTGTGATGACGCGGCCGTACCTGGCATTTCGAGGCCGTACCCAGCAACTCAACGCAACTTAACCAAACTTGTCCTACGGCCCTTCCAGACTTAACTCGAAACGTATAACTCACTTATGGAACCGGTGTTGAGAACTCAAGCACGACGCCGTATATCGTGCCAAAGCACGTGTCTTTACGTATAGCCGAATCGTAGGCTTTATAATACCTTGGGTGCAACCGAGCACACATTTCACCATTCAACGCATACCGTGCTTACACTTTCTCTGTTATGACCGACACCGTGCAAACGGATTTGCCGCTTAGCACGCCAATTATCTATATGAAAGGCCACTGGCATGACAAGCCATCGCGGACATAGCTCGGGTAGGCGGCGGGTCCTTCAGCGCAGGTAGCGAGCCCCGTTGAAAGTCCTCGACTACCCACGTAATAAAAGCATGCGCTGCTATAACATCTACCTCCTAGGACGACTGGACCCGGTGCCCCGGCGTATAACCAGTCTAGGCAGAAATCCTTGTCGATAAGGTGTCCAATGACCACGCACCTACGAGACATCTAGACTCACATAAATGTATGGCCTACTTATTGGTACGACCGAAACTATACTTAGCAACTCGTGCTTGAATCACACTTGGCATAACGTGCCTCAGGACCGCGAGACTCCCAACCGAGGGACCGCCTCGAACTTCTTAACGTGGATAGGCACGCGAGACTCCCAACCGAGGGACCGCCTCGAATACTTAACGTGGATAGGAACGCGAGACTTCCAACCGAGGGACCGCCTCGAATACTCAACGTGGATAGGAACGCGAGACTCCCAACCAAGGGACCGCCTCGAATACTCAACGTAGATAGGAACGCGAGACTCCCAACCGAGGGACCGCCTCGAATACTTAACGTGGATAGAAATGCGAGACTCCCAACCGAGGGACCACCTCGAAACACCTTAACGTGGATAGGACGCGAGGCTCCCAACCAAGGGACCACCTCGAACTTCTTTGAACTCGAGGGAACGACTACTACGTAGCCTTCCAACTTAACTTGAACAAAACGTATTCCTTAAGTGCCATAGACCGTGGCTAACTTTACATCGTGCCAACCGTGGCTCGCGCCTTTAACTGACTTACGTCTTACGCGATGCTATCACCCAGGTCATACGTTATATGACGGCCCGTGAGATCGTGGGACTATTTGACTTGATAATCGCAAAACGAGCGAGATGGCACTAAGAATGACTTAGGTCGACCAGCATAACTTTGCCTAACTTACTCAAGCCTACAACTTAACCCGAGGGACGAGCCAAGGCTATGCCGAGCCTTGCGCAGTGGAAACGTGCATGCTTTATCGAATATTTACGCGGGCGAAGCCTATGACTTAGGCTAACTCATCGTTTGTGTCGAATACCAACTTTTCCTTCTCCCAAGCCACGGGACGGAGGATCGAGTGTCATTTCCAAAGCACGCTGAGCACCAACTATAATCAGACCGTGGGACATTTTCCATGTTCTAAACTCAATTTCGATCCGTCGGGACAATTCCCTTTAGCTATGTGGATTCGCCTTTTTTATCATTAAGCCTACTTGTGCAAGTTGAAAACACACAAATTATTAAGTGAAGGCTGAGATGAGGCAAGTTCACCGAAACTACCCCACCTGAGCGATGTCTTCGAGTCGCCGTTGTAAGGCCAAGTCCGAACGCCGTCGGCGTTTCGATTCCTCCGATTGACTTTACGGGACGGGGCACTACAATGATACTTCCGGCTGTAATGCTGACGTTTGGATGCCATCTTGCCCTGCTTCCTGTGATGGTCTGTGCCATCCAACGAGGCTTGCGACACTTTGTTGTTAACGCGGTGACACCCGATAGCAGAAAGGATTTTGTCAGGACTGAATTTCCTTTTTATTATATGATGGGATGGCTAGTGCTGCACTATCCCAGATTAATGAATGCCGGGTTGATGGCAGAAACTTTGGCAGGAGATGCCTTTCTTCGACGATTCAAAGATACAGATTAGACCGTCACAGGGGTACTTGTTTACAGGAAGGCTTTGAGTTTCCTACAGAATTATAAATTCTTCAGAGTGCCGCCTCCGCCTGGTAGTGGCCGTGCAGGAGACACTCTAGTAGATAAGGGAGCACTTACTACTAGCCATCCTATTGGGGCATTCTGTTGGCTCCAGTTCATCAGGCCTTCCTATCTAGTGCTCAGGAATAGAAACTACACTTTCCTGGAACCTTATCTGCCAAGTCGCTTTGTACGGCAGTTCGACTACAGCCAGCTTCTTTTGGGTAATCCCAGCCCTCATCTACAGTCTATAGGAAGCATGATTGATGGGGCACGTGCATGGGGCTACTACAATGCTGGATGTATGGGGACAATTTTTACCTTGCCAAAAGATATGCCTGAAACCCACATGCCCTTTGCTCCTGCCAAGTTCTATATTTAGGTCAATACTTTTTATTCTCGGTATGACCATGAGCAGAGTTTAATATCGGGGACTAGGCTTGACCCACTCTTGTCGATATAGGACGAGTGCGCGCAATAGGGGGTCAAAGAAGGAAGGTGCCGCACCCTCAGCTGAGCTGGCTGCAGCGACAGAACAGAGAGTCGCTCTTGAGGAGCCGGTTGATGCAGCACCTCAAAGAGAAGATACTAAAGAACCTCTTCCTGATATTCCTCACAAGAGGAAAGCTTCCACTAAGTTGGTTCAATGGTCCAAGAGGAAGAAGGTGGTTGTCTCCAGAGGAAGAAAGAAGGTCATGGATGTGAGCGCCGACTCGCATACTTTCAGAAGATCTTCCTGGCAGACTGGAAGAGGTGTAACGGTGTCGCGGGCGGTTACCATTCGGGAGGTAGATCCCTTCCTAGACTCCATAGCCATTTTGGTCAAACCGTTAGAAGCTTTATCACCATTGCGTTTATCCTTTGCACAGGACGTTAAAGTCACGACCACGGCAGATACTTCATCATCTGAAGAGGTGGACATAACGACAGTGTCCCCTGCTCGTCCTCAACTGATGGATGAAGGCGGGTCTTCTTCAGTTGTAAGGTTTGAGCAGAGGGATGATCAGGGCGAAGGCCCAGACCATGATGGCGATCAAAAAGCCAGTCCCTCCTATGATATTTCTTGTGGGATATGTCTGTGATATAAGCTATGATAGAAGATTTGGATGAAAATCAAGTCCAATCAGCTCACCCTCCTCTGGGTATGTCATTCTTGTACTTTTTTTCGGATGAGATTTTCTGACTTCAATTTTGCGTACGACTTGTGAGGCTTTCCGTCGTATATTCCCTTGTAGACTAGGAGGGAAACAAAGCATGGAGGTTGCTCCAGATACTGGGGCTAGACAGGAAGGTGCCCTTGGTTCTCCCAGTAAACTGGCATCGGTTACTGAAGAAGTCTTTGATCGTCCCGTTGAGGCGGCCATTATTAAATCTGCTTCGGGTCCATCTGGGACCGTGGAAGGCAAGCAGCCTGATGCTGCTTTGGCTGATGTTGGCAGTGAGTGACCTGGATCTGCTCTCATTTTCCCAGTTCCAGTTGATGCTGAGCCGACAGGAGGTATAAACTTACAACTCCTTCTTTAAGTAAGTTTTTTTTGCTACTGATATGTATATTGCTTTATTTGTCTGGTTCAGCTTCCTACCAAGTAGCTCTTCCTGGGACAGAAGATCCTCATTAAGCTTCATGTCCAACGACATCTTCTGAAGATGATGAGAAGGCTCAGGAAGTCATAAGGGCTTTCTACTCTATTTTGAAAGTAAAGCTTCCTGGAGTTTTGAACCGAAATGTCGCCTTCGGGCCTGTGAAGGCTGTCGCTGAATGCCAAGTGATAGCCCTTGAAAGCATTACTATCTACGAAGAGCGAGCTAATGCTTTAAGGAAGGTTATGGCTGACCTAGAAAATCAAGTGGCCAAACTCCGAGAGGTCAGTCAGTGAAGCCCAACATCATTGTTTCTTAAAGAGAACGTGGCTCTGATTGCTGCTATTGAGAAGGAGAAAGGTACTTTCCAGACGAGGAAGGAGGCGCTGACTAAAGAGATCAGTGAGCTGGCTGATCAGTATGAACAGTTTGATGCTATAGGTAGGACTCGTAATGCCTCAAAGAATAAGCTGGCCATCCAAATCACTGAAAAGTACAATCATATTGCACAGCTTCGCGAAGTGATTGCCCAGCTTGAGGCTGACTTGCGAATAGTCGCATCTGAGTAGGAAGAATACGTGGATCAGGCTACTGCGACTGCTACAACTTCAGACCAATTGAAGGCTCAGCTGGTGAAGTTGGAAGAGGAGCATATGAAGCTAATTCCTTTCGAGGATGAAGCTGCTTGGCAGGAAGAAGCACGTTGTCGTGCCACTGTCAAATCTCAAGCTGAAGTCAAGGCTTTGAGGGATAGCATTAATCGATTGTGTATCCCTCAAGTCTTTTGTTTGTAACTGTCTCTTTTAGCCGTCAAGACTCTTGTATCTTTTTTTTTCTACATCTTTTGATAGACGTTTTTAATAAAGAATCTTTTGGCTTTCAAAATTCATGAATGAAGTTTGTGAAATATCAGAACTAGAGGTAATGTGGACGTAGTAAGGATATTTCTGGTGGGTATTCCGCTGGGAATTTGATGTTGACTTATTATCCGTTTTATATTCAAGGTTCTTGAATATAGATAATAAGTTGAAAAAAGCTGCTAATAGAAGTAATATGGACGTAGTAGCAGAGAATGTTCTATATCTGACCAGAGGTAATATGGACGTGGACGGATATATAACATTAGGTAGGAGTGGATAATTCAGAGGTAATATGGACGTGATTATCTATGATGAATGCTTTGCTCAGAGGTTATATGGACGTGGCAAAATATTTCTTAATTATCCCACTAGGAAAATAATTATCGAAAAATAGTTCAGAGGTAATATGGACGTGACTTGGTTTCGTCAGACCAAGTTTGGGTAGAATCCAAAATAGAGATTATTCTACTGGAGAATCTTTTTAAAGGACCTATTATCCATGGCATATTCAACACTCTTGAAATACAGATAATAGTTAGATGGTTTTTTTCGAATCACATGAACATTGTACTGTATATTTACATGACTGAAACAAGGTATATGTGAACCCTGTTCAGGAAGGTTACACATAATATTTCTTCAGGAACTTGCCGTTGATCGGCATCATGAGCAAGTCACCATCATGCTTGGTTAGTCGATACACACTGTTAGAATACACTGATTCTATAACGAAAGGACCTTCCCATTTAGGCTGGAATTTTTCTTTTGTCTTGTGCATTATGACCATTGGTCTTCTCACTGCTAAGACTAGATCACCAACTTGAAAGATTCTTTCCTTCACCTTTTTATTAAAGGCTCTGGAAAGGCGTGCTTGGTATAGCTCAATACACCATTGAGCTAATAAGCATCTTTCATCTAGCGCTTCCAGCTCTTGTAGTTGCAGACAGTAACTTTCTTTGGCAGTCAACCCACTGGCTAAGGCTACTCGAAGAGAGGGAATCTGGATTTTTAGGAGAAGAACTGCTTCACTCCCATAAACCAGAGAGAATGGCGTACTGCCTGTTGGAGTCCGAACCGTTGTATGATAGGCCCAGAGACATTTGCCGAGCTTCTCATTCCAATCATGCTTGTTTGAAGACACAAACTTCTTGAGAAGTTTGATGATAGTCTTATTGAAGGCTTCTGCTAACCCATTAGCCGCTGGATTGTAAGTAGTAGAAGATACATTCTGAATTTGATTCTTATCGCAGAACCGATAAAATGCATGGCTCGCAAATTGTGGACCATTATCATGGATGATCCTGCGAGGTAGGCCAAAGCGATAGATAACGTAATATTTGATGAAACTGATCACGTTTGACATCTTGACTTCGACGAACGGTATAGCTTCCACCCATTTGTAGAAGTAATCGGTTATAGATAGGATAAACCGATGTCCTCTGGAGGATGGCAGGTTGATTGGGCCTATGACGTCCATACCCCAGGCTTCAAAAGGCCAAGATGCCACCGTCGGGTATAGAAACTCTGAAGGTTGATGAATGAAGTTGGCGTAGAACTGACAAGCCCTACACTTCTTTGTATATTCAACAACATCTGCTATCATTGTGGGCCAATAATAACACATTCGTCTGAGGCAATCTTATAATTTAGGGCCTGGTTGATGTACACCACAAATTCCGTCGTGAGCCTCACTGAGTGCATGTTTGGCTTCTATGTCTGATAAACATCATAACAGTAGCCAGTCGTAAAAGCATCGGTACAACATTTTGGTAGATGTATCATAGTAAAATCTGAGGGATCGTCTTTGGACAGATACTGCTTCATTTGGGTCTTCAGGGAGGATTCCGTAGACGGCGTAGTCTATGGAAAAAAATCTCAAGTCTTTAACGTCAACGTTTGTTTCTGTTGCGTAACTGTGATGAATATGCAAGCCACTTTCACACAGAATAGCTCTCGACCAGACACTATGATCGAATATTGAGTATTGGTAGGGACGGTCAAAGAAGCAGCAAGACCGGCTAAAGCATCTGCTTCTATATTCTATAATCGAGGCACATGCTCGATGAAGAATCTCGCGAAGGTAGAAGCCAATTCGATTGTCACTTTGTGAAATAGATTGAGATCTTTGTGACGAACTTCAAAATCCTCTCGGACCTGACTAACTGTTAGCTTAGAATCGTCGTAAGCTTCTAGATAGTCAACTCCCAGTTGTTTTGCCAGTTGAAGGCCGATCAGCAGGGCGTTATATTTGGCCACGTTATTAGTGCAAGGTTCCATGAGAGAATATGTACGGTGTATAACCAGATGGTCGGGTGACACAAGCACGATGCCTACTCCGGCCACGATATTTTTGTTAGGTCCTGTTCTTGATGCACCGTCAAAGAACATTTGCCAAATGGGGATTTCCTCAGTTACGGTGTTACACTCCACTACTTCATCCAGGATTTCTTCGTAGAGTTTGGTAGATTCTAGCACCGGATGAGCTGTAAAGAAATCAGCTAATACTTGGCCTTTTACTGCCTTCTGAGGGACGAACAACATATCGTATGGAGTCAACAGCATTGTCCATGTAGCTAAACGGGAATCAAGAGAACCCGATTTAGTCATGAGTATTCTGAGAGGATTGACTTTAGATATGATGTGGATAGTCTGCCCAGACACATAGTAACGTATCTTCAAGATAGCAAATACCAGTACGAGATATTCCTTTTCTACAGGTGTGTATCTGTGCTCGGCACCACCATCGTGCGGCTGAGGTAGTAGATTATCTATTCATGGTCGCCTTCATTCTTCTAAGCTAATAGGACACCAAGGGAATGATCCATAGCACGAACATATAACAAGAAAGGCTTTCCCATTATTGGAGCCACCAACACTAGGGGGCTTGTGAGATACATCTTGTTGTCGTCAAATGTGCGTTGACATTGTTCAGTCCAGACGAAAGATACTCCTTTCTTCATGAGCTGAGTAAATGGTTGACACCTTCCAGAAAGGTTTGAAATGAACCGTCTGATGTAGGCTAGCCTTCCTTGAAGTCCGCGTAGCTCTTTGAGGTTTCTTCGGGGACGCATATCGAAGATAGCTTTTACTTTCTCTGGGTCAAGATGTATACCCTTTGAAGTGATAACAAAACCAAGGAACTTGCCGCTGGAGACTCTCAGAAAAGACTTGGTTGGATTCATCTTGAGTTGGAGTGCACACATTAGTTTGAACACCGTTCTTAAATCTTAGAGGTGGTTGCCCTTGAGATGACTTTTAACTGCGATATCGTCTATGTAGCATTCCACTATTTTACGGAAATAATCGCAAAAAATTGTCTTCATAGCTCACTGGTATGTCGCCCCTGTATTTTTAATTCAAAGAGCATCACCGTATAGCAGTATACCCCCAACAGTGTTCGAAAAGATATGTGTTTCGCATCGTCGGGGAACATCTTGATCTGGTTGTAGCCTGAGAACCCATCCATGAAGGACATCCGCTCGAAGCTGCAAGTATTGTCGACCATTACGTCGGTGATCGGTAGAGGGAACTCATCGTTCGGGCGTGCAGAGTTCAAATCACAGTAATCGATACAGACTCGAACTTTACCATTCTTTTTCATGAGGAGAATAATGTTAGCGACCCAGTCAGGGTGTTGTTCTTCATGAATGAACCCGCTTGAAATAAGCTTCTTCACTCCACTCTCGATAGCCTCCATGATATCTGGTCGAAACCGTCGCTGCTGTTGCTTCACTAGCTTAGCTTTAGACGAGATATTTAGGCAGTGCGTAGCAACTTTCGGATCCAAGCCTTGCATGTCTTCATAGCTCCATGCAAAGACGTTAATATATTCTCTTATAAGCTGTATAAGAGATCGTCATTCTTCGCCAGACAAACTTTTGGTGATGAAGATTTGTTTAAGAGATGATTCATCTCCTAAATTAACATGGACGACTTTGTCTTCAGTAGGTGGTTTACGTTGTTCGAAACATAACTCCCACCTAATATCCAACTTTTAAGCCCATTCTTCAAGCTCGATCGATTTGACATCGTCAGCAATTTGGTCAATTGATCCCATATTGACGGACAAAGTTGCTTTGAACATGTCTCCAATGTTGGAGTCTGAGTCCCAGAGACAGGAATCAGAAGAATGGGAACAACGAACCGCTTTGACGTTTGATCCTTCAGGAGTTGTTGGAGGAGTAACGTAACCCAAACCAACACCGTTTTGTTGATAATAGTTCTCGAGTTTGCCGGGAGGAGCAAAGTAACGTATTGACAATCGTCGTCCTTGACCGTAGTTTAGTCCCTGGTCATTTTTTATATCATATCCCATGTTCTGGATGATATTCTTGGCCTGCCAACTATATCGGTAAAGTTGCATTCTTCCAGAATCATAGTCAGCTTCAGTGTTGTGGTTGGGAGAAGTAGAGTCCAGAACGAACTTTCTTTCGCCAATTATTCGACCGAAGATGATCAATTCTTCACCCCTCTTTCTAGCTGGAACGATGAAGTAGTAGATATCTTCTGGCCAGACATTTTCCTCCAGATTAGGCATTGTGACCGACATGCAGAGATATGGTACTATGCCATGCTCTAGGGCGTATATCGTATCTATGTACTAGTTTACAGATTGGTAGACATCAGAGTAATTTAAAGATAAACCTTTACTTAGAAAATATGCAAGTTCTTCTTCAGGGATAACATCATCCACTAGAGGTACATTATTTTGAGATTGATATACTCATTGAGGGGATCATTGTCTAGAACATGAGCAACAGACTTGGCCAAGTTCACCACATAGGGTAACTCGTCCGAATTGGAAGGACGGACTTCAGCAGGTTCCACCCGAGTTGTTTTACGGAGAGTGATGGTCATTGGTTTGACCTAATCAGGATTCTTCTTTTTGACCCAGATTGTGAGAGGCTTTGGAGTATTTTTGGAGTAGTACGTTCTTTGACTCGGATAACCAGGGGACCATCACTGGCGGATGAACTCACTTCAGCTTCATCGTCAACTTCGTTGCCGTCGTCCTTGGAGGTCTGAGATTGGTAAAGTACCGAATCTCCATAGTAGGCTTCAATACCCTTAAAAGGATCGACATCGGCGCACTCCGTCTTCACGATGCTATCGCTGTTGACGTACTTGAAGCACTGGTGAAGGATAGAAGGAACGTTCATGTTCTCGTGTATCCACGGACGTCCTAAAAAGACGTTGTAGGACACATTGGCATCGATTACATAGCAAGAAACCTCTGTTCGGAGATCACCAATCTGGCACTTGAGACGGATCTTGTCCAGCGGGTGGCTTCTTCCAGCATTAAAAGCCATGATAGTTGTATTGGTGGCAGACAGCTTGTGCAGAGGGATCCCTAGAATTTGGAGTAAACTTCTAAGAAGGATGCTGAGGGAGGAACCAGGACCGATATGCATCCGATCCACCTTAATCGCACTGGTATACCCTGTTTAGTACAGAGGTCTATCATGGAAATTGTTCTTGAGTTGCATGTCCACTTGTGAAAAGGTGATCTTGGGCACCACTTCCATATTGCGATGACAATATCGATGGCACCTAAGTCAAACTTGGACGCACACAACTATAACTACAACAAACAAAATATAAGAAGAGATAAATATTTAAACATAACAAATGCTGACAAGGTACCTTGTCTAGATTATCAGAAACAGAGTAAATCAAAGTCCAGCTCCAACTGAAGTCGAACGATCACGAACACTTAAAATATGCATGAACTCGATAAATACAAACTCAGAGACCTCACCACCACCATATATATATATATATATATATATATATATATATATATATATATATATATATATATATATATATATATATATATATATATATTATTTAATTTATATATATATATAAATATTTTTTTTATTTATATATATATATATATTTAATTTTTTTATTTATATATATATATCAACACAACCATTCTGGGCTCGCCCCGCTCCTCCCACCCTCTATTCTGGGCTCGCCTCCTCCTCAGATTTTACCCACTTGACAGCAGCCTTTTTCGCCAGCATTCGGCGTACTCCTCTGGTCGCCTCCCCGCCGCGTCCGACAGTCTCGGTCGCGCCGCGTCCCTCCTCCTCGGAGTCGGCAGACGTTTCGTCGGTCGGTCAGGCTGCCTCGGGACACGGAGGAGGACAGCTGCACCTTGCCTCAGGCGCCCCCCCCGGACTGCTGTCCCCTACATCTTCCCCATCCCCCTTCGGCTTCCCCCCCTCTTCCCCCTCCTGCTCGTCCTTCCCGTGCATGGTCGTAGGATTAGATCGCCCTGGTCGGCCGGTCCTTGGCACTGCTCCGGTGGGCCCCCGCCGCGTTTACTCCACCCTGCGGTGGCCTCCTCCCTCCGCCCCCGGTGTTGGACGGCATGCTCCGTCGTCCGCTGATGACCCGGTTTCCCTTTCGGAGGGAGGTGCGGTGCAGTTTGCTCCGCCGACGGTAGCCCCATCGCTGCGGTAGCCTCATCCCCCCATCCCCGGCATTGTTCGCCCAGCCGAGGCGTCCTATGTGGGCCCGTCTTCGGTTCCCCCCCGGTGGGGTTCCTGGAGCCGTATGCCGTGTCCCATCCCTCCTGGTTACCAGCGTCAGACTGCAGCCTCGGGGCGCACGCGCATCGATTACCGAGCGTTGATGCCAACGCTTCAGCTGCCACGGTATCCCCGCTATACGCGGGTACCCATGTCTCCCCCTTTACGCAGCTTGGGGGTCCGCAGCTTTACGCGGGACGTCCAGCGCCCCCTTTACGCAGACAGTGGGTCCCACCTGTTGTAGCCTTTCAGTCCATCCCCTTACGCGGGTGACTCAGCGCCTAGTGGGTCCCACTCCCCACGTGGGTTCCCCTACACCAGCCTCTACCTCTACACAGATGTCGCCGAGTGTCATGGGCCCCACTCTTCTCGCGGGCATCCCCGCCCCCTCTACGTGGATGCTACCGCTTCATGCGGGCCCCTGGCCGCCCTTCTTTTGTACGACACGCGATTCCCGCTCGGGACCCCCCTTGCTGGGTCAGGCCCTGGCTCTTCAGGCTGTCGCCTGCACGGATTTCTCCCCCCATAGGCATTTGCCTGCTCGGGTCCCACCTTGGCGCAAGCCTTTTTTTCCCCAGAAGTTGCCGGTGCGGTCATTCATGCCGAGGGTTCTCCCTTACCGTCGCCTTCCTGCGGTGCTTATCCGATATCCCTGGCTCTTCCCCAACCCCTCCAGGCCCAGGCTATTTTCTTCCGATCTCCCCAGGCCCAGGCCGTCTTCTCCCAATCCCTGGCGCCTGCCATTTTAGCTGCATCTCCCCTTCCTGGCGTCGGTCCTGTCGGTCCTCCTGCACCTTCGAAAGCCCCCACCATGGGATGCAGAACGCCCATACTTTCTACCCCGGGCCCCTCGGCTTTCGGAGCCCAACCTAGCAATCCCTTCTTTGCGGATGTTCTTAGGCCGGATCGTGTTCAGATAGCCCCACTCTGGCCGCGGAAGTGGTACTGCCGGACGTCACTCTGGCGCCACCTTCGGACGGATACCCCATCCGGGTCCCCTTCTCCAACGAGGAGATCCGTTCTCTTTCCTCTCCCTTCATTAGGACTTTGGTCCTTAAGTTCGGATCCGGATGCCCTAAAATCTCAATCGTTAGGGAGGCTATCACTGGTTGGGGCCTCTCGGCGACATACTGGATAGCTCCTCTCGACCCCAAACACCTGTTTCTATACCTTACCTCCGACCAGGACTACAACAGAGTATGGGCGAAGGGAACGACCAAAATTGACACTCATATAGCCAAAATTGTTAAACGGTTCCCGAACTTCAACCCTAAAATCGATTCGACCATCATCACCTCATGGATCACACAACCAATTCTCTCCCTGGTGTGCTTTCCGGCAGCAGCCCTCAAGCGGATCGCCAGCTCTTTCGGGTCCCTTGTGGCCATCGCCGAAGAAACACGAAACCTCTCAAAATATAACTACGCAAAGATTTGCGTAGAGTTGGACCTCGCAAACGAGCCACCCAAATTGATTGAGATAGAACTCAGAGATCAGACATTCAGTCAATCGCTGGTATACGACAACAGCATAATATTCTGCCAAAACTGTCAGATGAGCGACCATTCTTTGTAGCACTGCTTCCGCGCACACTCCAAACTCAAAAAACTCGACCCCAGGAAAACGTGCGAGCCAGTCGTGCCATCCCCATCCCGTACCCCCCCCCCGCCGATCCTGTCCCCCAACCCCCCCTCTTCCGGCCAATGTCCTCCCATCCAGACTGACTCTGACACCGCCCCATCCTCTTCTCTCGCCATCACACTCCATAATTCCTTCGAAGCTCTCGAATTAGCACCCTCTGATTGCAGTCTCGAGACGTCTATTACCGGTTGCCACCCTAATCCCCTACCATCTCCCCCAAACAGCTACGCCTTCGTGCCCTCCAGATCCTCCCCATCACCCCAATCTCCTCCACTTCATCCCCCTCAGTCTTCTTTTGCGGCCAGGTGTCCCCCAGTGTGCAGCCATCGGCCGGTCATCGCCCGCCCTCTCCCGGTGTGGAAGCGGACTCGCCGTCCGTTGCCGATCCGCCCCTCTGCGTAGATCCCAAGCGGTCACACCTCCTTAGCAAGGCCGACGATCCGCTCCGCCCTTCCTCCCCTCTCACTGGAAGTTTTTGGCAGGCCAAAAATGGTGGCTTCCTAGATCGCGACAATCCTCTATGCGCTCCGGCAGAGTTTGAAGACTCTGACACTTCCCTAACGGCAGTCGAAAGTTTCAATACGGGCTCCGATAGGGCTCAAGAACCGGCCACCGGCAGTCCAAAAAATAATTCACATAAGAAAAAGAAGAAAAACAAGAAATAAAAACAGCAAACGGCGATGACCACGAGATCTGGCGCAAAGCTTCACAATGCCCTACCTTCTCCCTTAATGCCTAACATTCTTTCTTGGAATGTTCTAGGTCTAGGGAATAAACAGATGATGAATCGTATCATCAGCCTCACCAAATCCAATCGGATTGATTTACTTGTCATTATTGAACCCAAAATACACCACAAAAGAATAAAAGAAACTCAACTCAAGCTTGGATTCCCCTCTGCGAATTCCGGATGTCACGACATTTGGATCTTCTTCGCAGCTGACATCCGTTTCGGTATTATTCATGACTCCCCTCAGGCACTCTCCTGTTGGATCGAGCACCCCGCCTTCAAGTCCCGTACCTTACTTTCGCCTATCCACGGTAGCTGCGAAATCCCGTAGCGCATAGTTCTTTGGGAGGTTCTGTCGAGGCGCGCCCTTCCCCACGACGTTTTGCCGTGGCTATGCATCGGGGATTTTAACACCGTATCATGTAGAGAGGAGAAATCATGTGGTCGTGACCCCCCTCATTCGGCCATTAAAGACTTCAACAACTTCGTCTTCACCGTGCACCTTTCCGTAGTCCCCTTCCACGGCAACCAGTTCACTTGGTGCAACATGCAGGAAGGATCTCGAAGGCAGTACTCCCGCCTTGACCGTGCCATGGTTAATGACTGTTGGTCGTATTTGGGATTGATCACTAATCTTTCGCACCTGTACTCCACTGAATCAGATCATTCCCCTCTTCTTCTCGAGATCGACAACAACCACAACCGCATCAAAACATCATTTTGCTTCCTAGATTTCTGGTGCCACCACCCCCATTTCATGCACATCGTGGAAGAGGCTTGGACCTCCGTCACTAATCTGGACCCTCTAGTCAGAACAGCTACGAAACTCAAAGCTACTAGAAAAGCCCTTACGGCGTGGAGAAAGAACGCGTTCGGAGACATTTTTCAAGCCATTAAAGACGCTGAAGATGATGTCACCTGTGCGGAGATCGCTTTCGCCGTCGTCGGTTCCCCAGAGGCTCGCGCCCCTCTAAACCTCGCCAAGGCCATTCTTAAATCTAGGACCAAGGTTGAAACGGCATTCTAGAAACAAAAGGCCAGATTAACCTGGGATACGGATGGGGACCAGAATTCTGGCTTCTTTCACAAGTGCGTCAAAGGTCGCAGAAGCTCTCTTAGAATACATTACATCAACGACGAGAACGGCCACCTGCTGGACGACTAAGAGAGCATTCAAGTGGCTACCACTAACTACTTCTCCAACATGTTTGCTAAAGAAGCCGTGGTTAATGATGACGGCTTCCTGTCCGAGATCCCCTTCCTGATTAACGACAGGGATAAGGATCTCCTAATCGCTCCCCCCACAGTCGAAGAGGTTGAGGCCGCTGTGTGGTCCATTAATGCGCACAGTACCCCGGGATATGACGGGTTCAACAAAGTTTTCTTCAGAACGTGCTGGGATATCATTCAGTCCGACCTCTTGGAGGCCACAACGACATTTTTTCAAGGAGCTAGGTATCCGAAATCCATATCCTCCGCCCATATCATCCTCATACCCAAGAAAGACAACCCGGAGACCTTTAAAGATTTCAGACCGATCAGCCTATGCACTTTCACCAACAAAATTATTTCTAAAATCATCGCCACCAGGATGTCGAACCTCCTCCCCAAGATCATCTTCGAAGAGCAATACAATTTCGTCAAAGGACATAATATCACCGATAATATCCTCCTGGCACAAAAAATGATCACTTGCATGAAATTTCCATCCAGGGGTAACGTCGTCATTAAACTGGACATGGAAAAAGCATACGACCATCTTGACTGGAATTTCATGATCTGGGTGTTCAGAGCCTTCGGTTTCTCAGAACCAGTGATCGACATCATCTTTAGATCCATCAACAACTCCTGGTTTTCCACAGTCATCAACGGCCAAGCTCATGGTTTCTTTAGAGCTACTCGCGGGGTCAGCAGGAAGATCCCCTCTCTTCCAACATTTTCATCGTCACGGCCGAAGCCCTGAGCAGAAACCTCAAAAGCATGCCCAGGTCTCCTGGATTCCATCACTTTCACACAACGACTTGTTGCCCTCTTATAACTCATCTTGCGTACGCGGACGACATCCTTATTTTTTCTTCTGGCATTATTAGATCCGTTGAGGTGGTTATTAGGACGCTTGCTAACTACTCTAGATGCTCCGGACAGAGAGTTAACAACTGTAAGAGTGTGATCTATACTCATCCCAAAGCCGATTGAACACACTCGTCTGTGCTATCCACCATGACCTCCTTCTCCATAACATATCCCCCTTTTCTTTACTTAGGCTGCCCGTTGGTGTACGTCAGAGCGAACTCAGGCATCTTCGACCAAATGGTGGGCAAGATTCGTAAGAAAATTGCGGGTTGGCACAATGCAACCCTTTCTCCCGATGGGAAGTTGATTCTCATAAAGCATGTCCTATCCTCCATCCCCCTATACACCCTAGCCGTTTGCTCGCCTCCCATCAAAGTGCTCCACTCTATTGAATCCTTCCTCACCAATTTCTTTTGGGGTCATCTCGAGGGCAAGGATAAGCATCACTGGGCCATTTGGGACACCATGGCTAAACCCACTAATGAGGGTGGTCTGGGTTTCTGCAGACTAGTCTATATTGTAGACGCACACTCAACAAAATTGTGGTAGAAACTTCCTACGGAAAGCTCGATCTGGACCAGGTTTATGAGAACGAGATACACCAGATTTTGTCATTTGACAGAGGCGTCTGCCAACAACAAATCTTCTGCGTCGTAGCGGTACCTAATCCGCGGTCGTAGCCGTGCAGAACCGTACTTGCGTTTGATATTGGGCAACGGTCATTCGCAGACATACAGGGAACGCTGGTTGGGGGATGACATCCTCAGGCCCAACGCCCTCACACAGCTGTTGTACGAGATACGTGATTTATGGGATGATGACGTGTCTGGGTGGAATTAGGATAGTGTTAGAGCTTGGCTTGGCACAGTGGCCATGGCGAGCCTAGGAGCCTCTAATCTATCGATCAATGACGCGCATGACGAGCTCAGATGCTCCTCCAACCCGGGTGGACTCTTCACCCTGGCTTCTGCCAAAACCATCGCCAGAGGCACCCATAAAACGTCCCCCTCTTCCTCTAATTTTTGGCATACATGTATTTCCACCAAATGGTCCATTCTCATCGGGCGTGCCACGTGCCAGAAACTACCTACGGACGAAGCCATCAACTCCTTCGGTTTTAGTCTGGCGTCCAAATGCCACTGTTGTGTGGAACACCAATCGAAAACCGCCGATCACGTCCTTCTCTCTAGTGAATCAGCCACTCAAATTTGGATGAAACTTCACAACAAGTTTAGGAGTGTCGCCACGACCGGGGGCATCAACGATCTGCTTGCCAGCTGGAACACGTCTCACGGGCATCAGATCTTCGCTGCCGTCGCCTTTTGGGTCTTGTAGAAAAATAGAAACAAATACAGATACAAGGGCCGTCAACTCCTGCCCCCACAATTGTACAGAGAGGTCGTTTGACAAATCTACAAAAGAAAGAGGCGTTGCTCTCACGCCTCGCACCAATTTTGGGATGTCCTGGGCTGATCTGGGCACCGCGTGTCATGAGCTAGCTCACTTTGGGCGGTAACGACTGCGGGTTCAGGGGCGCTCTTTCCATAGGTGCTAGCTCTCACCGCCTAACCATCCGATGCTCGGTCCAGCTGCCATTTTGTGGGCAACATTTTGTGTTTCTTAATTTCACTTTTCTTGTCGTTTTTCGTTCGTGGCGCGTTTACTTGTAAAGGCTTCGACATTTTGTGCCTTTCATTCAATAAATTTTTGTTTCTTCAAAAAAATAAAAAATATATATATATATATATATATATATATATATATACGATATATACGATGCGCGTTGCCCTAGAGTGCCGCGGCAGGAGCTTCTAACAGATCTTCATTTTTTTCGACTCCTACTAGGCCTTTGGCCGGGCCGACATCTTCTAAAGGATGGCCAAGACCTTTGCTGACGTCATTTCTGGTCGGGCTGAGGAACCTCCTCGCCTGGCCGCTAGATCGGTGTCTTTATATAAAGGCAGCCCCGCTATCTACTTTTCAGATGAGGAGGAACAGTCAATGGCGTCCACTCTCCGATTTGTTCTAGTTGGGAAATTCTCCCACACCAAACCCTCCATAGAGGTGATCCGTAAAGCCCTATCGGGTTTCCAATTCCAAGGTGATATTAAGGCGGGAGTCATTGACCGCAAACACATTCTTATTAGGCCTTCCGCTAAAGAAGACTATCTTCGACTTCGTGCTAAAGATATGTGGTTCATCTCACGTGCTCCGATGCGTGTATTTAAATGGGAGCCTAATTTTTTACCTATGTACGAATCATCCCTCATGCCGGTATGGGTAGACCTTCCAGATATGCCGCATTATTTATATGCCAAGAACGCTTTGTTTGCGATCACCTCTGTGATAGGATCACCATTAAAAATTGATAAGGCAGTGGCAGACCTATCTCGTCCTAGTAGGGCTCGTGTCTTTATTGAGCTAGATGCGAGCAAGCCAATACAACTGCACATCCGGATAAATCGATCAAGAGGAAGAAGTTTCTGGCAAAATATAGAGTACGAATATATTCTATTATATTGCTCTCATTGCCATCATCAAGGATATCAGCTTTCCTCATGCAAGTTGAAGAATAAAGGCAAGGAAGTTATCCAAGCTACCAACCAGAAATAACCCAGCAACATAACGAAGAAGAAGAGGACACGCGGCCAGTGACGATGGGAATGAAGGTCACATCTATTCTACAACGAACCAATGGAGGGCGGCTTGCTAACCAAGGTCAGAACACTTAAAACCGTGCTCCTAGTAGTACCTCCAAATCCACATCCCAAGATATAATTAATAACAAAGACACTCAGGTGAATGGAAATGAAAGCCTTGACAATTTGGTTAATAAAGAACCTTCTCATCCCAAGGAACCATTTGTTATTGCTCAGGAAGCACATTGAACATTGCATGAGCTGACATCTTTGCCTGTGTTGCGCGAGACGACCAAGACAGAAAAGGAAATGGCGGTTGGAGTAATCATTAACAACAGGGATCCAGTGGTTACTGCAGCAACAACTGACCAAGCCACTGGCGTTGATCTAGCACTTGAAGAGGGAGAACTGCTCGAACAAGTCACTGGCATTGATCCACCTATTGAAGAGGGAGAGCTGCACGAACAAGTCACTGCATTGATCCACCTATTGAAGAGGGAGAGCTGCTCGAGCCGATTACCAGTTGGGTCGATGAAGTCGATAAAGAAACGGTCAGGGTTGAACGGCCAGCTGAGAGAATCAAAGTGGGAGATGGGTGTACGGGTGCCACTAGAACAGAAGACGATGGGCATCCGATCACAAAAACTTTAGCAACACAACAAAGGAGGAAAAAGTCTAAGAATGCGGTGGAGCCTTCCGATCGAATCACAAGGCAAGCAGCAAACACTACAACAACTGGTAAACCCACAACTTCCTCTCATGTTTAACATACTTATATAGAATGTTCGTGTCATAGCCAACCAGATGACTTTTAAGAGGATCAAATCTTTGGTACGAGTTCATAAGATTATTCTCCTAGGCATTATTGAGCCTAAGGTTGATAGCAGTCAATTACTTTATTATCAAATGAAGCTGGGTTTCTCTAATGCTTTTTCTATTGAGCGGGGGAACATATGGGTCATGGCCAAGTCCAACTGTGATATTTCTCTTCATGAGTCTTTCGATCAAGCACTGACAATCTCTCCCTCTCATCATATGATTCCCTCAACTGCAATATTTACTATTGTGCATGGTGATAATACTAAGGAGGGACGTCATTTGCTGTGGGAGAGACACATTCAACTGCAATCGTCTACCAACTCCCCTTGGGCTATAGGGGTGATTTTAATACAATTTTGCGTACTGAGGAAAAAATTGGAGGTCGTCCTGTTCATCCAGTTTCTATAGAAGAGTTTGCAAACTTTAATTTAGTCACTGGTATGTCTGAGCTGCAATACACTGGCAGTTGTTTCACATGGCTCAAGTCGAAGCATGATGGAAGACGGGGATCAAGATTGGATAGGGTTCTGGTTGTTAATGCTTGGTTAGAGTTGGCTCCTCTTTCTTCAGTCGAGCATCTTAACAAAGCGGAATCCAATCATGCACCAATACTCACTAAATTCAAATCCAATCCAGCTAGTGGCAGGAAACAATTTAGATTTCTTGATTTCTGGGTTCAACATGAGGACTTCAAATCATTGATACAGCAAACTTGGCTATCTATGGAACAAAGTAATGGTATTACCAGGATGGCGCTCAACCTTGACGCTTGCAGGAAAGTATTATCTACATGGAGTCGCAAGACATATGGAGATATCTTTCAGCAGGTGAAGCAAGTGGAGGATGATGTCCTTACAGCAGAAATTTATAATGAGGACGACAATTCATTAGAGAGTCGTCTGCAACTGGCTAAGGCGACTGCCATTCTTAAGCAACGCGTGTGCATTGAGGAGGCGTATTGGAAGCAAAAGTCTCGTCTAAAATGGGACCTTGAAGGGCAAAAATATACTTTATACTTTCATGGTTGTGTTACCAATCAAAAGAGAAAACTTCAAATACACTCTATTACGACTGAGGATGGCTCTATGTTGAAGGAAAAGTCTCTGATTCATGCATACGCTAAGAATTTTTACTCCAAGCTCTATGAAAGGGGTGATATTCAGGAGGATTTTGATCTTTTATCAAACATCCCCTCCTTAGTGACATAGGAAGATAATGATAAGTTGATTGCAGCTCCTTCTATGGAAGAGATATTTGACGCCATTAAGTCGCTCGATCCCCACAGTGCATCTGGGCCGGATGGTTTCACCCCCCTCTTCTTTCTTGCTTGTTGGGATATTATCAGTGAGGATATGACAGAGGTATTGGGCATGTTTGTTGATGGATTTGTATTACCATGAGCATTTACAAACACTTCATTGGTCCTCCTACCTAAGGTGAAACAGCCGAGCACCTTCGGGGACTATCGCCCAATCAGTCTTTGCTTTGTTATGAATAAAATCATTTCCAAATTACTTTATCGTCGTCTTGCTCCATTACTTCCATGACTTATCTCTCCCGAACAGAGTGGATTCATCAAGGGAAGTGAGATTGTAGACAGCATATTACTAGCTCAAGAAAAGATGGCCAAAATAAACAAGAAACATAGAGGGGGTAATGTGGCTATTAAACTGGATATAATGAAAGCATATGACAGGGTTGATTGGAGATTCCTCATGAAAGTCTTGTGCAAATTTGGGTTTCACAACAAATGGGTGGACATGATGCTTCGTATTGTCAACAATGTTTGGTATGCCCCTCTGATCGATAGCGAGTCGACGGAATACTTTCAAGCATTTAGAGGAGTGCGACAGGGGGACCCCCTCTCACCGGCACTCTTCATTATCACAGCTGTCACGACCCGCACCCTAGAGTTAGGGCACGAGAACGTAACAACGCCCAGCCTACGCCGCAGTGTCGGCGGTAGAACGCTGTCCTAGGTCTCAATGCATCTAACAGTATAAGACTAAACAGTTTATACTCCCTGAATGGGGGTGACATCGCAGAATGTAAACTCAACCACATCTAAGGTAGAGCATAAAGGAAAATAAAACATGAAATCGAAAAGAGATACAACAGATAGAAGTCTAAGTGTCTAAGATACAAACTCAGAATACATCTCAAAACCCAAATACAGTAATCCATAAATACAACTCAAGATGACTGAAAATAAACTATAAGCAAAAACCCTAGCTATCTATGCAACCTCTACTGTCTCCTCTAGGCTAGCAGGCAACCTCCAGGCTATCTGTAAAATTTATCAACAGGTCCAGTCAGGACAGGAGCGAGTACAGTACATCACAACAGATCATAGCAGGTTAGAAAATATAAACATGCAGTAAAGTAAGATACAAGTACTGAAAAAAGTGCAGTATATAAACAGAGAGAGAGCTGTAATAGAAATATCTACTATAAATAGAGACTAGCAGTGACTAGTGATTCAGAGTACAATATAGACATGTAAATGGCCTGGGATGATTCTGATAAGACACTAAGAATGATTCTGAGAAGATACTACTGGTGTATTATTCACATATCCAATTCTACTCCCCCGTACCCCCAATCAATACACAAGGATCCAGCCATGTTATGTTATATGATTCCATGCATGGCCCTCGAAGGGTGATACATGGATGTCCCATAAATAAGGATTCTGGGGGTTACCCAACAGTGTAAGATTCAAGAGACTCTGTGATCATGAGGGTACATGTCATAAGTGATCAAATAAACTAAGAAGCATAGTGATACGCCATGTAAGTGAAACGCACAGAACACGTAGCACCCGATGCTCCCTAAGGATAACATCTTAAGAAAGGATCCATATAGTACCAATCCGTGTGACCATCGTGACAGTACAAGTAAAGTAATCTACTACAGGAAATAATTCTAAGCAGGATATGAAATGATCAGAGAATGTACTCGCCTGATATCTGAATGTCCAAGGTAAAAATACTGTCCGAGGAGAGGTGTCTGGCTCCTAACTAGAACAGCACAAGTCACAACATGTCCAGAAGGGTAATATAAAGCACTATAATGCATTCTACATGAATCTAGGTCAAACTAGGCCAAAGTCAACCCTTGGTCAACTCTGGTCAACTGCACTAGTCAAACTAGGTCATGTCCTAACCCAGCAAGTCTTACTAGGCCTAACCAAGACTATTCTAGCAAGCATACATCAATACAAGGCTATACATGCCAACATACACCCAACTCTATATAGCATGCAATTATTCAATGCTCAAATAGGCAAAAATTCACATTGGATATACACTAGGTAATCTATTACTTTAAGCTATATATGTCTATACATATATACACACGCATACATTGGTATTCAACATTAGGTCTATAATCATGACATTTCAAATGGTTATATAAACTTATATATTACAACACAATATGCTAACATATATATAATATACATACATAGCTAAGTTAACTATATTCATAAATACTTATTTAAGAGGCTATGTGTGTGTATGTGAACATGGCAAAGGAGAAAATGAGGGTTAAATGGGCATACATAGTGTATACATATCAAAGAGTGTCAAAGTGTAAGTGAACAATGTGTCAAGTGTGATAGTGTCAACATAGTGTAAGAGGGTACATGAGGTAATATAGGATTTGTGTTAACATAGAACATTACATCTCATTAACTTGTATATTGCATACATTACATCTATTATTATATTACATTCATGCTTGCATTCATTCATCATTTATTTATTCTCTTGCACCACTGTATGCACCATACATTACATACTATGGAACCTACATATTCATTACAAGCCATACTTATACATGCTTACATTAGATAGGATACTTACACCTCATACATCATTTATTTAAACATTTACTCATGCTTGCATTCTCTTTTTAATTACATAATGTATATACATTAACATGGGTTAAAATCAAATAGAACATTATATTGCACACAAGGGTGCACAAAATGCATATGCAGAATAGTAACTCCTACTAATAATCAATACTGTACCATCTCAGCATGAATTAAAATCTAGGATTAAAGTATGTTATAGATCTATGTGTTAGCTTTCCGAAACTTCAAACGGATCGCGTTTTCGTTTTCAAAAACTCCCAGAATCGCGAAAACACCGAGAACGCGTTTGTCTTTCGTACAACTGACACTCAAATAATTCTCCAGAAAGTTACAGAAAGAATTAGGCCTATTAATACATGTTTTTGTAAAGCTAACTTCAATACGCTTTTTTAAAAAAAACGAGAGATTAAACCAAGCTTTGAGCTAGAAGTTATGACATTTCTAAGTTAGGGCTGAAATTAAAAACGTGGATAAAAATCATGACAGATTTGGGTAGTTTGAGACAAAAGAACACAAGTATATAACATAATATATCAAGAACTCACTCTCTACACTAATATATATATATATATGAGACACTATAGAACACATCGCCAATACAAAAATATGAGATTAAACATGTAATAATTCATTCATACATAATAACAACACATAGTGTGTCCAAATTTGGGATTTTCCCACATGGACACAACCACAACACAAAGGACACTCCTATGACCTCCAAATGGACACAAAATGGACACAAATAGAGATACAACCATGGGGGTCATTCCTATGGGTTCAAAATAGACCTATATGCATGAGGAAATGAAAAGGAGAAGGGATTTATACCTCCCGGTAGATCGAATCGAAGAAAAGCCTTCCCGGAGCGACACCGACACGTAGAGATTCCAAAAGGACACGAACGAGCTCCGAATCCTCCCAAACTTGGGTAGCTTCCTCCTTGGCTAGAATGGAGAAGGAAAGAAGAAGATTTGGTGGCGAAATAGAAGGATTTGGTGGAGAAATTGCTAGGGATTGCTCTCTAGGAATTTGGAGAAGAACAAGAGAGAGAGTGTGGATGAGAATAATGAAATGAACTTGAGCCTATCCTCTCCCAAAGTGGCTAGCCATATGGGCTATTTGTCCTATTATGGTACGGTCTAAAATGCCCCCACTAACCTATTATATGAGTATTAGGAAAGGGCTAATTGGTTGGGGCTAAATTAGTCATTCTAAAGTCTCTAATCACACAAACCTTATCCATAATAATTAGTCTAACCTCTAACTAAAATATTTCTATCATATGGACTAAATTTAATATCATGTGGGCCATGCACAACTAGTGTGTGGGTCCCACTAGAGTCAAACTACCCCCGGGTCCCCGTTTTAAGTCGGATTGAGTTGAAATTTGAACCCGACTCAAATAACCCCAAAACAATATCATAAATAATAAAATAATATCAAAATAATTCAAAGAGGTCAAATGCAAAAATATCCTTAGGCCAAAAATGACATTAAAATATCCTAATCACATGGTTAGGATCTAGGTCAAACAGTCTCTAGGGTTTCACTAGCAAAACGTCAAAACCACAAGTCATTGATTTAAATAATTTTAAAATGATTTAAAATCACCAAAAATCATATCATGAATTAAATATCATTATTAAAATAATTATAAACACAAAATTTCAAAATTACCCTTATTTGGGAAACTGGGTGCTAGAACTCTACCCACCTTAGAAAAATTTCGTCCTCGAAATTTAAGATCGATAGTACTCCTTATAGAGCCTCTAACCTACCCAATATCTAAGGTAACACTTCCTAACGCTGGAATAATAAACGGACATCTAAAAAAAGTGTCAATCTAGGAATACCTACAATATTGCTCTGTTGTACGGCGGTAATGGAACTTCAATAAAATATGGACTGGAACCTATATCCCAGGGACTGGACCTATTTTAAAGTGGTCTTAACTAAGGATGAAAAGGAACTGATCATAGGCTATATGTATGCTCAAACTATTATCTTCCTATTAACCATCTATTAATACATTCTATTACCATAGGAACGATGCATTACTAAGACATATAGGCCCCTATTTCTCATAACACATTTATACTCACCAAAAGACTAGCACATCCTATCAAGGCTGATACTATAATCTCTCATAAATCTCATAAGCTATATGTTTAAAGACACACATCTCTACATCAAGGACTAACCTATATATATCTACAACTGATACTAATGGGGTGACGTCCCTATTTCCCAACAATCAAGGTCTAAAATTTTTTATCTAAATCATGCAATTTGAAGGAATAGTATACAATGTCAGGGCATACCGTAGCAGTTGGAAGTCTCACCTGGGTGCACTGGTCATTCTAGGTCAAAACAGTACTATGGTATCAACACACAAACAATCTAGGGTGTCTTAATTGGAAAGGTAAGAGAACAACAATCATCAAGGTTGTAGGGCTGTCTACCATCCTATATAAAAATTGGTCATTAACAAGCAACTAGGAAATTATTAAAAGGTTACTATTCCATAAAATGGCAAAAATTGAAAATTTAGGCACAACAAATCACAAATAGATTTTTGTCTTGACACGATCTAAGTTGATCAATTTCGGAATAAAACGAAATTTGGGCAAGAAGGGAAATCAATGAAATCAAAGTATGAGCACGAGCATCCAATGATGGAGGTTCAGGTCATGATTAAATTTAATCCGACTGAGTACAAATACGAGGTTCATAGGCGATGAAAAGATTTCAAGGAGAATTGTCAAGGTTGTCGCGAATGAGACTCTAGGGTCAAGTTTAACTATGTCTCCATTCTCGTAGATTGATATATGAAAAAGTGAACCAAAGTGCAATAGGTTGATCAGACCATCATGTACCGGTTCTGATTAGACAATATATTAGTGGATGGCCACCCAATAAAATATGTCATAACCAAGCTTGAAAATAGATAAGCTTGCAAAACTAAGGCTAATTTAGCAGCACAAGATATAAGGGTGGTAATGATGAAAGGAATTACATAGTCCAAGTTTCTTAACCAACGGGTCAAATAATCAGATAAGGTACAAGGTTAAGCATCTAAGGAAACAAGCAGAACACCATCACATGTCGGGTCGAAAGAATTGAGTCAAGGCTGGATTTTTAATTGAAATAAGAAGAAATTTAGTATAATGGTAGAGGTTATAGTTTAGCCAGTTGACAAAAAAATCATATCAAGAAAATAGAGTACAAGAAGACGGGTTTTAGTAGGACATGGTATACCTACACGAAGGTGAGCTCGTCTAGGTCTTTCATATAAGATTTGTTGGAAGGTAACAGCTAGTATTACATTCCGAATATCAAAGTCACGATAAGGAACGTCAAGGATCTCAATTAGAAAGTGGGAGTTCAAGAGGTGGTAATTAATGCACAAAAATAATGAAGATCGAGTTAGTCATCTGCTTCTGATACTCTTAAGTTCATCTGGTCATAACTTGCCAATCATATCTTTACCTCACCAGTCTCCATATGAAAATTTAACCTTTACTTAAACCCTTACCATGACTACCGTAGGCAATTTCCAATTTCCAAACATCACTCTTGAAGCACAACCCTCACATTTAGGAATCAACATTAACCATTTATTTAAATTTCCAAGTTCTTTCACCTTGTCTTAAATTTGACCCAAAACCTCTAAATCCCGTTTACGAATTTCTTGAACTTGTTCAAATTGTTCTCCTCGTATTATTTAATTTAAATCTCTAGGCCTTACAAAACTTATCTTTCATCATAAAATCAACTTCCATATTTTCTTCGACATACACCCTTGAATATTATTTTCCTAAAAATATTTCACAACATTCTCTAAACTTCTATAACTTTGTGCTTTCTCTATCCCTAGTCATTTCCTCGCAACATCTTGTTTAATATCCTTATTAAACACAATTAACTTCTCTTTACCATTACTAACCTTCTACATAGCCTCAGAGTAAAAGTTTTCCCCAGAATCAATAACCAAGATTTTCTAAGTTCTCAAAACTAGGTTGACCTCTGATATCCTCATTAGTTTTGAATACACCTATAAACTATCTCATAACCCCAAAATTTCTCTAAATGTAATTGTTTCCAGATTGGTAGTATACATCTCTTTATTCTATTCGAGACCTTTACCACATTTCTATCTCAAGTTTCTATATGGAACACTCCACATTTGATTTCTTTTAGATCATCATAAAATAACCAGTTACGTCTTCTCTGAGCTACATAATTTACGTCACTTCCTTAACATTTCTCAGGCAAAATGATATGAAGACTCAAGAGTTGTCAAGGTATAGCTGACAGAATTATATACGAGACAGAGAACTAATATAATCAGGACAGGTACATAAGACAAGGAATGATGGTAGTAAAAATATTAGCAGGAAAAGAATGATAATAGAATCTGTTCTGCTTATCTATTTAAAAGAGGGACCCATTTTTTTTGAAACAAGAATTATAATACCAAATCCAAATAAGGCCTAGCCAAATCATTGGTTTATTGTATTAAGAAGAAATAAATTTTTGTAAGAAGTTACACAAGGTTTATAAAAATAGCTAAAGCTACATTCTAAGTAAACAATGAGAAACAAAACAAAACAAAACAACAATAATTCCTTCTTTTTTTGAATGACTGAAACAAAAATAGCAAAAACATGTTCGAAAACATTTAAGGTATAATCTGATAATCCTATGCGTCTATCCAAAATCATGGTACTCTAAATCATCGTCATACTAGTGTGCAAGGCTACGATAATCACAGAGTCCTTGACTTATGCACATACCTCTAGAATCATGGTATTTAACATTTTTGCGATGCTGCTAGCTTGGCTGCAAAAACCTTAAATTTCCACACCCGAGAAATATATCCAAAATCAGACTATATGTCCTCACCATGCTGGCTAATATGACTATTGAAGACAAGGTTTCCATAACTTAGATGACCTAGCCCATATAATTTCATCTTGCCAAAAATTAAATTAAATCAACAATGAATACCAAAAAAATCAAATTTATCAACGAACATCAAAATTTAGAAATGAACAAAATCCTTCAAATCATATAACTACAAACTCGGATGCTATAACTAACATCAAGATTCAAATTTCAACAATCTTCATCAAAATCAATAAATATAAACTCAAATTCAATAATAATCCATCAAAATCAAATTCAATAGCAGAAAGTAAAGATAAATCAAATCAAGGAAAAAAGAAAAGAGTTTTCAAATCGGAGTTAAACAAGATTCTCAAGGGTCGTCCCAGGAATCTCTCAAGGGATCCTAATTGTGATTGAGTATCTTCAAAAATATATCCTAATCCTACTGCAGGCTGTAGTGGTACTCTAGTTCGAATACCACTACACAAACTCGACCTGCATGGGCCACCACTAAAAACGTGTCACGATCCGCACCCTAGAGTTAGGGCACGAGAAAGTAACAATGCCCAGCCTACGCCGCAGTGTCGGCGGTAGAACGCTGTCCTAGGTCTCAATGCATCTAACAGTATAAGACTAAACAGTTTATACTCTCCGAATGGGGGTGACATAGCAGAATGTAAACTCAATCACATCTAAGGTAGATCATAGAGGAAGATAAAACATAAAATCGAAAAGAGATACAACAGATAGAAGTCTAAGTGTCTAAGATACAAACTCAGAATACATCTCAAAACCCAAATACTGTAATCCATAAATACAACTCAAGATGACTGAAAATAAACTATAAGCAAAAACCCTAGCTATCTATGCAACCTCTACTGTCTCCTCTAGTCTAGCAGGCAACCTCCAGGCTATCTGTAAAATTTATCAACAGGTCCAGTCAGGACAGGAGCGAGTACAGTACATCTCAACAGATCATAGCAGGTTAGAAAATATAAACATGCAGTAAAGTAAGATACAAGTACTGAAAGAAGTGCAGTATGTAAACAGAGAGAGGGAGCTGTAATAGAAATATCTACTATAAATAGAGACTAGCAGTGACTAGTGATTCAGAGTAAAATATAGACATGTAAATGGCCTGGGATGATTCTGATATGACACTAAGGAATGATTCTGATAAGATACTACTGGTGTATTATTCACATGTCCAATTCTACTCCCCCGTACCCCCAATCAATACACAAGGATCCAGCCAGGTTATGTTATATGATTCCATGCACGGCCCTCGAAGGGTGATACATGGATGTCCCATAAATGGGGATTCTGGGGGTTATCCAACAGTGTAAGATTCAAGAGACTCTGTGATCATGAGGGTACATGTCACAAGTGATCAAATGAACCAAGAAGCATAGTGATACGCCATGTAAGTAAAATGCACAGAACACGTAGTACCCGATGCTCCCTAAGGATAACATCTCAAGAAAGGATCCATATAGTACCAATCCATGTGACCATCGTGACAGTACAAGTAAAGTAATCTACTGCAGGAAATAATTCTAAGCAGGATATAAAATAATCAGAGAATGTACTCGCCAGATATCTGAATGTCCAAGGTAAAGATACTGTCCGATGAGAGGTGTCTGGCTCCTAATTAGAACAGCACAAGTCACAACATGTCCAGAAGGGTAATATAAAGCACTACAATGCATTCTACATGAATCTAGGTCAAACTAGGCCAAAGTCAACCCTTGGTCAAATCTGGTCAACTGCACTAGTCAAACTAGGTCAAACTAGGTCATGTCCTAACCCAGCAAGTCTTACTAGGCCTAACCAAGACTATTCTAGCAAGCACACATCAATACAAGGCTATACAAGCCAACATACACCCAACTCTATATAGCATGCAATTATTCAATGCTCAAATAGGCAAGAATTCATATTGGATATACACTAGGTAATCTATTACTTTAAGCTATATATGTCTACACATATATACACACGCATACATTGGTATTCAACATTAGGTCTATAATCATGGCATTTCAAATGGTTATATAAACTTATATATTACAACACAATATGCTAATATATATAATATACATACATAGCTAAGTTAACTATATTCATAAATACTTATTTAAGAGGCTATGTGTGTGTATGTGAACATGGCAAAGGGCAAGTGAGGGTTAAATGGGCATACATAGTGTATACATATCAAAGAGTGTCAAAGTGTAAGTGAACAATGTGTCAAGTGTGATAGTGTCAACATAGTGTAAGGGGGTACATGAGGTAATATAGGATTTGCGTACATTACATCTATTATTACATTACATTCATGCTTGCATTCATTCATCATTCATTTATTCTCTTGCACCACTATATGCACCATACATTACATACTATGGAACCTACATATTCATTACAAGCCATACTTATACATGCTTACATTAGATAGGATACTTACACCTCATACATTATTTATTTAAACATTTACTCATGCTTGCATTCTCTATTTAATTACATAATATATATACATTAACATAGGTTAAAATTAAATAGAACATTATATTACACACAAGGGTGCACAAAATGCATATGTCGAATAGTAACTCCTACTAATAATCAATACTGTACCATCTCAGCATGAATTAAAATCTAGGATTAAAGTATGTTATAGATCTATGTGTTAGCTTTCCGAAACTTCAAACGGATCGCATTTTCGTTTCCGGAAACTCCCGGAATCCCAAAAACACCGAAAACGCGTTTGTCTTTCGTACAGCTGACACTCAAATAATTCTCCAGAAAGTTACAGAAAGAATTAGGCCTATTAATACATGTTTTTGGAAAGCTAACTTCAATACGCTTCTTTTAAAAAAATGGGAGATTAAACCGAGCTTTGAGCTAGAAGTTATGATATTTCTAAGTTAGGGCTGAAATTAAAAACGTGGATAAAAATCATGACAGATTTGGGTAGTTTGAGACAAAAGAACACAAGTATATAACATAATATATCAAGAACTCACTCTCTACACTAATATATATATATGAGACACTATAGAACACATCTCCAATATAAAAATATGAGATTAAACATGTAATAATTCATTCATACATAACAACAACACATAGTGTGTCCAAATTTGGGATTTTCCCACATGGACACAACCACAACACAAAGGACACTCCTATGACCTCCAAATGGACACAAATGGAGATACAACCATGGGGGTCATTCCTATGGGTTCAAAATAGACCTATATGTATGAGGAAATGAAAAAGAGAAGGGATTTATACCTCCCGGTAGATCGAATCGTAGAAAAGTCTTCCCGGAGCGACACCGACACGTAGAGATTCCAAAAGGACACGAATGAGCTCCGAATCCTCCCAAACTTGGGTAGCTTCCTCCTTGGCTAGAATGGAGAAGGAAAGAAAAAGATTTGGTGGCAAAATGGAAGGATTTGGTAGAGAAATTGCTAGGGATTGCTCTCTAGGAATTTGGAGAAGAACAAGAGAGAGAGTGTGGATGAGAATAATGAAATGAACTTGAGCCTATCCTCTCCCAAAGTGGCTGGCCATATGGGCTATTTGTCCTATTATGGTAAGGTCCAAAATGCCCCCACTAACCTATTCTATGAGTATTAGAAAAAGGGCTAATTGGTTGGGGCTAAATTAGTCATTCTAAAGTCTCTAATCACACAAACCTTATCCATAATAATTAGTCTAACCTCTAACTAAAATATTTCTATCATGTGGACTAAATTTAATATCATGTGGGCCATGCCTAACTAGTGTGTGGGTCCCACTAGAGTCAAACTACCCCTGGGTCCCCGTTTCAAGTCGAATTGAGTTGAAATTCAAACCCGACTCAAATAACCCCAAAACAATATCATAAATAATAAAATAATATCAAAATAATTCAAAGTGGTCAAATGCAAAAATATCCTTAGGCCAAAAATGATATTAAAATATCCTAATCACATGGTTAGGCTCTAGGTCAAACAGTCTCTAGGGTTTCACTAGCAAAACGTCAAAACCACAAGTCATTGATTTAAATAATTTTAAAATGATTTAAAATCACCAAAAATCATATCATGAATTAAATATCATTATTAAAATAATTATAAACACGAAATTTCAAAATTACCCTCATTTGGAAAACTGGGTGCTACAACAGCGGAGGTCCTATCTCGAATCTTGAAGAGATTGCCAGAGACTGATGGTTTCACATCATTTATATCTCCCAGATGATTCTAACCGATAACTCACTTAGCATATGCCGATGATATTCTTCTATTCACAGCAGGAGATCTTCGATCTATTACTAAAATCACAGAAATACTGACGAGGTATGAGGTTGTCTCGGGACAGAAAATCAACAAGACTAAATCATCTATATACATCTCGAAGAATTTACTTAATGAGAGGGGATCCGAATTGGCGTCTAGAATGGGGTTTAACAGAGGCACTCCCCCGTTCACCTATCTTGGGTGTCCTCTGATGGCGGGACAACGTAACGGTGGCATGTATGAAGAACTTCTGACTAGAATTTGCCTCAAGCTAGAGGGCTGGCATAATAAAATTTTGTCACCTGGGGTTAAACTTATTTTGATTAAAGTGTCTTAAATTCGATTCCTGCTTATACATTAGCATCTTGCAATCCTCCTATAGCAGTATTGTATAGAATAGAGAGCATGTTTTTGAGCTTTTTCTGGTGCTCAAGATAGAATTGCTAAACGGATATGGCTTGGATAGGATAGGATTGCCAGAACTAAAGAAGAGGGGGGTTTAGGCATCGAGAGGTTGGAGGACACGATAAACGCAATGACTATCAAATTATGGTGGAAATTTTTTACTCAAGACAGCTTATGGACTCAATTTTTCAAAACCAAATACTGCTTTAACGTGACTCCATCGGAGGTTGTAATAACATCCAATGCATCACATGTCTGGAAGAGACTCCAGCATGGCGGAGACATCTCTCATCAGCATATAATTTACATTAATGAAGCATAGAGATGGGGGAACACTCAGTCGAGGACGTTCTCGGTTGCTTCTGCTTGGGAGATTGCTCGAAACCACAGGCCTATACAACCAAACTTTAATCATATTTGGAGTACATGTATTCCTATCAAATGGTCGGTGTTAATCTGGAGAATTATGCCCAACAAGATGACAGCCTTGCCCGTCTTGGATATAGCCTAGCTTCAAAATGTCATTGTTGTGTCAATAGCTCTACAGAATCATTAGAACACTTGCTTCACGAGGGAGATATGGCTACTGGAGTATGGAAAGTAGTTCAATCAACTTACCAGGTTCGAGGTGGAGGACAAAGCCTACTAGATTATCTGCGCGACTGGTGGAGGAAGAAGAACAAGCACAAGAAGGAGATTGCAGCTGCGGTAGTACTTTGGGTGCTATATGAAAATCGCAACAAATGGCGATATGAAAACTATGTTTACTCGACTGATAAGCGTATTGCAGAAGTTCATAGGCAAATCGGGAAGGCAAATGTGAAGTGTAAACGCTAGTTTAGTGTTGTCATGTACTTTGCACTTTTGATAGTTTGAATAAAGCTGGTTTTGTTGGAAAACTAAAAATAAAAATTATATATATATATATATATATATATATATATATATATATATATATATATATATATATATTTTACATATATATATATATATATATATATATATATATATATATATATATATATATGTACGTGTATATGTATATGTATATGTATATGTATATGTATATGTATATGTATATGTATATGTATATGTATATGTATATATGTATAAATATATAAAGATATGTATGCATATACGTATGTATGTATGTTTGTATGTATGTACGTATGTACGTATGTATGTATGTATGTATGTATGTATGTATGTATGTATGATGTATGTATGTATGTATTTATGTATGTATGTATGTATATATAAAATAATAAGTAAGGTTCTATTTTTTGTATATTAGTTATTATTTCAAGCATGCGGGCAAACTAGTCTATCTGATGTGATCTAGCGCTCATCTCATTTAGGGAGGTCTCTCATTTTTGCCAATGTCTAACTGCTCTGGACAAAAAAAATTACACTTGGGGCCTAGGCCCCAGTGCACATAACGTGTGTCCGCCCCTGATGCCCTATATTCTCATAATTCAAGAAGAAATTTACTGGGTTTTAAGGACATAGGAGCAACACCATCGGCTTTAGTTTTGCCTCTACGTGTCATTGCTGCTCGAAACGACAGCCTGAAATGGTAGACCACATTTTGATCTCGGAAGACTTACCTGCTAGGGTATGGGGCACCCTCTTCCTTCGGTGTAGACAAGCTAAGAAAGGTGGGAGCTTCAACGATCTTCTTGCCACCTAAGGCAGTGCCTCGTACGGCCACCAGATCGTTGCAGACGCCATCACTTGGGTCATCTGGAAGAATCGCAACAAAGCCAGATATGTGGGCCATCAATACTCGTCCGATCAACTCATCCGAAAAGCTCTCCGACAGACCCATATATATATATATATATATATATATATATTATATATATATATATATATATATTTTATATTATATATATATATATATATATATATAAATATATATATATATATAAATATATATATATTTATATATATATATATATATATATATATATATATATATATATATATGGGTGCTGCTATTAGCACTCCCAAAATGTCATTCGGTACTCCTCTTTAATTTTTTAACATTCAAATTCTAAATCTACCCCTGCATTAACATTATTGGCACTCCTAAAATATCATCCTACACTCCTCCCTCTATGCATGCACAAATTAATGCTATATTTAATGTAGGGTAGATTTAGAATTTAAATGTTTAAAAATTGGAGAGGAGTGTTCAATGACATTTTAGGAGTACTATATATATATATATATATATATATATATATATATATAATATATATATAATATAATATATATATATATATATAAGAGATGTGTTACTGTGGCGATTGTGGGGTGATCCCCCTATGGCAGGGCTCCCTACTGCGCTGCCCGCGGCGTCGTCCCCCCTCTTCCCGCATCCCCCTACTCGTGGTCCTTTCCTCCGGCGGCTCTCCCCCCTTTTGGCTGTGCTCCTCCGCTCAAGTGTCATGCCCCACCCTCTGTGCCCAGTAGTCTGCCGGCCCCTTGGCCACTTGACTTGTTGGCCTTGCTCGTCCTCTCCCCTGATCTGCTTCACCCGTCTCATCCTTTTTCACCCCTTCCTTTTTCCGCCTGAGGTCCTGGCTCCACCCCCTCCTGATATGCTTGGCGGCATTTCGGGCCTCCCGGGGTTGCTTTCTCCGCCCTACGTTCATTCGCCTCTCGTCCTGGACCAGTTCTCCTCCGCCAGCCTCCAGGCAGAACCCCTTGCCTCCTCCATTTCCACTGCCCCCTCCATGGTTTGCCCTTCACCCGGCTAAGTGTTGGCCCCCTCCTCCCTCTGGATGGGACTTGCCTGTTCCTTTCGTTCGAGGGTCTACAACATGATGTGACAGCGGCCCCTGCATTGGTCTACCCTTCCCACTTCTTAAAGAGCGGCCCTATTTTGAATTTTTGTGGTACAGTTGGCGCTGGGCCCTCTGTGCCATTATATGGAACTTCTTCTTTATAGTTTGGTACGAGCTACTCTGCGCCACCTGCGTGTGGTGATTTGGCTGTACATCCTGAGTCCTTACTGACTTGTGCAGACCCCCTTTGTGTGCGTGGTCAGATCTGCGTCTCAGTGCATGTTGCTCCGGAGGTGTCCTTGTCCCCCAGGCGGTAGCTGGCACCATTCGCCTTGTGCTTTCCAACTATGTGCCAGGCAAGCCTGCTGACTGCTCTATATTGGGAGTCAGCCACCATCAGCTACTCTCCTTGAAAGCTGGAATCCATCACCCCTTTGCTGTGCGCCAACTATCCTTTGAGCCCTAGCTCTCAAATGTGTTGGGCTGAGCTCCTTCCATCACCGACGCATCCCTGTTCAAGGAGTCTCGTGCCCTGGCACCTCCTTATAGAGCACACTTCCCCTCTATTCGTGCCATTGCGGAGTCCTAATCCGCGGCCTCTATTTTCCCTGGAGGTAGGGCCAACTCGGTGCAGCCCGAGGTTTTAATCAACCCCCTGCCGCTACTTATGCAGATAAGGTGCGGCCCGATCGGGCTGCTAAGAAATCTTCGATCATTAAGGACATGATCCTACCTGACTTAGTTTACCCTCCATTGTCAGACGCCCAAGATATTTTGGTGATGTTCTCGTCTGCCGACCTGGCATCCCAGCACGAAAGCTTTGCTCTCACCTTCGTTATTAAATTCCCTACTGGCTGTCCGAATATAGCCTGGGTTCAAGAGAAGGTTGCCAGCTGGTGCCTCATATCTGAGTATAGGGTCGCTCATTTGGACCTTAAACATATTCTTCTGCACCTCTCTGCGGAGGTAGACTATAAGGCTATTCAGATCAAGGGCTCGTGCATGATTGACTCCCACGCTATGATTATTAGCAAATAGACCCAGGACTTCAACACAATGCAAGACTCGCCCATAGTTTCTGCTTGGGTTACCCTATCCAACCCCCGCTCATCTATTTTGTGCCAACAACCATGAAAATGATTGTTAACTCCTTCAGAACTGTCGTAGCGATGGCTGTCGAAACTTGAAACCTGACAAAAGCAAACAATGCCAAAGTCTGTATGGAGCTTGACAAATCGAAGAAGCTCCCCAAATCTGTCCAAATCTTGTTCGACAATATGATACACACCTAACATATCATCTACGATAACTCTATTATCTATTGCAATCACTGCCATATGAGAAGACATCTTATCGAACACTGCTTCAGAGCACATCCGAAACTGAAAAAAAAGTCGTTCCTAAGATCGCCTTCAAACAACTGTCCAAATGTGGACAAAGATCAGAGATCCTCCCTCGATCGAACTTCCATATTCGGTTTGATGCCAGCACCGAGCACTTTCAAGGTAAAAAACAACTTCTAAAAACTGTCCCACAAGGATGTGCATCAACTGCCTTCACTATCTTCCATTTCACCTAACCAACAAGTTTGATATCCTAGCTAAGGATCGCTACGTCAAAACGTAAGAGAATTGCCACACTGTTGTTACCCAGTTGCCTATAGTTGTGGCCTCTATGACTGGTGCAGAGTTAGGGTTGATGGTTGATACCTCTACGGCTGTTCAATCACCGGATACCCAGTCAGATCTGATCAGTGACAACGAAGGAGCCGTTATTAACAACTTTGGTGAAGACAGAGATAGTGAGGCAAGTCCTCAGTCAGTGGGGGAGAGCCCTGCAATTGAGGATACTCAACATGCTGGATAAGATAATAAACCCCTCCACTACCACTGAAATCAAAATTTATGCAGATCAGATGGCTAACATAGGGCCTGATTTTGTGGCCAGACTGCAACAAGAGTTCGATGCTGGTATAGCGAAAGGGGATAACTACTTTGGAGCCTTTGCTGAAATAGAGGGAGAACTTATGTGCACCCAAAAGCTGAGCCAGTTGACACCTACAAGGACAGTTTCCCTAAAGAGCTAGAAAAGGCAGACGTCAGCACCAAAAAATCAAGCAAAAGATTTACCAAAGAGGTCACGATCATGATCACCAGTTCTATCACGAAACTCACCAACTCTTCTCTTCCCGACCACCTTGATGATTAACATCCTCTCTTGGAATGTTCGGGGCATCGCCAATAAACCGACCTTGAGAAGATTAAAATATCTCAAAAGAATTCACAAAATTGACATCCTTGTGATTATCGAACCAAAAATCCCTCTCAAGAAGATCAAATCCATCCAGATGCAGTTAGCCTTCCCCTCTGCTATTACTGGATGTCATGACATCTGGATTCTTCACGTGGCCGACGTGAAGTTTGAGGTCCTTCAAGACTCGAGACAGGCACTTTCGTGCTGGATGGACCACCAAATGCTCCAGTCCCAATCCATCCTATTAGCAGATCAAGGCAGTTATGACATTGCTAAGCACAAGCAGCTTTGGAACTCGTTGATTGACATCCACAACCAACACTTTTTCTTTCGCTGGTTATGTGTTAGAGACTTCAACGCTATCACTTGTAGAGAGGAGAAGACGGAAGGTCGCCCCTCCTGCGTATGTTATGCACGACTTCGCCAACATTATCTTTAACGCCCACATGTCCCCGCTACAATTCTCATGCAACGAATTTACGTGGTGTAACATGCAAGAGGGAGCCCGACAGCAGTACTCTCATCTTGAACATGCTCTCATTAACTCACAGTTGTCGAACCTTTATACTAATTCCAAGCTCTCGTATCTTAATGCCACTGAATCGGATCACTCCCCGCTCCTCATCGAGATCAGCAGAAAGTAGATCTAGCCCAATAAGAACTTTTGGTTTCTTAACCTATGGTGCCATCATCCGTAGTTCAGGGACACCATTACGGCCACTTGGGGGGCCCTGATGACTCCGATCCTCTCGTTCGTGTGGCCGCCAAACTTAAAGCCACCAGGAAAGCCCTCTCCACCTGGAGTAAAGTAGCTTACGGTGAAATTTTTCAAGCTGTTCGCTTAGCAAACGATGATGTTTCTCATGCTGAGATAATGTTCGCCAATGAAGGAATATCGTCAGCTTGTGCCTCCTTTAACCTCACTAGAGCGATGTTGAAGTTTCGGATTAAAATGCAGGAGGAATTCTGGAGGAAGAAAGCCAGGCTAACCTGGGATATTGAGGGAGATAAGAACACAAGTTACTTTCACTCTTGCGTCAGGGAACGTAGTCAACATCTCTGCCTTCATTAGATCAAAGATGAGAGGGGGCTCTCCCTCAGGGATCACAGAGACATTCAGTCGGCCGTGGCACATTTATACACCAAGTTGTACACCAAAGAAGTTATTACTAAAAATGAGGGTTTTCTTGAGGCTATCCCTCGTTTAATCGATAGCAGAGATAACTTCCTACTATAGACCCTTCCTTCTGAGAGCGACGATAAAGACGCAGTGTGGGCACTGAATGAAAATAGTGCCCCTGGCACGGATGGATTCACTGGCGCATTCTTCAGATCTTGCTGGGACATTATCAAGAACGATATCTTAGAGGCGGTTGTGGCCTTCTTTCTTAGTGCCAGATATCCCAAATCGATATCCAGTACCACCATGATCCTCATTCCCAAAAGGATAATCTGGAGATGTTCAAAGAAATTTGTCCTCTTAGCTTGTGCACTTTCACCAACAAGATCATATCCAAGATTATTGCTAATCTCATGTCTGGGCTTCTCCCCAAGATTATCTCTGAAGAACAATGTGGCTTCGTCCGTAGTCGCAACACATTAGACAATATTCTGCTGGCCCAAGAGATGATTACCTGTATGAAATTCCCATCGAGGGGAGAGAACATTGACATTAAGCTGGACATGGAAAAGGCTTATGATAGACTTCAATGGCAATTCATGGTCTGGATGTTCAGGGCCTTCGGGTTCTCAGAGAGATGGATTGACATCGTACATAGATCAATCAGTAACTCGTGGTTCTCCACGGTTGTCAATGGACAAGCTGAGGGATTCTTCAAATCTAGTCGAGGCGTTAGACAAGGAGACCCTGTATCTTCTACGATCTTCATCATCGCCGTAGAAGCGCTGAGAAGAAACCTGAACAAAATGGTGGCTCACCTCGATTTAAGCACTTCCATACTGGTAGCGGCTACCCGATCATCACCCACCTGACTTACGTTGATGACATTCTCATATTCTCTTTCATAGACGTGGGGTCCGTCGAGGTAGTCTACAACACGATGTAGAGATACTCCAGATGCTCAAGATAGTGCATCAACCCCACCAAGAGTGTTATATACACCCATCACACGATCGATAGAGACCGTACTACTATGCTCACTAATACACTTCTTTCTCCATTGAGTACCCTCCATTCTCCTACTTCGGGTGCCCGTTGGTGTACGGTAGATCTAATGCTGGTATCTTCGAAGAGTTAGTGGGGAAAATCAAAAAATAAGTCGAGGGATGGCACAACACCATCCTATCGCCTGGAGGTAAGATTATTTTGATCCAACATGTGCTCTTCTCCATCCCGGTCTACACCCTGGCCGCCTGCTCTCCCTCGAGGAATGTCATCACCAACATCAAAAACCTCTTTGCTAACTTCTTCTAGGGACATAGCGATGGCAAGGATAACAATCACTTCAAGCACTCACACCCGACCGAAGCCTCCTATAACAACAGAACCTTAGCTTCCTGGCGACGTATCCTTAACGGCCAGCAGCTCCCTGAGCCATTAATTTGATTCCAGTTGGGATCGGTTGAATCATCGATATTTTACAAAAGATGGACCGAGAATGCCCTCCTTTCCCTTATGTCGGGCGCCCCAACCTCTGCCACTATCAGAGAGCTGTGGAAAAAAGAGGGGGAGTAGAATTGGAAGCAGGCCACGATTTAGATTGGAGAGGAGGCCGCTGCTGATATTGCCAACTCTGGTTTGGCGATCGGGAAGGAACGGGTCACCCTTCGGTGGTCCCTGATGACTAATGGCTCGTTCTCCTTGGCCTATGTGCATCGAGCGATCTGTGGTATTGGCACAATGTACCCAATATTTGGGGCATACTAGCAGTCTTGCATTCCCAAGAAGTGGCCATTCCTAATTTTGAGAGCGCTCCACAGGAACCTTCCAACCGATGATGTCCTCGCCACCAATGGTATTAGCTCAGCCTCCCCGTTTCATTGCTGATCGGATAGACATAAAAAAACCATTGACCACATCCTCTATTTTAGAGAATTAGCTACGAAAGTTTAACCAAGGTTCTCAAACCTCTGTCTACAGGACCAGGACGCTGGGCCTTCAATGATCTCCTTGCCGCTTGGGGCGAAGCATTACACGGCTATCAGTTCGTTGCCGTCGCTATCATGTGGGTCATTTGGAAGAATTAGAACAAATTCAAATATCAGGGGCGTCAGTTCACAACTAACCAAGTCATCCACGAGGTTCACATACAGATCCACAAAGCTAGCAGACTCTGCAAGCACGCTCAAGCGGGATTCTGGTTACATTTGCACATACGATCTTTTTTGTCTTTTAGAGGCCGTCTGCCTCAGAGCGGGGGAGTGCACCCTCACTCCATGTCTGATTTCCCTTTTTTCCATATATATATTTTTTCCATATATATATATATATATACACGATGATCAGCCTGGCTTGTGCGATACGGGGCATCCACAACGTCGTAGGACAGACAGAAAAAAAAAAAAAAATATATATATATATATATATATATATATATATATATATATATACGATGATGAGCCTGGCTTGTGCGATACGGGGCATCCACAACGTCGTAGGACAGACAGAAAATGGCCACGATCTGAGCTGGAAGAGAAAAAAAATATATATATACGATGATGAGCCTGGCTTGTGCGATACGGGGCATCCACAACGTAATAGGACAGACGGAAAATGGCCACGATCTGAGCTAGAAGAGAAAAAAATATATATATATATATATATTTATTTATTGTTATAATTTTTTTATATATATATATATATTTAAAATAATATATTATATATATATATAATATATATATATATATTTTATATATATATATATATATATATATATATATATATATATTTTATATATATATATATATTTTATATATATATATATATATATATATATATATTTAAAATATATATATTTTTTATATATATATTTATATATATATATATATATATATATTTAAAATATATATATTTTTTATATATATATATTTTATATATATATATATATATAAAATATATATATATAAATATATATATATATATATATATATATATATATATATATATATATATATATATATATAAAATATATATATATTTAATATATATATTGTTTGCCATTAAATATCAAGTACAAGAATTAGAGATGAATTAAACTTGATTGCAAACTCTCTAGTACAAAAGAAAGCCTAGAAATAAACCCTAGGAAACGATCTAAGTAGAATTGTTTAATTTTTGATTCTGGGGGTGACGATGGAGGCTCAGGAAAGTGTAGCAACTCTGCCGTACTCCTTTGACTATCAGAAACAGTCTTTGCTCTCGATGAAATTACCCTTCGTTGTTTGTCAGCCCTTGATTGCCAACCTTTTGCATGGGCCTGGAACCCTGTTATTTATAATGATGGATATCTTGAGCCGCATAGAAGGCCACGTGACCACGTGGCTGCAACAGCACATAGAGAATCGCTCTTTGGCCGCCAGCTGGTGATTTGTTGAGATTTTTTACAGCAAATTTAGGTGGTTGAGACTTGGTCAACCTGCCACATGTCCTATCGCAGGATAGGGTCAATCTGTTTAGATTATTTTGGGCCGCATAGGTCTTTTAGTGATCAGGCATGCTAGGCTGCATAAGACTCATGTGACTTAAGTCGCAGTCTCCCTTAATCCGCATGTAGCTTGGAGACTTTTGAGCCACATAGATCATGTATTCTGAGCTGTATAAGGCTCATGCGGCTCAGGCTGCAGTCACTTTTAGCCGCATGAAGTTTGGAGACTTTTTGGGCTGCATAGATTGAGCCGCATAAGGCTCATACAGCTCAGGTCGCAGTCCTAATAGCTGCATGACATACGTGGGCACGTGGACCCTATGTCAAGGGACATGACATTTTTGAAAGGCCACGTCTTATCTTCGTTTTGACAGTATGTGTCAGAGCTGTCAGTTTTGACAGAGTTGTCAGTTTTGACAGAGTTTGTCAGCTTTATCAGAGAGGTTTCTGCGGCTGATCAGTTTGGCTGCATAACTCTTCCTTCTGCGGCCCAAACCAGTCTGGTCGCTTTTTATTGTAATCAGAGATAGTTAAGATGGGCTGTAGGGGCATGTCGAGTCTGTCATGTAGCTCTTCTTTATGCGGATCAACTTGGCCCAAGTTACTCTTACGATTAGTTTTGAAATGTGATCCGTATGAACCCCATATTTTTATGCTTCTACAAGACCTCCTTCAAAGTTTTCAAATTGCAAATTTGGAATACTTTGAATAAGAAGCATGGAGATATATCAAGCTGCAGGGAGTCTTCGAGTCATGAGAGACCTTTAGCCACAGGGAAATTTTGAGCCGCAGGAAAATCTCGAGTCGCAGGAAGATTTCGAGCCGTAGGAAGATCCCATCCAGGCTGTCAGTTGTCGCTGCTGCATTTAATATTTTGATTTGGTTTTGGATTTGGGTTCTCTTTTCGAGATAAAGATGACGGTTACTAAGGATAAAAATCCCCAAGCGTCATCATTATCCTTAATATTACGATAACCGAAGCGACGTCTATCAGTTTACGCTCTGTTGAAGACCTATAAATATGGGTCATACAGAGAGAGAATTTTCTCTTTCTACTTCTTATCCTTTGTCTTTATCATCTGTATCGTCCTTCATGTTCCATTCATTCATGGCTCCAAAAGCTTCTAAGTCGACTGGTGCTGTTGCCAAAGGGAAGGGACTCACCTCTCCGTCGAGAGCTGTAGACTCTTCTCCCATTCATCCTGACGTACAACCCCCTATTAAGGGTAAGGGCGGTGGAAAAATGACGACTTAAATTTAAATGGCTATGTCGCATGCTTTATGCACAGGCCTGTTATGTCTCGCCTCTATGCTTAGGCATAATCGATGCATGCCCTGTCTCATTGGACCTCATGGGTTCTATGTGATGGGGCCGCATGGACTGAGCCGCATAAGCGTCACTGACCCGCATGGATGCCTCATGACTGAGCCGTTTGAGCGCCACATAACTGAACCGTATGGATACCTTCTTGATCGAACCGTATTCGAACTACATAACTGAATCGCATAGGTTCCTCCTGACTGAGCCGCATGAGCACTACATGATTGAACCACATAAGTACCTCATGACTGAGCCGCATGAGTACTGCATAATTGAACCGCATAAGTGCCCCGTGACTGAGCCGTATGAGCACTGCATGATTGAACCGTATAAGTGCCTCATGATTGAGCCGCATGAGCTCTGCATAACTGAACCGCATAAGTGCCTCCTGACTAAGTCGCATGAGCACTACATGATTAAACCGCATAAGTGCCTCATGACTGAGCCATATGCATCTCATGTTTTTAAGCCGCATGTGCATCCCTCATTACTAGGCCGCATAGGTTTTGTTTGGCTAGGCCGTATAGTTGAAGAATGAACATTTTCTTCTGACTGCTAACCTCTTTTCCCTTTTTATATTTTGTAGGGGTCTGGCTAGCAAATTTCTCCAAGACCGGTATCGGCGATTTTAGACATGATAAAGATGCAAAATTTTGACACACACATCAGACAGCTCAGAACTCTCCATGCTTCACAAGGGTTTTCCTCAGATGGTAGGAAGAACCTTTATATATCAGAGAGTTATACATGGTTGGGCATCGTCGTAAAAGTTCTATTTTTACGGCTCTCCAAGTAGGCAAAAGCAACACTAGGGATGTTGTTTTGAAGGTATGGGCTCTTGGAGGAACGGGCCTAGGACGTCCGCAATACGGAGGGGAGAAAGTTAACGTTTGTAGATGCTTTTAGCATGCTATATTTCTTCTCCTCTGTGTGGCTTCTCGAAGATTCAATAGTCTTGTTTGCTTCTCAGCAGTAAAATATGACTCCTCTCGAGGGCTACAAAAATGCCTTTTGATGAAGGCATGGTTCTGCTAAACTGACCTAAAAAGTCGAAGATCGACCGCCCTACTGTGTCGCTTGAGACGATACTCACTGTGCTGTGGATTGCTAATGAGTAGTGGATTTTTTTTGCTGTTGTAGATATAATCCTATGAATGTAATACATTCACTACATTCTTTATTTGTGGTATATGTGGTGCTTGTACTAGAGGGCCTAATACAGCATTTGTGATTGATAAAAAACATCCTACTGGGGGACTTTGTGTGGACCTATTGCCCTTTTGTTCATCTGGAGATGCGAGCAATAGATTTGAATACTTCTGTGGACGTATTACCCTTTTGTGCACCGATGGTACGAGTAATAGATTTGAAACAAAACCTAACAGAGGTAATATGGACGTGATAAGTTCTGTGGTCTTAGCACCGTAATTTTATCACAGATCGGGTTCAGGTGTTAAGTCAAGAGACTATCGGTATCAGAGGTAATATGGACATGACACACGATAATCAGAAATAATTTTTGGTGGAACTATTACCCTTTTGTGCACTGGTGGTGCGAGTAATAGATTTTGAGACAAAACGCAGCAAAGGTAATATGGACGTGATAGGTTCTGTGGTCTTAACACTATGATTTTATCCCGGGTCGGGTTCAGGTATTAAGTCAAGAGACTATCGATATCAGAGATAATATGGACGTGACACACGATAATCAGAAATAATTTTTGGTGGACCTATTACCCTTTTGCGCACTGGTGGTGCGAGTAATAGATTTTGAGACAAAACCCAACAGAGGTAATATGGACGTGATAGGTTCTGTGGTCTTAACACCATGATTTTATTCCAGGTCGGGTTCAGGTGTTAAGCCAAGAGACTATCGGTATCAGAGGTAATATGGATGTGACACACGATAATCAGGAATAATTTTTGGTGGACCTATTACCCTTTTGCGCATTGGTGGTGCAAGTAATAGATTTTGAGACAAAACCCAACAGAGGTAATATGGACGTGATAGGTTCTGTGGTCTTAACACCATAATTTTATCCCGGGTCGGGTTCAGGTGTTAATTCAAGAGACTATCAGTATCAGAGGTAATATAGACGTGACACATGATAATCAGAAATAATTTTTGGTGGACCCATTACCCTTTTGCGTACTGGTGGTGCGAGTAATAGATTTTGAGAAAAAAACCCAATAGAGGTAATATGGACGTGATAGGTTCTATGGTCTTAACACCATGATTTTATCCCTGGTCGGGTACAGGTGTTAAGTCAAGAGACTATCGGTATCAGAGGCAATATGGACGTGACACACGATAATCAGGACCAGGAAGTTTGCTCAGAGATGGCAATAAGCCTGGTAAACTCCGGCGGGGTGAAGCATCAGGATGGAAGTTCAGAGGTATTTAAGTATACATGACTTGTCACCCAGGAAGATGTAATGTGAACCCACTCGGAGCTAATAGAGTGTAAGTTCAGAGGTACTCGATGTACATAACTCGACAGTCTGGAAGATTTTGGTGGTTTAAGGAAGTACCAGCATGTCCTTAGTTATAGTATTACTTCAAAAACTTGCCATTTATGGGCATCATGAGCAAGTCTCCATTCTGTTTTGCGAGCCGGTATGCGCCGTTGGAGAATACGGTCTCGATGATGAATGGACCCTCCCATTTGGGCTGGAATTTGTCGACGGTTTTGTGAGTCATGACCATCGGTCTGCGAACGGCCAAGACGAGATCGCCTACTTGGAATGTCCTCTACTTGACTTTCTTATTGAAGGCCCGAGAGATGAGTGCTTGATTGAGCTCAATGCTTTGTTGAGCTTACAAACGTTTCTCGTCTAAGGCTTCCAATTCTTGTCGTCATCGACGGTGGTTATCGTCCGACGTCAATCGGTAAGTAAGGGCCACGTGAAGCGAAGGGATCTGGGTCTCCAATAGGAGAACTGCTTTGCTTCCGTAAACCAGGAAGAACGGTGTATTTCCTGTATCCGTCCGAATTGTAGTACAATATGCCCATAAGCATTCGCCCAGCTTTTCGTTCTAGTCGTGCTTGTTTCAAGACACGAACTTTTTGAGGAGCTTGATTATGGTCTTGTTAAAGGCTTCTGCCAGACCATTAACTGATGGGTTGTTTGCCGTTGAAGCCACATTCTGAATTCGATTCTTGTCACAAAATCGATAGAAAGCATGGCTTGCGAATTGTGGACCATTGTCGTGATTAATCCTCCGGGGCAGTCAAAAATTATAGATGATGTGATGTTTTATGAAACTGATCACGTTTGATGTCTATACCTCTGCCAGCGGAACAACTTTCGCCAACTAGGAGAAGTAGTCAGTGATTACAAGTATAAACCGGTGTCCCCTAGACGACGGCAGGGTGATTGGGCCAATGATGTCCATTCCCCATGCTTCAAATGGCCAAGAGGCCACTGTCAGGTGTAAGACTTCGGATGGCAGATGTATAAAGTCTGCGTGGATCTGATAAGCCTTACACTTCTTTGCATAATCGATCGCGTCTGCGACCATCGTAGGCCAATAATAGCCCATCCGACGGAGACGGTCCTGCAACTTTGGGCCAGGTTGGTGAGCCCCGCAAATGCCATCGTGAGCCTCACGTAGGGCTTCTTTGGCTTCTGCTTTCGACAGGCATCTTAACAGTCGTCTGTCGTTGGATCGTCGATATAACATTTTTGTTTCTGTGTCATAAAAGAATCTGAAAGAACGCTTTCTGATTGAAGTTGCTTCTTTCACATTCTCTGGCAGAATTCCGTAGACTACGAAGTCAATGAACGGGAGTCTCTAGTCTTGCACGTTACTAGTTATTTGGGCAGAGTAACTCGTACCTAGTTGAACATTATTTTTGGGACAGACCAGCTCATGGCCTATCACGTCGACTAGATAATGCGCATGATTTGGAACCGCCAAAGAAGCGGCGAGGCCTGCTAGGGTGTCAGCTTCAAAGTTTTAGAGCCTAGGAATATGCCTATAAAGAACCCCTCCATGGTTGTAATGATGGCAATCGCTGTCTGATGATAAGGAATTAGGTCCTCGTTGCGAACCTCTTATGAGCCTCCGATCTGATTAAGAATTAATTGTGAGTCGCCATACGCTTCTAGGTATTCGACCCCACCTCTTTTGCGAGTCGGAGCCCGATGACCAGAGAATTATATTCGGCTACATAGTTTGAATAAGGTTCTGTAAGAAAATATGCCCGATTGACTACCAACCCATAGGGAGAAATTAATACTATCCCGACTCCAACGACGATATCACCTTGGGCCCCCGTTCTTGAAGCACCGTCAAAGAACATTCGCCAAATGGCATCATGTGAAGTCATGTTTGAGTTAACAACTTCGTCAGGGATTTCTTTATAGATTTTGGCTGTTTTTGAGCCTGGATGGGCTGCTAAGAAGTTAGCCAAGGCTTGACATTTGACAGCCTTCTGGGGTACAAAAACTATGTCGTAGGGGGACAACAATATCGCCCAGGTGGCTAGACGAGAACTGAGTGCGCCTGGTTTGGTCATGAGGACCCTGAGGGGTTGACTCGTGAGACAACATGGATGGTCTATCCTGTCACGTAGTATCGTATTTTCTGAATGGCGAACACCAAGGCAAGACACTCATTCTCCACGGCGGTGTACCTATGTTCCAGTCCCACCATCATTCGGCTGAGGTAATAGATGGCTTGTTAATGCCCGCATCATTTTTCTGTGCTAGCAGGGCACTGAGGGAGTGTTCCATTGCCCGTACATAGAGCATGAAGGGTTTTCCGACGACCGAGGCTACCAGAACTGGCGGATTCGACAAGTATGCCTTATTGTCATCAAAGGCGCATTGACATTCCTCATTCCATACGAAAGAGATGCCTTTCTTCATGAGTTGTGTGAACGGTTGGCATCACCCTGAGAGGTTAAATATGAACCTCCTGATGTAGGCTAGCCTTCCTTGAAGGCCTCGGTGTTCATGGAGGTTCCTCGTTGGACTCATCTCCAGGATTGCTTTTGTCTTATCGGGGTCTATATGAATACCCCGGGAAGTGATGACAAAGCCCAAGAATTTCCTACTGGACACGCCCAGAAAGGATTTGGTGGGATTCATCTTCAGATTGTGTGCTCGCATAAGGTCGAACACTGTCCTCAAATCATGTAAGTGATCATTCTTGGAGCGGCTTTTAACGACGATGTCTTCAACGTAACACTCCACCATCTTGCGCAAGTGTTCTCTGAAGATGACACTCATAGCTCTTTGATATGTAGCACCAACATTCTTTAGGTCGAAGGGCATGACTGTGTAAAAATACACGGCGATCGATGTTCGAAAGGATGTATGCTTCTCGTCATCTGGAGACGTTTTGATTTGATTGTACCCTGAAAAGCCATCCATAAAGGACATGCGCTTGAAGCCACATGTATTATCAATCATTTTGTCGGTGATCAGAAGAGGGAATTCATCTTTAGGGCAGGCCGCATTCAGATTGCGGAAGTTGATACAGATTCGGATCTTCCCGTTATTTTTGATGATTATTACTATATTAGCTACCCAGTCTGGGTGCTGCTTCTCGCGGATGAAACTGCTAGCTATAAGTTTATTTATTTCTGGTTCAATAGAGTTCATAACGTCTGGACAGAACTGCCATTACTGTTGTTTGACTGGTTTTGCGTTCGAATAAATATTGAGCTTATGAAGTGCAATCTCTTGGTTTAGCCCTGGCATATTTTCATAGCTCCAAGCAAAAACGTCGATATACTCTCTGACGAGTTGCAACAATGACTCCCGCTCGCCGTCCGTAAGGCTTTTACTGACGATGATAGATTTTAGAGAGGATTCGTTACCGACATCAATTTGTATGACTTCGTCTTCAGTGGGAGGGTCTCGTTGTTAAAAGCGTTTCTCCCATTGTGCATCCAGCTGTTGGGCACATGGCTCCAATTCAAGAGGTTCAAGTAGATCTTCGTTGTCCTCTTCAATGTCAGCGGATGCCATGTTGACAGACAGTGTTCGCCTGAACATATCTCCAATGCTGCCATCGAAGTCGTAAGTGGGTGACTCGGACGAGTGAGAGTGCCACTCACATTCTTCATCAGAACTCTCTGGCATTATTGCTGGTGTAACATAATCTAGACCACGTCTGGACTTGTTTTAATAATCCTGAGGTTTCCCAGCCGGAACTAACAGCTGTAGAGGCGATCGCCGGTCGATGCTGTAATTTAGGCCTGGGGCAGTCTCCATGTCGTACCCTTACTTTTACATGAAGTACTTAGCTCAGGAACTATATAGGTAGAGTGACAATCTTCCAGTGTCGGGTTCGGGATCGAACTCTTCTGGTATGAAAGGTTGAGGACCTTCTTTTCGGCCGAAGATGATCGTCTGATCCCCCTTTCTTCTTTCTGGGACTAGCAAGTAGGCACATCTAATGGGAGTAAGTTGGCTTATTGCATGGACGGTTGTCACCTGTGTGTGCAGGTTAATATCCAGACCATGTTCCGTAGCATACATCGGATTAGGCTTATTACACTCAGGATATTTCAACGACAACCTTTTGTTGATAAAATAAGGTATTTCGTCGAAAGGAATTACATCATCAGCCAAGGGACTATCAACATGTGCAACCAAATATTTTACGAGTTCTGCCTCCTCTTTGGCTACCCCTTGTGTGACTAGAGGCTGGGGCGACGTCTTAGATAGTCTTACAACCAAGGGTTTTGCTTGTGGCGTCGGTTTGTTTGAGGGCCTCGAATCAGCACTTGGCTGTCGGCTCGTCTTAGGGAGGCCGATAACCAGCGGCTCGACAGAGGACTTTTTGACTTTCGATTGCCCTTGATTTGGTTTTGGCAATCGGATCACCATCGGCTCCGCAGGGGGCATCGTATCTTCTGATCGACTTTGATTGGATTTTGGCAATCGGATCACCATCGGCTCCACAATAGATTTTGTCTCCTGACTGAACCTTAGGAGTTTGATAACCATTGGTTCCAACGGTGTAGCTGGGGTGGGGGAACCGAAACCTTCTTTATGTAAAGTTGCGACAAGAGGTGCATCTTTGCCTGGTTTGCAGGCCTGGAGGCAGATTTTTAGAGGTTCCTCTGACCCAGTTGTGGCCTCCGGTGTCCCCATATCAACTATATGCTGCTTAGATTCATTATATAGACAAGCCTCAGACGAATAGTAAGACTCAACTCCTTTGAAGCGATCAATGTCAGCGAATTTCGTCTTCACGAAGTCGTGCTTACTAACATACTTGAAGCACTGGTGGAGCGTGGACGGCACGATCATATAATCATGTATCCACGGACGCCCTAATAGGATATTGTAGGACGTATTCGCGTCTATGACGTAGCAAGTAACCTTCGTCCTCAGATCACCGATCTGACATTTCAGGCGGATCTTTCCCAGGGGATAGCTCATTCCTGAGTTGAAACACTAATGGCAGTGTTGGTCGCTGCTAGCCGGAGCATAGGGATGCCCAGGAGTTGAAGAAAGCTTTTAGGGATGATGCTTATTGATAAGCCAGGATCGATGTGCATCCGATCCACCTTGATGTCGCCTATATATCCAGTGTAGTACAAGGGGCGATCATGCAAGTTAGTCTTGATTAACATGTCCTTTGGGGTAAATACGATATTGGGCATCGAATCAGCACAATTGCTGCCCTGGAGATCTGCTGACGAGTCTTCCCCTGTAGGTTTGACCTGGGCTAATTAGGCGTCTGCATTCTGAAGTGCTTCGCTCAATGCGACATGAAGATCCTTGCAGAGCGTTAGGAGCTCGTATAACGATAACTTCGCTAGCGTATTATCCAGTTGTACCAGTATGTCAAAGTTATAAGGTCTCTCCAGCCCCTGAGGTACGTCCTTACTGAGCGGCCTGTCGAAGCGGGTTTCCTTCGGCTTGGATCTGTCTGTCGGTGGAAGCTGATATGGTCCCGAAATATCAGTAGCAGATAGCATTATCGGCTGAGGGTCCTCGACTGGATTACCCAGAGTAGGCTGGAGTTGTACGCGAGACCGGGTAACAACGGCCGCCGCCTCTTCAACTTCAACTGAGATTGTGTGGCAGGATCTAGACTTCCTGTCCTTCTTTTTACTATTTGAGGATGGCAACGCCTGGGTAACTTCAGGTACTAAGTCCGGGTGGACCCACATAACCTCTCCTCATAACGTGGTGAGAGTACCAATCCAGTCGTCTGGTCCCATACTGGTGGAAGGTTAGTAATCTCCATCGTTGTTCGGGGAATAGGTACTACCTCGTCTTGAGTTTTTGTTGGAGGGAAGTCGTCGAACTGAACGGATACCATATTTGCAACTACGATAACCTCTTCAAAATCCAGCGACAGAGCATTGGAGTTGTTGAGGTTCAGGATGTACCGCTTTAGCGTGAAGCACTCCTGTGTGGGGTGGTGGACATAGTGGTGGAAGTGACAATACTTTGGATCCTTTATCTCCTCCATTCGTGGCTCGCGCCTTGGTGGAGGGAGTTAGATTTTACCCCCTTTTAGGAGCATGTCGAAGATAGGTTTGACATGGCTATCTTGAAAAGAGTACGTCTCCTTGGGCCTCAGAACCTCTGCTTGTTTATGTTGAGGCTTTTTGGTCGTTCTAGCGACCATAGCTTATTTTTCTTTGGTGTGCCTGTTATTGGCGGTGCCGCCACTGTTGTTGTTGTTGGAGGTTGTACCGGGACGTTTGCCTTTGTCCTCTCCATCTAGGATGTGTAATCCTAACTGGCGAGCCTTCTTTAACTTCGCCTCCGCATTTGTAGCCCTTATTATGAAAGTTGTCCAATCCTTGAATTGATCTTCGCCCATCCAGAGGCTAATCGCAGGGAGCAGCTTCTTTTGGCAGATTTTGATCAAGCAGCTTTCAGGATTGCCTTGGGGAAATCTCATCGCGGTTTGACGAAACTGCTCGATGTAGTTTCTCGTCAGCTCCCTTTCTCCCTGAACGACGTCCATGAGAGATGACATTGTTACTTCATGCCCTACTTCGTAGAACCTTTCCCGAAACATGTGTTTGAAGCCGTCAAAGAAATGGATACAGTTGTCCGGAAGGTTGTAGTACCAGTCGAACGTGATCCCTTCTAGGGCTCCGATGAATAGACGTGTGAGGATGGCATCACTATGCGAAAAGTGGTCTATCGTGACCTCAAAATATTACATGTATCGGCTAGCAGAGGTCTTTCCGTCATAAGAATCGATATGAAATGGTTTGTACCGCAGTGGAAAAGGAACGTCTCTCTATGCAGCGGGATACAGCTGGCATATTCTGAGGTCCCGGAAGGAATCTCGGGCATTAAACATTGCTCGAAGCTCTTGGACTTCTCTCCTTGCCTACCTGGCCTCGTCTGCAGCTGAAGGAGGGGATATTCCAGGAGGATTTTTGTCCAAAGGGGGAGCGGTCGTGTTGGAATCCGCATTGACTGCGGGTCCCAAACTTGTTTGTCCGGGTGTCCTCGTTGGTTGAGTCGGCAAGGCTGGTTTGATTTCGTCAACTGACTTGACCAGGGATAGGAGCATGGCTTCAAGTACTTCTAGACGTTGTCAATCAGAAAGTCCTTTATGATCATTGTCGGCCATAAAGACTGTCCGTACATGGGTAAATGTAGAAGGGACCGTAGAGGATGTACTTTCCGTATCGTACCCTCATACAGAGAAATCATCAGGAAACGTCAGAATGTCCTCTTCTTCGAACTTAGATGGGGTGCTACCCCCTGTGCAGGAAGCTGCATCGTCTTGGCGAAGGCGGTCACCCTCCGGGATGTCCAAGTCTGTTGTATAATTCCAGTAGATAGCTATCCCCTGTATATCCTCTTGGAACACTGGGTTATTACATACATTGAGGGGACTGCTACCCCTAGCTCTATCTACCCCCAGGGAGGTCGAGGATGAACCCCCAGGTGTAGGAAACATCTTACTTGAACGGGTGCCAAGGTAGACACCCACTGTGGTCGTCGGCGGTAATCCTCTAGATGAGAGTTTCTTTGCCGTGCTGGTTAAGATTGCCGAGCTGGTTAAGATTGCCGAGCTGGAAGAGGCCGTCTTCTTTCCTCCCTTACTGGTAGGAACCTTCCGAGTTGAATTACAGGATATGAAAGGAAATTCCTCGTCTTTCGAAATTTGCACTTGTTTCTCGAGCTGTCGTCGGATAGGTGCTGGCTAGTATAGTCGTTGGAAGACGGACTGTCGGTCTTCAGGCATTGCTGACTTATTGCTGTAGCAGTTGATGACCACATGGGTACAGTGATGTCCTGGAGAGGGCTCACTGCATGCCAAGGTTGCCTCTATCTCCTTGCATTTGTGGATGACTACTTCTCGCAAGTCGAGGACAGATTGATCTACCATTGCATCTGTTGTGTGGGCTCGGGTATCCTGCGCGCACGGGTGCATAGGTATCATATTTGCTCCATGATCTGAGACTAGTAAAAGTACTTGCTCTTGATCGTTGTAGGGACACTTTTGGGACCTGCCCTATCCGTTTGCCGCAGAGGCTGGACACGAAAGGTTCTGTATAACTTTCTATCAGGGGCCCGTGTAACAGTCAACGGTACCCGCTGATGGTCAGCAGATTGGACAGTTGACTAGGCTTGTTGAGCCCGCTCTGCCCTAGACTTTTTCGAATTAGCACCCGAAGATGCGTAGTAGGAAGAGTCCAAGTTGGAAGCTTTGACATCCTCAATGGGCCGTATGGGGTCTAGTGCGTATGAGAGACAATCAAATATAGAGCTTCTAACAGGGCCGCATGGGGCATCCTGCTTGCTGTCAGGATTGGCTGCCGCATAAAAACTCTGTCTGCGGCCAGGATAGGTTACCGCACGGGAACTCTGTTTGCGGCCAGGATTGGTTGCCGCATGGGAACTCTGTCTGCAGCCTGGATTGGTTGCCGCATAGGAACTCTGTCTGCGGCCAGGATTGGTGGCCGCATGGACAATCTGCCTACGGCCAGAGTTGGCTGCCGCATAGGCAGACTTCTCATTTTTCTTATGTGGCCTCTTCTTCGTCCGCATGGGTTCCACTTGTGCCCCTAAAAGATCAGAATCGTAGTATTTTCCTCTGCTGGTTTTGGGGACAGTGGGGTTCTCTGCGTCATGAAGCAAGGTCGCAAAAGAGCTTTGATCACCGTCTTGGGCCACAGAAGGTGCTTCTTCGAGAACGTGGCGAGGGGCAGTAGTCTTGCGCCTCCATCTCCTGTAGGCTCTCCTCGGGTTGGCTCGCTTCTTTAATGGGTTGGCGCTCCCTTCAGAAAGCATTTCTTCGAATACTTGTTCGTAAAAAAGAACCACAAGCATTTGCTGCCTAGAGCCGAGCTTGGACGCATCAGATTGCATCACCAACTTCTCATCAGAGGAGAAGGAAGTCTCCAGCAGAGTCGCCATCGTGTTTCCCATTAAATATCAAGTACAAGAATTACAGATGAATTAAACTTGATTGCAAACTCGTTTGTACAAAAGAAAGCCTAGAAACAAACCCTAGAAAACGATCTAAGTACAATTGTTTAATTTTTGATTATGGGGGTGACGATGGAGGCTCGAAAAAGTGTAGCAACTCTGCCTTACTCTTTGGACTATTGTTGTTTTCCAGTCCTTGATTGCCAACCTTTTGCATGGGCCTGGAACCCTGGTATTTATAATGATGGATATCTTGAGCCGCATAGAAGGCTACATGACCAGGTGGCTGCAACAACACACAGAGACCCTCTCTTTGGCTGCCAGCTGGTGATTTGTTGAGATTTTTTTGCAGCAAAGGGTGGTCGAGACTTGGTCAACCTGCCACATGTCCTATCGCAGGATAGGGATAATATGTTTGGGTTACTTTGGGCCGCATAGGTCTTTTAGTGCTTATTCATGCTGGGCCGCATAAGACTCATGCGGCTTATGTCAAAGTCCCCCTTAATCTGCATGTAGCTTGAAGACTTTTAAGCCACATGGATCCTATATTATGGGCTGCATAAGGCTCATACGGCTCAGGCTGCAGTCACTTTTAGCCGTATGAAGTTTGAAGACTTTTTGGGCCGTATAGATTGAGCCGCATAAGGCTCATGCGGCTCAGGTCGCATTCCTTCGTACCGCATGACATACGTTAGCACGTGGACCCTATGTCAGGTGACATGATATTTTGAAAGGCCGCATCATATCTTCTTTTTGACAGTATGTGTCAGAGTTGTCAGTTTTTACAGAGTTGTCAGTTTTGACAGAGTTTGTCAGCTTTATCAGAGAGGCTTCTGCGGCTGATCAGTTTGGCCGCATAACTCTTGCTTCTGCGGCCAAAACAAGTCTGGACCATTTTTAATGTAATCAGAGATAGTGAAGATGGGCCGCAGGGGGCATGCCGAGTCTCCCATGCGACTCTTCTTTATGCGGACCAACTTGGCCCAAGGTACTCATGTAGTTAGTTTTGTAAATGTGATCCGCATGAACCCCATATTTTCCTTGCTTATATATATATATATATAATTATATATATATATATAAAATTATATATATATATATATATATATATATATTTTTATATATATATATTTTTTATATATGTATGTATGTATGTATGTATGTATGTATGTATGTATGTATGTATGTATGTATATATGTAATATATGATATATAGTATAATATATATCATATATTACATACATACATACATATATATATAAAAATAAATAAATAAATATATATAAAAAAAATTATTTACATATATGTATATATATATATAAATATATATATATATATATAAAAGAATACAGCTTGCATAGGAGACCTCTCCCCGGTCGCCCCGTGGGTGATCGGTCCCCCCCGACCCGACGGTGTGCGTGTCCTGCGTTCGGTGGTATGCCCAGCGCCCCCAGTTCCCCCCGCCGTTTCCCCCTTCTTTCCGCCTCCATGAACGAAGCTTCCTATGATCTCTCCTCGCGGCCGACGGTCACAAAGCGCGACGGCCGGGCCTGCCTCCAGCCTCCTCCCAACCTCCTCCCCCCTTCTCAGCCTTCTTGGTCCTCTTCCTCGGCTTCTCCCTCCACGGCTACCAAGGTTGGCTACCCCTATTCCGTCGGACCCGGAGTTTCCCCTCCACATACGGGTGTCTCCCCCCCCCCGGAGGACCCGGAGCCCATCCGGCCTTCGCCTTCCTCGGGTCCTTTCCTCCGTCGACCGGAGTTCGCCGACTCGAGCTGCCGACAGCTACTGGTCAGTCTTAGGTTCACTAGCTGCAACCCTGCCTCAGGGACTGTGCTGTATTGGGTCTTGGTCCGGCTGACCAAACAGTCTGGACGCACGTCCCCGCAGTTCAAATCCAGACAGGTGAAGCTCCCCTGGGCCCACACGTCTTCTTGTGGGTGACGCTGGCAAGCTTGCCTATGCGCCCACGGCCCCGTGCCTCTCCATGTGGCCTATGCGCCCATTGCTCAGCCTAGCTTGGGCCATGCGCCCCTTACATGTTGCTCCATGGCGCATACGCTCGAAGTGGATGCCCCCCTCGATCCAACCCTTTCACCTCCCCTATGCGCCTACTGCGGTGTCCTGCCGCCCGTCATACAGTTCCCCGCTGGTTGATCCTTCCCCAGGACGCCCCTCTGTCCACCGATGCCGGCAACCCCCTGCTCCCCCTTCCGCGCGCTCCGTCGTACCTCCCGGCGTCTGGCGCCGCTTCGGGCCGCCCTATTTCTGCTCGCTTGCCTGGTGGGAAGCGCCGCCTTCGTGCCGATCGTCGCCGGCACCAGAGCTTCCCCTCCCCGTCTTCCGCCCGTCACCCGTACCTTCCTCGCCTGCACCAGCGGCACCCTCATCGCTCCGGGTTGGCGTGGACTTCTGCTCAGTTGGCCCTCGTAGGCCTCTCCCACCCCGGCCTCGCCCCGAAACTTCGGTCGCACCCCGGAAAGGCCCTCGACAGGATATTGGTCCCGGGCGTTGCCCTACCGCTACGGTGGCCGCCATCTGTCGACACCGTGGAGTCAGGATCTGCTGAGCCTTGGCCATGCGCCCTCTCCCCTAACGACGGGGCATGCATCCTCTTTGCTTCCTCTGGACAGGCACCCACTCCCCAGGGCCATGCGCCCACTCCCCAGGGCCATGCCCCCACTCGGCTGGATAAGGCCCCACGCCCGCGGGCTATGCGCCTGACCATACTCCTTCGGGGCATGCGCCCGCTCTTATTTGGGGACGTGCGCCCACTCTCAGATCTTCGGTACCTGCTCTCGGGCCTCCCCGGATGGGCTTAGCGCCGGTCCTCTAGCAGCTGGACCAGGCGCCCTCTTTTCTAACGATTCTTGGACCTTCGCCAGTTGGCGAGAAGCCTCTTGCGCCTGCCACATACGCCTTTTCCAATGCTGTCACCGAGGTTCCGACCCCCACAGGACCCTTCGCCCCCCAGTCCCTAGGCGCTTCCCCCGTTCGGGCGGCTGGTTCTCGATTGGCCCCCCGTCATGTCCACGGTTGCTCCCAGTGCGGGAGATCGAACTCCCGGACGTGGTTTTCCCTACTCCTTTCGAAGACCAAGAAATCAGAATCCTCTTCTCCTCCGCCGAAATCTCCTCGCTATCATCTTCATTTGCGAAGGCGTTCGTGCTTAAATTTGCTGTCGGTTGCCCGAAAACAATGATAGTTAATGAAGTTATTACCGGATGGGGTCTCTCTGCTGCTTACCAAGTTGCTCCGCTAGACCCGAAACACCTCTACCTCTACCTCTCCTCCCCCTCAAACTTCTCCATGGTATGGGCCTAGGGCTCCATCAGAAATGCGGCCCAGACCATTAAAACCGTCAAATGGTCTCTGAACTTTAACAGTAAAGTCGATTCAACGATCGTTGCGGCATGGATCACCCTACCCAACCTCCCCCGGTTTACTTCGTGCCTGCTGCTTTGAAGCGTATCGCTAGCTCTTTCGGGACACTGGTAGCAATCGCCGAAGAAACAAGAAACCTTTCCAAAGGCAATTACGTGAAGATATGCGTAGAACTTGACCTTTCCTCCGACCCCCCAGTCCATATATAACTTGAGCTTGGTGGTCGGATGCACTATTAAACGCTCGTGTACGACAACAACATCTTATACTGCAAACACTATAAATTGGGAGGTCACGCCCTTAAGCACTATTTCAGAGCACATCCTAAGCTGAAGAAGGCCACCACCCGTAAACCATAAACTCAGCAGGCGGCTTCCACTGCGCCCACATCCCCATCCCGTCACCTATCCAATAGCCGCAAGTCCACCTCCCCCAGTCCGAGAGGACAACCAGACAGTGCCATCATCCCCTACAACCCCTCAAATATAACCCTCAACAACCCATTCACCATCCTCTTCTCCTGCCCTTCAGAGAGCAACCCAGAGAGACCCCTCCCATTTTGCCCAAACATAAGTGTAGCAGAAGGCCAGAAGGTAGATAATCTCCTGGCGACAGACGAGGAGGAACTACAGGCTCTTATCACCCCCAGAGCCACCTACCGCAGATATTGCCACCTCTAATACCGATATCGCCATCGTGGCCTATAGACCTAGCTTCAACTTCGCTATGACGGACAGGTTTCACCAAGCTAAGAATGCTAGGTTCTTGGACCCCAGTAACCCTCTAGGCGCGATGGTGGAATCAGATCAAGAAGTCCCCCCTTACCGCTGGAGGACACTGGTAGCCGTCCTCTCGACTCGGTGGCGGGACCCGCAAATACCAACCAGAGAACCCATAAAAACCACCACCACAACAACAAGAACAACAACAAGAAGAACAAAAAATAAGAGATAGAGCATTCGTCGGCCATTACCACGAGGTCTACAGGGAAACTCACAAACCACCCTCCCCTCCAATCCCCAAATGCTTAACATCCTTTCTTGGAACGTCCGGGGGCTGGCCAAAAAAACCGACGCTGAATAGAATCATCAGCCTCAAGAAGCTTCATAAGATCAAAATTTGAGTGATTATCGAACCCAAAATACCTGAAAAAAGAATCAAAGCCATTCAACTTCAGCTTGGATTTCAGGCAGCAGTCGTCGGTTGCAACGAAATATTGATTCTATTCGCTGCCGATATCAGGTTCGACATAGTGCAGGACTCTAGTCAGGCTCTTTCCTGCTGGATGGAACATCTGCTACTCCTAACCCGCTCATTCTTCTCTGCTGTTCACGGAAGCTGTGATCTCCCAGAGCATAGGAACCTCTGGACCACGTTGCTGGAGATTTACCCCTCTAGCAACAACCTGTCGTGGCTGTGCATTGGCGACTTTAACACTATCTCCTGCAGCGAAGAGAAGTCTGGGGGTCACCCACCCCCTCAACAGGCCATGAACGACTTCAACAACTTATTTTAATGCCCATTTAAACACTCTTCCTTTTACCGGAAATGCTTTCACATGGTACAACATGCAAGAAGGCGTCCGTAGACAATACTCTCGCCTTGATCGCGCCCTGATCAACAACTGGTGGCACGACATAGGCCTCTACACCAAACTATCACCCCTCAACTCTACCAAATCGGATCACCCTCTCCTACCGGTCGAGCTCAGCAGCAGATCTAACCACATCAAAAAAGCTTTCTGATTCCTGGACTTTTGGACCCATCACCCTCAATTCACAAACACCGTCGCATCCGCGTGGTTTTCTCAGGATGACCCAGAACCCCTCACTAGGGTCGCAGCCATACTCAAAGCAACCAGGAAGGCCCTTTCCATGTGGAGCAAGTCCGCTTTCGGTAACCTTTTCCAAGCAATTAGAATGGCGGAGGATGACGTCAATCGTGCCGAGATCCAGTTTTCCACGGACAGATCCCCGCAGGCCCGGTCCGTCCTCAACTTCGCCAGAGCTATTCTCAAGTCCCGTCTGAAGGTGGAGATGGCATTCTGGAAGCAAAAGGCTAGACTCTAATGGGATTCAGAGGGGGACCGTAATTCCAGCTATTTTTACTCTTGTGTCAAGGGCCGCAGGCATAAGCTTCATTTACACCAAATCAGCGACAACAACAGAAACCTGCTGGATGACCAGAGCAGTATTCAGGAGGAGGCCGCCAACTTCTACTCCAAACTAATCGTCAAGGATGTAGAGTTCCTGGCCAAGGTCCCCAATTTGATCTCTGAATGGGATAACGAGCAGCTTCTTACTCCCCCCTCTACTGATGAAGTCAAGGCCGCAGTTTGGGCCCTCGATGAACTCAGCACCCCTGGTTCGGATGGCTTCTCCGGGGTCTTCTTTAGATTTTGCTGGGATATTATCGTTGCTGACTTCCTAGAGGCCACCAATGCCTTCTTCCAAGGGGCCACCTACCCCAAATCCATTTCCATTGCCAACCTAATACTCATCCCCAAAAAAGATAATCCGGAGACCTTTAAAGACTTTAGGCCCATCAGCCTGTGCACTTTCACTAATAAAATTATCTCCAAGATCATCAACTCTCCTTCCTAAGATTATCTCCGAAGAGCAAAAAGGTTTTGTCCTAGGGCGGAACATCATCGACAACATCCTACTAGCCCAAGAAATGATCACTTGCATGAAATTCCCATCCAGAGGGGGAAACGTCACCATTAAACTTGACATGGAGAAAGCTTACGATCGTCTCGATTGACAATTCGTGATCTAGGTTTTCATGGCCTTCGGATTCTCGAAATCTTGGATCGACATCATTTTCCGTTCGATCAACAACTCATGGTTCTCCACTATCCTCAACGGACAAGCAGCAGGTTTCTTCACTGCCAGCCGCGGGGTCAGACAAGGGGACCCTCTCTCCCTAACTATCTTCATTATTGCGGCGGAAGCGCTCAGTAGAAACCTCAAAAGTATGGCCAACACTCCCAGATTCTACTACTTCTATACTACTACCAGCTGCCCTTTGATCATGCATCTTGTTTATGCTGATGACATTCTTATTTTCTCTTTGGGCGATATCAGATCTATCGAGGTAGTTCACAGCACGCTTGAGAAATACTCCAGATGCTCGGGTCAGCGCATCAACACCAACAAAAGCGTCATCTACACTCACCACAAAGCAGACAGGATACACTCCGCGACACTCTCCACCTTGATGTCCTTCTCTACTGCATATATGTCGTTCTCATACTTGGGTTGCCCGTTGGTTTATGGTAAGTCTAACTTAGGCATCTTCGCGAGTCTGGTTAGAAAAATCAGGTCTAAAATCGAAGGATGGCACAACGCGACCTTATCCCCGGGTGGCAAGTTGATTCTGATCAAACATGTCCTCTTCTCCATCCCCATCTATACCCTTGTCGTCTGCGTGCCCCCAAAAAAAGTTCTGTACTCACTCAAATTACTATTCGCTGACTTCTTTTGGGGTCATTCCGATGGAAAGGAGAAGTACCACTGGGCCAGCTGGGACACCATGGCCAAACCCACCGAGAAGGGAGGGCTGGGCTTCAGCAGACTTACCCACATCGTCGATTCCTGCTCCATGAAGCTGTGGTAGAAACTCCGCACGGACCATTCTCTTTGGACCATGTTCATGATGGCGAGATATTACAGACAATCCCACCCCACGACCGCCATCTCCAACAACAGATCCTCTGCGACATAGCGGCATATCCTCCAGGGCCGGTATATTACCGAACCCCTCATTCGTCTCAATCTCGGAGACGGTCGTTTGTCGATGATCCATGAACGTTGGATTGGGGATGAGATTGTCCACCAGTCACCGACCATCATTTCCCCTCGTGAGATCCAGGAATTGTGGGACAGTGCATCCGGCTGGAGGTGGGACCGTGTGAGAGCGAGGCTTGGCACGGTGGCGGCCACCACTCTCGCTGCCACGGACCTGCGGATCATGGAAACCCCAGAAACTTTGTGCTTGTCGCCCAATCCAGGCGGCAATTTCTCTACTACCTAGGCCAGAATTGTTGCTAGGGGCCTTGGTGTTCCGTCCCCTTATACCACTCCGTTCTAGCAGGCATGAATCCCTATCAAATGGTCCATTCTGATCTGTAGAGCCCACCGGCGAAAACTCCCTACCGACGATATCCTAAACTCCTTCAGCCACAGCCTGGCATTACGGTGCCACCGTTGTACATCACATCAAACAGAAACGGCGGAACACATGCGTCTCACCGGAGACCAAGCAAAACAGATGTGGACGAACCTTGCTACCAAATACCTACAGGATCATCATCCGGGCGGCCTTAACGATCTCCTCGCCCGCTGGAGCTCCTCTCATGGGCATCAGATCGTTGTGGCCGCCGGTATTTGGGTCTTGTGGTAGAATCGAAACAAATGGAGGTATGAGGGCCCCCAATTTAATAACGACCAACTAATCAGGGAGGCGATCAGACAGGTGCGTTAAGTCGCCTGGCGCTGTCACCACTCCCCGGCTCGCTTTTGGGAGGCTTTGGCAGTTTCCGACGGTTAGGCTTCGTGCGGTTCAGGCACGGAGCCGTTTTGGTTTGCGCGCATCTTTTTGCGAGCGCCGCTTTATGTTTTCCTGCTTTCCCTGTCTTTCTGCGCGTGGCTTGCTTACGTGTATAGGCTTCGGCATTTTGCTCCTTATACATCAATAAAAGCCCTCCATTTCTTATATATATATATATTTATATATATATATATATATATATATATATATATATATATATATATATATATATATATATATATATATATATATATATATATTTTATATATATAAATATATATATATGTATATATATTTATATAAAATAAAATATAAATATAAATATATATATATATATATATATATATATATATATATATATATTAATATTTATTTTTAATCTTAATATTAATAATAAAATACGCTTCTCATAAATATTTATTAATTCTGAAATTATTTATAAAAATATTTATTAATATTATTTAATCGTAATATTTATAATAAAATACACTTCTCATAAATATATCAACTAATTGGCTTAAGAGGACCACTTAATGATTCAATCGAAACCAAAATAAATATAAAACTATTATGTTTAAATTCTAAAATAAATCACTAAATACTAGAAAATAATTAGTTTATGTAGGAAATATCTATTCGGGTCATCATGAAGCCATTAGAAATATTGGATATCGAAAGTACCGGTACTTTCAATGAAAATTCAATTACGATAAACTCGTTCGACGAAATGGTAACAAATAAATATAAAAATGATTAAAATATCAAATCTAATTTATGAGGGTCATAGTGGGTCAAGTTAAGATTGTTAGCAAGTAATATTTTGTGTCGAAAGGCACTCCAAGCAGATGAAAACCTCCGCACAAGAAAATAGGTACAGCTTGGACACGTTTTAGTAGAACGCATGTCCCGGCTAAACGAAAGAAAATCGTGCCTTAAAATAATGTAGGGAGGTCGAGGAGAAATATAGGAGCTCACTAGTTTTTGTTTCATGTCAAACGGATATCAGAAAGTATATGAAACACATCGAGGAAGATGACCAACCTGTTGCTTCGCACATAATTGTACTGCAGGAATTGGCTGACTTGTATTTTAGTTTTGGTGTACTAAAAGGATTGTGACCATGTGGGGTTGATAGAATGGTAGAGGGTCATGTTATCTTTGTAACAAACTATCGTGGAGCTTCATAGAAGGTCAGAAAGTGGTCGAAACTGCTGTTATGCTACAAGTTATTGTCACTAGCCATGGCTGGGAGCAATTTCGATATTGGAGCCTTGGTGCTAGGTCTGGCCACTTTATGATGATGAATATATAAATTTTGGGGGGATTATGAGTTGGTGTTTGGTAGGTTGATTTGAGGAGGTGTGGTTATGTTTTGATAACCCAATTAAAAGATATGCATAAATGTCTCTCCAAAGAATAAATGGATTTTCGAATATGGAAGAGTAATATTGAGTGGGGCATATGATGCTTTCCATCAATAATGGCTGCTATTTTATTGATAAAAAACCAATCAAATATAGGTTTATTAAGTTATGACGAACTAGGATAGGCTCTACTAAGTTGGTTGAGTTAGGGTTGGGTCCAACTTTCAAGATATCAAAAGACGCATTCAAAAGATTGACGAAATTTCTAAAATGGAAAAGTGTATCTTTGGATATTTGAATATGGATTTGATTCCGTCATGGCCAGACATTTATTAAATAAATACAATCTAAAATCCTCCCATTAAGTTAAGGCAACCTAGAGTGGGCCCTACCAAAGCTTGTTGGACTAGGTTTGGGTTGGTACAATTATTCAAATTGAAATAGGACCGAAAAGTCTATTTAACGGGTCTTGCGTGCCATTTGAATATAAGTAGCACATGAGAATTCAATTGAGTGGGACACCGTTGGCATGTGTGTAGTAGGCTCAAAATTGGTCAAAAATCATATATTGGGTCGCTTAGGTTGGATCGAAGTTGAGCCTCGAAATTAAATTTAAAAATACGACAAATTATACGGTAGATTAGAAATTGGCCTAAATCGACCCAAAAATTGTTCGACAATGAAAATAAACTTGTCTAGATCAAAATATATGAAATGTGTTTCTAAAGATTGACATTTTTTGTGTTTCAAAAATCGAAGCAACGGAAAAAGGTATCTAATGATAAAAAATAATAGTGGAAAAAATTATCTGTTAATAAATATATTAAATAAAAGAATAAAAATAAATAAATAAATAACTCTAAAAATCCAGGGGTTTTATATTATTTAGCTTTAAGAAACTTAAGTTATACTTTATTTTGTTCTAATTTAGGGTTAGGGTTAGGACACAAACACAAAAAATGGTAAAGAATTATTTTAAATTTTTGATTTAGATTGGTTCATATGAAACATGTTCAATTAGGGTTCATTATATGTATGTTTTGGGGGTAATTCATAGGTTTGAGATATGGACATGGATATGAATATTGATATGTAAGATGTGTCTAGTGAGCATTTTGTGATATATTTGGTAATGGGACACTATTGTTGGTTGCATATATTATAGGTTTAGGTTCAAATAATATAGAAAAGTCTCTTCCAAATTTTCATAAAGAAACTTTGTTTCCTTATCAAAACACTATAATATAATTATGATAGCCTCTACCATTAGATTTTGTATCTAAAAGTAGATATATTTATAGGTCAATTTATGATTACGAAAACCCTAGAATACATGTATATTTTAAGTCAACCACCTCATTGGATTTGTGCATCTATATACAACATTATCTACACCATAATAAGTAATGAATTGATACTTTATTGATCGTACATAGATATTTGACTAATAGCCTAATAGTCAATTCAAAAGGTGTTTCCCGTTACAACAATTATGTAGTATTGTGCATAACTTATACAGGTAAATGAATTACTATGATATATCAATGTCCTTGAAATGAATAGTTATGAGTTTTAGTAGTTGTGATAAGATCACAAATTTGATACTCAGATGCTTAATTCTTAAAAATGTTCCTAGTCCTAGGTACACCACGAAGAGCATTAGTAGGATTTAAATATAACAACACATTCTAACTTAACTCGTGTTGGATGAGTATGATTGTTCTTATAAGTTACAAATCTAGTGGAAATTATAAGTGAAAGATGTGGATGCTTATTACAAGAACAAGTTTTGTGAACTTACTCGACAAATCAAGTTTCTTAAATGACGTTGTTATGTAACTTCTCCATGGGGAATTCCTAGAATAAGTAGTATAATTGGTTGTAATCCCCAATTCCCAAATTTTTTGTTACAAATTCCTAATTTACTGATTTATTCAGAAATTATTATTTCGGTGAGTAATGAATAGCAGTTTTCCATTTTAAGAATGGTAAAGTCTTAATTATTGAAGGTGGAGTGGCAATAATGGTAATTATTTAGAATCCTATAGTTTAGAAGAGTGGCATGATTAGTCATTTGAGCCACTAGGATTAGGTGGAAACCTTCTACAACTCCTTAATTAAATAAGGAATAATATTAATTAATCCTCAAGGAATATTCCCTAGGATGTAGTATATTCCCAGTAATATTGTTTAGAATATCCTTGGAATATTCTCCCTAAGGCCTGTGTTAAATAGTTCTAGATTAGTCCTAGCCACACCTATAAATACCCCTAATTATAGATTAGGACTAATCGTTCCATACTTTTCCTAACCATGATATCGTGTCCTAGCCATGTCAGTGCGCCTATCATATTTTATTACTCATAGAAATTACAATTACATCCAACTCTCATATCCAACATGACACGACAATCCCACAACAATACAACTATCCTTTCGTGTCCCCATCCCGAGGACACGGACACTTCCGTATTCCCTAATTCCAACCCTTGTGACCAGAGGATATATTACAGTCAAAACCAAACCCTAACCCTAGTTGTGTCTGTGTCCACTGACATAACCATCGCCTTATCTGCACTTGTCTTCATCCTCTCTGAGCTCTTGTCGTACCTCACCAAAGCAGCACATCTTTGTCAGACCCTCTCGACCACCGATGCTCATGTGTCGTCCTTTCTCAAGTCATGTTTGTCATGACCTGCTCCTAATTTTTTGGATATGAGTCGGACATGCCCAGCCTGCGTAGTTGTAAACTACAGTAGTAAATTGTCTATACCTCATAAATCATCAAATGATCATGATATAAATCCTTGGCTCAACCATAGAGCTAATAAATAGAAACAACCCATCACACACTCACACAATCACCAGTCCACTATCTGATTTTTAGTACATCATACGTAACCAATTTTCGAAGACAAATCCAGTAATCCTCAACATCAATAATATAAATCTGCTATAACAAAACATGATACATCTAAATAATATACTCTAATCTTCTAGAGTCTTCCAGAAGCTTCTCGGTCCGCATGCTATCTCCATGACCTAATGTGTCAACATTCATGTCAGAATAGGAGCAAAATATATCGAAATAACATGTCATACTATAAAAAATAAAGTATTAAAATAATACATAATAATAAAAACCAAATAATGAGACATGGAATGCTGTCATGACCATAAAACTTGTAATACGGGAAAATATGAGAATAACTATGAAACATGATACCATGACTAACCATAAGCCATGAACACGAATACACGACTAATAATCTATATGATTTGAAATACGATTTTTAATATGTGGGCGACTAGGCTTTACTCAGTTTGGTAGGGCTCAACAAACATGTAGTATATGTCAAACTATTAGTTAGAAACAGAAGATTTACCCACATATGCACTTGGAATTTTCTTTTTTTCCCCGAAAGTCATAAACTATATCAGGTAATAGTCAGATATGATTAACACCGTACATGAACAATAAAAAGGATACAGAGTCACCATGTCAAAGTCGTATCACAATATGAAACTTGATAAATCATAAAATAAGTAGCATTTATAATGTATTAAGAAATATCTTGTAAGGAGTACTTACCTTTACCGAAAGGTGAGTACGACGCTAAGTCACCTATAAAATAATAGGATAGGAAATTAGAGTCCAATCTAGCAAATTTTTGGGCATTCTAGAAAAACCCTAGTATTCTAAGTACTTTCTTATTAAACAAAAATATAACTAAATAATAACCAACTAAGTATCATTACTAATTATCTACTAAGGCATACTAGTAATTCTACTAGTTAAACTAAAACTAAATAATGACTAATTAAACTCATCAAGTAATCCAGTCCATAAAACCTGGCCCAACCATTAAACTTGAATCTTCTTCCTTTTTCTTTTTATTCTTTACTTCAGCCCAGTCCATAACCGTTGGACCAGGTCCTGGCCCAACAATTAATCTTATTCTTCTACTTTTTTCTTTATTACTCAACAACTCGAACAACTGGCCAAACAGAGCTCGACCGTAACTTTCTAACATCCCCACTACTAAAAGAAGTAAGAGAAATCAATAGAAGAATCAAGAAGTAGAAGGAAAAAGAAGAAGAAAATAAACAAGAAGAGGAGAAAGAAGGAAGAAGGAAGAACCAGAGGAATAAAGAAGAGAGAAAGAAGATACGAGGAGCTCACCTTGATAAGAGCCAGAGCCGGTCAGGCGACAGTTGAGAGCATTGCCCGAGGGGTGGCAAGGTGGAGTCAGGCGGCTGGTCGCTGGACGATGCAACGCAAAGAGGTGGTCCCGATCATAGCACGACGTGTAGCGACGACTTCGTATAGCGCTCCTCCGGTGGCAGACAGGGTGTCATACCCTAATTTTAAAAGATATAGGAACTCAAGACATAAGCATGCTAACTGTACGAATAGAATAACTATTTCCAATTTAACGGACTTATCCTAATCATAGTTCACTGAATCCTATATCTATAATACAGCAGTCACAGAAGCATGCTAACTGTACGACTAGAATAACACTTGTAGGCCTCATTGGTTCAATTACACTATTAGTAACTCTTATAAGTTGGGTAGAGTGCCTCACGACCTAGTATTCCCTTCATTCTCATGACCCATTGTAGAGGATACAACTTGTATTACTTAGATATTAAATCCTTAGGGGGCCATACCCATTGTATAGAACAAAGCCTTAGACAAGAAGACAGTAGGACAACTACATAGGCACGAACATTGGACAAGACTAAGATTCTTAAAGAACTTGAATTATTTGTATTTTTTTCATCATCATATCGCGTACTCATATTTTACCATCTTGACTAATACTGCTAGTGTAGCCTAGTTTTGCATGCTTACTCTTTTATCAAGCTTATTTCAAGACATATGTATTTTGGCGCATTCACTAACATATTGTCTAATCAAAACCGGTGCATGATGGTCTGATCAACCTAGTGCACTTTGGTTCACTCTTCGTATGATTACTCTATGGGGATTGAGATATAGTTAACTTATCCTTTAGGATCTCATCCGCCACGGTCTTAACAAACATCCTTTTTGAACTTTTAAATCGTCTTTGGAAACCATAGTTGCAATTCGACCCCATCTCTCTCAAACTCTTATTGTTTTTTGTCACTTATTTTGAAAAACAAACGCTCATAGACATGAAGTATTCTTCTATGGCCATGAAGGCTATATATACACAATTGTTTCCATCAATTCAAAAATTGGAGAACTAACGCCAAACTTGATTCATATCTACGGCATCATAATTTCTAATACGTCAGATAGTATTCTTTGAAGAGTCATGGTGCAATGTCATGACTTTGAATTTTTCTAACCTCATTAATCCTAAAACCTTGTCTTAGTTCTGTAGATTATATATTGTAAGCCTTCTAAGTTGTAGGAGTTATTAGGGCTACTGATTGATTAGAATAAGTTGGTTTACAATAGGATGATAAATTAGTACCTCATGAAGACCCACTTTCTATTTAGATTATTTGGTGTCCCTGACCGTGACATTGCTATTCGGAGCACGAGACCAGCTGTTACCCTCCAAAAAATTTATATGCAAGACCTAGATGAGTCCACCTTCATGTAGGCATATCTTGTCCCACTAAAATATGTCCCCTAGTACTCTATTTTCATGATACGACTTCCTGTCAAAAAGACTAGCTATAACCCCTACCATGATACCATTGTCCTTCCCGACCTCAGTTAGAGATCCAACCTCAACTCAAATCTTTTGACCAAATATATGGTTGTGATCTACTCGAAGTCCACTATGCACTTGCCACTAGTGTGCCCCTCAATTGATTCTTTTTGTGCTACTTAAACACAAAAGTCACTGAAGGCGCATTTTGGGCTTAAGGAACCTAGTAACCAACCCAAGTAGAAATTAGCCCAATCACTTGAGTTGAACCTATTCTAGGCTACCCTCACCTAGTAGGAACAGTTCAGATAGATTTTTGGGATCTTGTCCAACCAATATAGGTTAAAATCCAAGACTTAAATTAATCAAAGGTTGGTTCCAACGAAACTAATAAATCAGTGGGTTATAACATTTATTTCTATCCGTATCATCCGATACCCTCTACCGTGACTTTGATATTTGGAGTGCAACACTAACCATTTTCTTCCAACAAATTTTACCCACATAAACTAGAACTATTCTACACACATGACACGCATGTTCCACACAAACCCACCTTCTGGTGCTCCATTTCAAATACACCACATGTATGACATATTAACCCTTAAAACCAACCACAGATGCCCATTTTGTCCTAATTGATTTTTTTTTCCAAGTAAAATTGACCCATTCCCTCAAACGACTATATAGCCATGACCCATGCAAGACAAAGGATAACCTACCTCGTGGAATAGACTATCAGTTTAAAATTCTCTATAACTACCACCTCCATCTTTTCGAGAACCGATCTATGATTTAACGAACATGCTCTGTCATCCCCATTTTTCGCTATATGTATTTCCAGTATACGTGTACAGAATCCTGACCCGTATTTTTATTTTTTCTACCTTGTTAGCTCATTTTGGTTAAATATTGTTTAGACTCATCATGGCATGTCATGGTTCGGCTTGGTTCATTTATGGTTTGGCTAGGTTTAATTCCATGGTTCATCATGATAAACCCCTACCTACCACCATCCCCTTTAAAACCCACCTACTTTTCTCTCTCTTCATTATTCTCCATAACTTCTTCTTCTCCATTAAAAAATCTCTCCCCCTCCATAGGCAAGTGCTTCTTGCTCTCACTTGAGAACCCATTTTGATGGTTCCAATGGCTTCTTAGCATGATTCTAAACCACTTTAGAACTTGAAGATTTTTATTTTGAAGCATAGATTTTTGTAGATCTAGGAAATTATCATTTTTGGATTCTTGAAGTTTTGATCTATTTAACTTCTTCATTTGCATGTTTTGATGGTTCCATGTCATAGAGAATTTTGTTCTACCCCATTTTGACCTATGGAAGTCCGAATTTGGACTCCGGATGGAGATTTGGCGGAGCTCGAAAGCTACGGCTTTCCTTGCGTTCTTCTTCTCGGATCTGTCGGGAAAAAGAATAGTGCTTGGGCGCATGGACTTGTCATGCACCCAAAGCAGACTCTCCCTCATGTGGGCACATATGTATGCCCCCTTTGGGTGTATAGGTGCATCCCCACTTTGGGCGCATGGCCTTGTGTTGGCGCATGGCTTTTAAAGCATGTCTCAGTACTTGCCTTTTTCCATGGCACTTGGCCTTGGGTCTTGATTCCATTACTTTGGCGCATAACCACCCTCATGTGGGCGCATGGAGGCTGCCCATGTGGGCGCATATAGCCCCCACTTTGGGCGCATAGTAGTCAGGCAGCATTTATTTGGGCTTTTCATGATCTTTTAGGTTTTGCATCCTTTTGGCCAAGTTGTTTCATGACTTTTCCATGAGTTGCCCACACGATTACGACATGACTCATGTGTGCCCAAGTTTGGCATGACATGACACGATACGATACGACTCATGTGCGCCACGGCTAGGCATGGCACGACTAGTGCAAGACGCGGCGTGACTTGGTACGGCTTAGCACGATTTGCTTAGTCACGGCACGGTTTTCTACGTACAACTATTATAAGATCGTGGCATAATTTGTACGAGCCCCGGCAGGCTTAGCACGACTTGGCCTATGTCAGCCTTCAGGTAGGCACATAGAACCATGTGGGCGCACAGCCCTTGGACGCACGTTGTTCTGGCATTTTTTCCCTTTTATGCATTTCCTTCTTTTATGATGCAAGTCGCCATGACTTTTCGGCTTTATTATACTTTACACTTCATGATATGATTTCTTTCTAAACGGTCGCCCGCTAAGGTGCACTCAGGATTGTGTCTCTTCGTTACCTACATATTAGCTTGTACAATGATATGCTGCATGGCCATGATGTGTGAATACGATATGATGATCAAAGAGTAGTAAACCATGATGGTGGCCCGTCGTGGCACACTTTTAACAAGCAACAAGTACAAGTAATATGACATGATGGTGACCCGTTATGGTGTACCCCTGACAAATAACTCATGAAAGCTGTTGCGACGGCTAACTAGACATGCTAGTAAACTCTCATGACATCGTGGGTGATTATGTTAAAAGTGCTTGTATAAGCTACCAGTCTTGTTTCATATCATGTCTAGGACTTGTATCCCTGGTTACCACGGTCAGGGATACATACTGAATCTGACTAGGATAATGACTAGATTGATCAAGTAGTTCATATAGAGAGGTATTCCGGCTACAAGCGATCCCGTTATCTGGGTGCCTTCCGTGATGGACTTGTAGCCTGCCGACGAGTAGGACACATTTCCAGCTCACTGTTATGTGGGGCACTACATGAATCGATTACTATGCATACTGTCATGTTTTGCACTCAAGTCACCTAACAAGTCATGATAACTCTTAACATGAACCTTGCATCTGGATAACCTAGATAGTTTGCAGGGCTTGTGGCGTTAGTGATATCTCATTCCATCTTGCTAGTAACTAGGCTTGTGATAACCCTAGCTAGTTAACTATCAAGCCGTACTCTTGCTTGGCCGTGAATATTGGATGGAGTCCCATCTTGTCTAGTCTTGTCTAGACCCAGTACTTGACTATCTCTGGACATGCTTGTGTATGCTTTACTTTATCGATAATTGGTTAGAGACTAAGTTTCGTTCAGGTGAAGGGTTACAACCCCGGTCCTTGTTTGGTTTACGGGTTGTAACTTGGTTACCAGAATAGTCCTTTAGTTATCTTATCGTTTATCACCCTGATTACTCTAACTCATATCTTTTGTTATTTCGTCTATAACTTTATGTGCTAATATGCCAGTTTTAGTTCTTAAGTGTAGCATCCCTTGTGGCACTTGCTCTTCCTGGTGTCCGACCCAGCTGGTTTTGTATGGCTAGATTTTGGAGCAGCTTCCGAGGATCTCCCAGCCTTGCAGCCAGATGGTGACCACTAGGCGCAATCCTGGCAACGAGTGGGTTCTTATTTTGCTCTTCCACTCCCTTGTAAAAATATTCTTTTGAGGCGTCTGTTTGCCATGAAATATAAAAGAGCAGAACAATTATCGGAGGACTGTACTTTTACTTCACGTTACAAACTCACTTGTACAAAGAAAGTTTAGGGACGAAAGCCTAGGTACAACAGTCTAAGTACAATTGTTTATTTTAGATTCTGGAAGGTGACGATAGAGGCTCGGAAAAGCGACGGCAACTCTGCCTTACTCCTTGGACGATCGGTACGTAGCCTTGACTCCCGAAGATTGCTTGGCGTTGAAGAAATGCTCTCTTTGCTCTCTCTCTGCTTTTTCTCTCCAAGTATTCTGGTGCTCTCTGATCTCAAAAAAAGGGGTCCTTTTGCAAGGGAATGGCACCTTGCTATTTATAAGAAGGGAATGCAATCGTTAGGGTTTGCAATGATTGCCCCTTAGAGTGGCGGCGGCCTGTTGATTGATCAATCTAGGCCATTAATCTTGAGTATGATGAATCTGGGCCCTTTAGTGTAGATTGCACCAAATCCTATCAGTAATTAATGCTGATTGGAATAAATCTCCATGATGATGATTTGATGATGTCTGCGAATCTGAATGAATAAATTTTATTCATTCTCCTGCCACGTGTCCCAGATTATTAGGATTTGATCCAATCTTTGATTGTAGTAAATCTGGGAAATTGATTGGCTTTATGACACGCGTCCTGGGAGTCACTGAGCCGCATAAGCCTGGCCACGTGTCAGGGCAGCTTGGAGAGTGGCCCCCGAATCTTCGAACCATATGATAATCTGGACCATATAATGGGTAGTGAGCCGCATGGAGATGATCCTTGTGAGCCTTATAGGGCTGTTTCGATCTGGGCCGCATAGGGCAACTTCGGCTTGAGCCGCATGGGGAGTCTCCACTCGAGCCGCATATGACTGGCCACGTGTCTAGGCTGCATGGTATTTTCTGGATTTCGAGGAATTGTGCCAGAGATTTTCTTTGATTTCCTAGGAGTCTGTCATTATGACAGAGTCATAATTGCTTCCTTGTGTCAGACCTGTCGTTTCGTCAGAGCGGCCAGCCGTCAAAGCAATTAATGCAGTATAGGGCAGAGGGGAGAACTGTTTGCAAGCCACGTGTCTTCTCTTCTGAGCTGCATGGAACGTCTTGAGCCGTATAGTCCCTTGTGCCGCATAAATCTTTGAGCCGCATGGGCTATCTGAGCCGCATGGGGTTCCCTGGCCGCATGGATCTTTCTTCATTATTTTCCATGCTTCTACAAGACCCCCTTCAAAGTTTTTAATTTGCAAAATTGAAATACTTTGAATAAGAAGCATGGCTGTGTGCAAGCTCTTCTAGTCGCATATGGAGTCCTAACCGCATAGATGTCTTGGCCGCATGGAAGTTTCAGCCGCATGAACTTTCGAGCCGCAGAGTTGTTTCAGCCGCATGGACAGTTGAACCGCATGAGCTCTTTACCACGTCATTATGCCATGCGTGGAAATCTTTTCGGGGCAGGATCCTAAGAGTTTCTAGTCTTTAATTAGCTAGTTTGTCTCGATAGCCGAAGAGTCGACTACGTTCTACGAGGCGTCGGTCTATGGTCCTCCTTTCTCTATAAATTGAAGGGTATTTGGACGGACTTCTCTCTTAGACTCTTCTTGACTAAGATTTCCTGTCTTGTTTTCTTTCTCTGACCGGCAGACGACCATGGCACCTAGGGCTTCCAAGGCTGTGGCGAAGAGTAAGAAATCGGCTTCGTCTTCGACTGTCGCGCCTTCCGTTCGTCTTGACGTTCATGTTACCATCGAAGGTAAGGACTATGTAGAAGATTGGGTACATTGAAACCCTAACAGAGGCTGCTCTACTGCATGCTTCGTGCACAATCCTTTGATGCGAGCTTTTCAAATTATATGGTCTGCATACACGTCCCATGAGCGAGCCGCATGGGGTATATCCTATGTCCGAGCCGCATAAAGTTGTCTTTAAACGGGCCGCATGAACATCTCTGAATATCTTCTGACTGTTTTTATCATTCATCATTTTTTTCTCTTTGGTTCTTGTAGTGTCTCCACCGAATGCTGAGATTGCAGTAACAGAGGAGCCGCCGCCTCCTGTCATCAATCAGGGGTCTTCCTCTGTTAAGGAGGAGGCGATGAAAGAAGAACCGGCGCCTGAGAGGGATGACGTCCTCCCAACTATCGAGACTGCTGAAGGTGGCAGCACTGGGAATTCTGATTCTCCTATTCCGGATGAGGATCCTTTTCAATTGCATCCCTCATATGTAAGGTGGTTGAGGGAGTGGCATATGCGCTTCTACAACTAGGGTTTAGAGGTTTCTCGTTAATGTCTGTCTGTAGTCTTTACTTTGTTTTGCTTTTTTTCTTGTCTGCATGAAGAACTTTCTTGTAATCGCGTGGATGTAACCGATTTCTGAATGAATAGAATATATTTGCTTCACTCTTTTGCTTTGTAATAATCATCTTTGCATAGACCCATTGCCCCTAACGTACCCTGGTTTTGGATACGGGCAACAAGTTAAAGGGAACGAACATACTTACTCAGAGGTTATGAGGACATGGCAAGTACGAGGGTTTTGCCGTGGAGTCTTCCTACTCAGAGACAATAAGGACATGGCAGGAGTAGACTCAGCGGATGATATTTGTGGTCAACAGAGGACTTTTGTGGTCAACAGAGGACATTTGTGGTCAACAGAGGACATTTGTGGACCTATTACCCTTGGCGTACCCTGGTTCAGGGTACGGATAATAAGACGAGGGAGGACCGACGTACTTATTCAGAGGTTATGAGGATTTGGTAAGTACGAAGGTTTTACCGTGGAGTCTTTCCTGCTCAGAGGTAATGATGACATAGCAGGAGTGGACTCAGCGGAGAATATTTGTGGACCTATTATCCTTGGCGTACTCCGGTTGTGAGTACAGATAATAAGTCGAAAGGGAATCATCATACTTACTCAGAGGTAATGAGGACATGGCAAGCATGGATGTTTCTTCGACGGAGCCTTCCCATTCAGAGGTAATGAGGACATGACAGGAGTGGGATCAATGAAGGAGGGTACATAGAACGACTCAGAGGTAATGAGGATGTGAAAGTTCTACGTAAGGGGTGATTTGTTTTTGGCAGAAATGAAACGACTCAGAGGTAATGAGGATATGGCCGTTTTGGAAATTTGTGGATAGGTTACCCTTTTTGTGCACTGGGAGTGCGGGTAGTGGATCATGAGGGAGGATCTCTTCCAGGCAGAAAGTTCAGGGGTATGATCATACATGACTTGCTATCTGAGAGAGTGACCGAAATGTGAGTTCAGAGGCACCAGCGGGTACATGACTCGATAATCTGGAATGTTGAAATACGAGTTCGGCAGTACCAGCGGGTACATGACTCGGTAATCTGGAATGTTGAGATGTGAGTTCAGCGGTACCAGCGGGTACATGACTCGATAATCTGGAAAATTGTGAGGGTGAGTTCAGCGGTACCAGCGGACACATGACTCAATGATCTGGAGAATTGTGACTATGAGTTCAGCGGTACCAGCGGGCACATGACTCAATGATCTTTGAAAAATGTCGTTTAGACATAATATTTCTTCAGGAACTTGCCGTTGACGGGCAAAATGAGCAAGTCTCCATTTTGCTTTGCGAAGCGGTAAGCACCGTTGGAGAATACAGCCTCGATGATAAATGGACCTTCCCATTTTGGCTGAAACTTGACGGTGGTCTTGTGTGTCATGACCATCGGCCTCCGGACTGCCAGAACGAGATCGCCCACTTAGAATGTTCTGATCTTGACCTTCTTGTTGAAGGCTCCGGAGATGCGTGCTTGGTATAGCTCGATTCTTTGCTGAGCGAGAAGGCACTTTTCGTCTAAGGCCTCTAACTCTTGTAGTCGGCGTCAGTAGTTATCATCCGTCGTCAATTGATAAGTGAGGGCGACGCGGAGCGAGGGTATTTGAGTCTCTAATGGGAGAATTACCTCACTCCCGTACACCAGGAAGAATGGTGTGTTCACGATAGCTTTTCGGACTGTAGTACGGTACGCCCATAAACATTCACCGAGCGTCTCGTTCCAGTCGCGTTTGTTGGAAGAGACAAACTTCTTGAGGAGTTTGATGATTGTTTTGTTGAATGCCTCTGCCAACCTATTTGCTGTCGGGTTGTACGGTGTCGAAGTAATATTCTGGATGCGGTGCTTGTCGCAGAACCGATAAAAGGCGTGGCTTGCAAACTGCGGACCGTTATCGTGGATGATCCTCCGGGGCAGTCCAAAGTGATAGATGACGTAATGCTTGAGGAAGCTGATCACGTTCGAAGTCTTGACTTCTGCAAGCGGGACAGCTTTCGCCTATTTGGAGAAGTAATCCATGATCGCAAGTATGAAGCGATGTCCACGGGAGAAAAGTGCAGTAATTGGACCGATGATGTCCATTCCCCATGCTTCGAAGGGCCAGGATGCCACTGTCGGATGTAGAAATTCGGATGGCTGGTGAATGAAGTCTGCGTGGACTTGGCAGGCTTTGCACCTTCTTGTATAGTCTATCGCATCTGCTACCATCGTGGGCCAGTAGTAGCCCATCCGACAAAGACGGTCTTACAGTTTAGGGCCAGGCTGATGGACCCCGCATACACCATCATGAGCTTCTCATACGGCTTCTTTGGCTTCTGCGTTTGACAGACATCAAAGCAATAATCTATCATAGGATCGGCGATACAGCATTTTTATCTCTGTATCGTAGAAGAATCTGAGGGAACGCCGTCTGATGGAGGTGGCTTCCTTTGGGTTCTCGGGCAGGATATCGTAGACGACGATGAATGGTTATCTCCAATCTGGGGCATCATCAATTGCCTGAGCGGAATAGCTTGCCACGAATTGAACGTTGTTCTTGGGGCAGACCAATTCGTAGCCTATCAAATCCACTGATTGTTGAGTATGATTCGACACTGCTAGGGAAGCGGCCAGACCTGCTAAGGCATCGGCTTCGATATTTTAGAGTCTGGGAACATGCTCGATGAAGAACCCCTCGAACGACGAGATAATATCGACCGCTATTTGGTGATAGGGGATCATGTCTTCATGGCGGACCTCGTACGAACCCTGGATCTGGTTGATGATTAACTGAGAATCGCCGTATGCTTCAAGATATTCTACCCCCAGCTCTCTTGCAAGTTGGAGGCCAATGACCAAAGCGTTGTATTTGGCCACATTGTTAGAGCAGGGTTCTGTGAGAGAATAAGCGCGGTTAATCACCAATCCGGAAGGGAAGACTAGCACCACCCCGACTCCGACGACGATGTTGCCTTTGGGTCCCGTTCTTGAAGCATCGTCGAAGAACATTCGCCATATATCATCGTGAGAGTTTGTATGTGAGTCTGCGACCTCATCTGGGATCTCTTCATATATTCTGGAGGACTCCGAGCCCGGATGGGCTGCCAAAAAGTCTGCCAGGGCTTGACCTTTGACAGCCTTTTGCGGGGCGAAGATCATATGATAAGGGGACAACAATATAGCACACGTAGCGAGGCGAGAGTTGAGTGCCCCTGGTTGAGGACCCTGAGAGGGTTGACTCGTGAGATCATATGTATTGTTGGTCCAGTGACATAGTGCCGTATCTTCTGAATGTCGAACACCGGGGCAAGGCATTCCTTCTCCACACTGGTGTATCGGTGCTCTGGCCCAATCATCATTCGACTGAGGTAATATATGGCTTGCTCATGGCCTGCATCATTGTTTTGTGCCAGCAGGGCTCCGAGAGAATACTCTATTGCTCATACGTAGAGCAGGAATGGTTTTCCAACAACCGGGGCCACCAGGACTGGAGGGTTCGACAAATATTCTTTGATGCTGTCGAAGGCCCGCTGACACTCTTCGTACCATACGAATGAGACGCCTTTCTACATGAGGTGGGTGAATGGTCGACATCGTCCAGAGAGGTTAGAAATGAACCTCCTGATGTAAGCTAGCCTCCCTTGAAGGCCTCTGAGTTCGCGGAGATTTCTCGTGGGACCCATCTCCATGATTGCCTTTGTCTTCTCAGGGTCTACATGGATACCCTGGGCGTTGATGATGAAACCCAAGAACTTCCCGCTGGATACGCCCAAGAATGACTTCGTAGGGTTCATTTTCAAATTGTGTGCTCGCATCAGGTCGAATACCGTCCTCAGATCCTGCAGATGGTCTCCCTTACAGCGACTCTTGACGGCGATGTCATCCACATAGCATTCCACTATCTTGCGTAAGTGGTCTCTGAAGATGATGCTCATGGCTCTTTAATATGTGGCGCCGGTATTCTTCAACCGAAAGGGATGACTGTGTAACAGTATATGCCGATCGGGGTTCGAAATGATGTATGCTTTTCGTCGTCAGAAAACATCTTAATTTGGTTGTACCCTGAGAAACCATCCATGAATGACATACGTTCGAAGTTGCAGGTGTTGTCAATCATGATGTCTGTGATAAGGAAGGGAAATTCATCTTTGGGACATGTCTCGTTCAGATTGCGGAAGTCGATGCAGATTCGAATCTTCCTATTCTTCTTGAGGACGGGTACTATGTTGGTGACCCAGTCGGGATGTTGCTCCTCACGAATGAAGCCGCTGGCTATTAGTTTGTTGACTTCAGCTTCGATCGCATCTATGACGCCCGGGCGGAAGCGTCGTTGTTGTTGCTTAACTGGCTTTGCATCTGGCCGAATGTTGAGCTTGTGAAGAGCAATATCAGGATTTAACCCTGGCATGTCTTCATAGCTCCAAGCGAACACATCAATATATTCTTTGACAAGCTCCAGCAGCGATTCTCGCTCTTCGTCTGTTAGGCTTTTACTGACGAAGATCGGTTTTGGAGAAGATTCGCTGCCGAGATCCACTTGTATGACCTCATCTTCAGTAGAGGTTCCCTCTGTTCGAACCGCTTTTCCCATTGTGCATCCAGCTATTGGGCCCACGGCTCTAGCTCAAGGATTTCAGGGATGTCTTCATCTTCTTCATAAACGTCGTCGAATGCCATGTTGACTGACAAGACTTGCCTGAATATGTCTCCGATGCTGCTATCAGAGTCAGAAGTTGGTGACCCGGTCGAATGTGAATGCCAATCACATTCTTCATATGAACTCTTGGGGGTCATCGTGGGTGTTACATACCCTAATCCACATCGAGTCTTGCTATAGTAGTCCCGTGGTTTGCCAGCCGGGACCGGTGGCTTCAAAGGTAATCGTCGTCCAGTACCGTAGTTCAAGCCTGGCGTCGTCTCCAGATCATACCCCTATTTCTGTATGAGATGTTTGGATTGGGGGCTATAAAGATACAGAGGCAGTCTTCCGGCATCTGATTCAAGGTTGACTTCTTCTATGGTGAAGGGATGCGGATCGTCCTTCTGGCCGAAGATGATTGGATGGTCCCCTCCCTCGACTATGCGGTAAGCGTCTTCTACGGAAGTAAGCTGGATCCCGGTGTACACATTTGTCACATGTGTGTGTAGGTGAGTGCCTATACCGTGTTCCATAGCATACATCGTACAAAGCTTATTAAGCTCGAGGTAGTTCAAAGATAGCCGTTTATTGATAAAGTAAGGTATCTTTTCTAGAGGGATTACATCATCTGCAGAGGGAACATCAGTGTGGGCAGCCACATACTTGGCTAGCTCCGGTTTCTCTTAGGCTACCTCCTGCGTAAATGAAGACTGAGAGGACGACCTGGGCAGCTTGATCGCCAGAGGTTTAGCTGATGGAGCAGAGCATGGAGTTATTGGCAGACTAGTGACCCCGAGCTTGGTATTCGATGCTGGGCGGGGAGTAGTTGGTTCGCTAGAAGTTCCAGACCTTGCATCGGGGTGACGACCCTTCTTGGGAAGGCTTTTCGTCATTGGCTTGTCGGAGAGATTGAGCTTCTCCGTTTGTAGCTGGCTGACTCTCGGCAGCCTGATTGTTAGTGGCTCTGTTGTGGGTCTTGGCATTTGGCCAGACCTTGGCATCCGGATTATCATTTGTTCTTCCTGTGCCGAGAGGCTGATTGCGTCCTTACGCAGAGTGGCGGTAAGGGGTACAGACCTGCCAGGTTTGCGAACTTGGAGGTAGATCGTCAGAGGTTCTTCTGATCCTGTGGCTATCTCGGTACGAGCTTGCACCTCTCCTTCATCAAAGTGCCTCTTTAATTTTTTGTATAGGCAGGAGTCTGAGTAGTAGTATTCGACCGCTTTGAAGGGATCGATATCAGCAAATTTTGTCCTCACAAAGCCGTGTTTGTCGACATATTTGAAGCACTGGTGCAGCGTAGAAGGCACGATCATATAATTGTGTATCCACGGGCATCCCAAGAGGATGTTGTAAGAAGTGTCTGCATCTATAACGTCGCAGGTGACTTCTGATTGGAGATCGCCAATTTGACACTTCAGACGAATCTTCCCAATCGGATAGCTCCTGTCCGAATTGAAACCGCTGATGGCGGTGCTTGTTGGCGTCAGGCGATGCATTGGGATGCGGAGATGATGTAGCAGACCCTTCGGGATAATGCTTATGGAAGAGCCAGGATCAATGTGCATCCGATCCACCTTTACGTCGTCGATGTATCCAGTGTAGTATAGCGGGCGATCATGCAGGTTGGTTTTGATAAGCATGTCCTGCGGAGTGAAGAAAATGTTGGGCATCGCTCCCGTGCAGGCACTGTCTTGGAGATCTGCAGGCGGGTTTTCTCCCGTGAGGTTCACCTGAGCCAGGTATGCGTCGGCATTTTGGAGTGCATCACTCAAAGCCGCACGAACATCCTTTGAGAGTCTCAGAAGCTCGTATAATGACAACTTGGCCGGTGTGTTGGCCAATTGTGCCAAGATGTCGAAGTTGTAGGGCTTCTCCAGCCCCTGCAGCACCTCTTTTCGGAGGGATTTGTCAAAGCGAGTCTCCTTCGGCCTAGGCTTGTCGGTCGTCGGAGGCTGACCCGGTCCCGGAGTGTCAGTTGTAGTGGGTTGATGATCTTCAGCCGAGTTGTCAGCCACAGGTTGGGATTGTGCCCCAGACCGCGTGACTACGGCTGTAGCTTCTTCGATATCTGCCGAGATTGTGCGGCAGGACCTGACTTTTCCACTCTTCTTCTTGTAAATGGAAGATGGTGTGGGCTGAGTCACTTCAGATACTAAGTCTGGATGGACCCATATGACCTTCCCTCGTGATGTGGTGAGGGGTACTAGACCAGCAGCCTGATCTCGGGGAGGTGGAAGATTAGCAATCTCCATTGTCGCCAGAGGGATGTGGACCACCCCGTCTTGAGTTTTCGTCCGAGGGAAGCTGCTGAATTATACCGATACCATATTGGCTGCCACGGTTACCTCTTCGAAATCGATGGCCAGAGCGTTCGAATCGATGAGGTTTTGGATGTACCGTTCTAGCTGGTAGCAGTCATGTGTAGCATGGTGGACGTAGCGGTGGTAATGGCAGTACTTTGGGTTCTCTATGTCTGTCGGTCGAGGTTCCCGTCTTGGTGGAGGAAGCTGAATTCTGTCTCCTTATATGAGCATGTCCAAGATGGGCTTGACGTGACCGTCTTCGAAGGAGTAAGTGATTTGCGGCCATTGTTTGTCTGTCGATTTTGGCTCAGGTTTCTGTGCTGTATCGGCCACCATAACATGTTTACCCCTGCTGTCCCGATTGTTGGAGGGGCTACCCCCATTATCATTGTTGGGACGCTTGCCCTTGTTCTCTCCGTCCGAGATGTGCAATCCCAATTGGCGAGCCTTTTTCAATCGTTCTTCGGCGCTTGTGGCACTGATGATGAACGTCTTCCAGTCCTTGAATTGACTTTCGCCCATCCAGAGACTGATTGTTGGGAGCAATCTCTTTTGGCAAATTTCAATCAAAGAGGAATTCGAATTTCTAGACGGCAGCTTCATTACGGTTTGGCGAAACCGCTCAATGTAGTTCCTTGTCAGCTCCTTCTCTCCTTGGACGACGTCCATGAGGGTGGACATTGTGATGTCCTGTCCTACTTCGTAGAATCTCTCCAAGAACATGCGCTTGAAGCCGGCGAAGGAGTGGATGCAGTTGTCCGGCAGATTGCGGTACCAGTCGAAGGCGACCCCTTCCAATGCCCCGATGAATAATCGTATGAGAATAGCATCATCATGGGGCAGATGGTCGGTGGTGACCTCAAAGTAAGTAATGTATCGACTTGCTGAGGTCTTGCCATCATAAAGATTGATATTGAATGGCTTATATCTTGGCGGGAAGGGGACATCCCTCCATGCAGCAGGGTATGGTTGCCGTATTCTGAGGTCTTGAGAATTTTCTCGAGCGTAAAATATGGCTCGGAGCTCTTGGACCTCTCTTCTCGCTTCGCGGGCTTCGTTTACGGCGGTGGAGGCCATTGTTTCAGGAGGATCGTTGCCCGGGTTCGGTGCCGCCAAATTCGAGTTTGTATTGACCGTAGGTCCCGCGCTTGTTTGGCCAGGCGTCCCTCCTTGCAGAGTTGGAAGGGCCGCTTTGATCTCGTCCACAGACTTGACCAAGGCAAGCAATATGGCTTCGAGAGTGTCGATGTATTGGCGATCGCTGGAACCACCTTGGCTGCTGTCTGTCATGAATACCGTCTTCACATGAGGAGAGATAGACGAAGCGGTGGAGGAAGCGCCCTCCGAATCGTACCCCTGTAGTGAGAAGTCATCGGGATATATGGGTATGTTCTCTTCTGGTTCAGACTCGGAAGGAATAGTACCCCCAGTCTCCGAGTTCGTCTCGTCTTGGGAGTTGTGGACGTCCTCGGGGACGTCGAGGTTTGCTGCATCTGATAGGAGAGTTGTTTCCCCCGGTTCGTCTTCTTGGAATATCGGATTGTTGTGGAGGTTTGGAGGAGTGCTACCCCCAGTCCCAGCAACCTTCTGTGTTGTGGACGGCGAATCTTCTACTGTAGAAGATTTCGTTTTAGAATGGGTGCCTTAGAAGACTCCGGTGGTGGGCGCCCGCTTAGACGATAGTTTTTTAGTCATAGTGGTTGATATCTTCGGACTAGGAGCGCTGGTCTTCTTTCCTTTCCCATCAGCGGGGACTTTCTGAGCAGAGTTGCAGGAGACGACGGGAAGTGCCTCGTCTTCTGAAGATGGCTGTTGCAGTCTTTTGAAGATGGACTGCCGGTCTTCTCACATTGTCGCGTTATTGCAGCAGCAGTGACAATGAATGGATGCAGTGACGCCCATGGAAGGACTCTTTGCATCCCGATGCATTTTCTCTTTCCTTGCGTTTATGGAGGACGGCCTCATGCAAGTCAGATGGGTTTGGATCGACCATGTTTGCTCCCGGGATTTTGGAAGACTTTTACGAACCTCTCAGTCCGTCTGTCGCTGGGGGCTGGACTCGAGTGGTTCTGTATAACTTCCCATCCGAGGCCCGCGTAACAGTATACAAGACGCTCGGATGGTCAGAGATCAGATCAGCGGACCGAACTCGCCAGGCTCGCGCTGTCTTAGACTTCTTCGCGCTAGTGCGTAAGGACACATAGTAGAAAGAGTCTAAGAGATACTGGAGAGAGTCAGACATATCTTCTTGGGAGCACAAGAGATCAGGACCATAAGAGAGGCGATCGAAGACAGAACCGCGTGGAGTGGGCGTCAGGCGGCTGTCATCAGTAGTCTTCATGCGGCTGACAGACGTAGCCGCATAGGTGTTTTCATGCGGCTGGGAGTCTCAGCCGCATGAGTTTTCTTCATGCGGCTGGATGATCTGGCCGTATAGCCTTTCTTCATGCGGTTGGTAGATTCATCCGTATGAGCCTCCTGCATGTGGTTGGCAGATTTGGCCACAGGAGTGGTCGACTTCTTCTTGGGGCGCATGGAATCACTCTTTGTCCCTACAAGTCCTGCATCGTAGTACTTTCCTTTGCCAGACTTGGGGACAGAAGAGTGCTCTACGGCTTGAAGTGGAGCCGTATGAGAATCGCCTTCGCCGTCTTGGGTAGCAGAGAGTACCCCGTCCAAAGCCTGCGGAGGAGCGAATGATTTTGACCTCCACTCGCAGCGAGCTTTCTTTGTGCGGGTTCGCTTCTGGATCGGGCCAGCACTTCCTTCAGAGAGCATTTCTTCAAACGCCTATTGGTCGAAACGGACGACCATCTTCTGTTGCGTGGAGCCAAGCTTGGCTGCATCCGATTGCGTCACCAACTCCTCAGCCGTGGAAAAGTTTGTCCCCAGTAGAGTCGCCATCGTGTTTTCCATAAAATATAAAAGAGCAGAATAATTATCGAAGGACTGTACTTTTACTTCACGTTACAAACTCGCTTGTACAAAGAAAGCCTAAGGACGAAAGCCTAGGTATAGCAGTCTAAGTACAATTGTTTATTTTAGATTCTGGGGGGTGACGATAGAGGCTTGGGAAAGCGACGGCAGCTCTGCCTTACTCCTTGGACGATCGGTACGCAGCCTTGACTCCAGAAGATTGCTTGGCGTTGAAGAAATGCTCTCTTTGCTCTCTTTCTGCTTTTTCTCTCCAAGTATTCTGGTGCTCTCTGATCTCGAAAAAAGGGGTCCTTTTGCAAGGGAATGGCACCTTGCTATTTATAAGAAGGGAATGCAATCATTAGGGTTTACAATGATTGCCCTTAGAGTGGCGGCGGCCTGTTGATTGATCAATCTGGGCCATTAATCTTGAGTGTGAAGAATCTGGGCCCTTTAATGTAGATTGCACCAAATCCTATCAGTAATTAATGCTGATTGGAATAAATCTCTATGATGATGATTTGATGGTGTCTGCGAATCTAAATGAATAAATTTAATTCATTCTCCTGCCACGTGTCCCAGATTATTGGAATTTGACCCAATCTTTGATTGCAGTAAATCTGCCAAATTGATTGGCTTTATGACACGCGTCCTGGGAGTCACTGAGCCGCATAAGGATTGGGCCGCATAAAGTTTGAGCCACATAAGCCTGGCCACGTGTCAGGGCAGCTTGGGGAGTGGGCCCCGAATCTTCGAACCACATGATAATCTGGACAATATAATGGGTAGTGAGCCGCATGGAGATGATCCTTATGAGCCGTATAGGGCTGTTTCGATCTGGGCCACATAGGGCAACTTCAGCCTGAGCCGCATAGGGAGTCTCTACTCGAGCCGCATATGACTGGCCATGTGTCTAGGCTACATGGTATTTTCTGGATTTCGACGGATTGTGCCAGAGATTTTCTTTGATTTCCTAGGAGTCTGTCATTATGACAGAGTCATAATTGCTTCTTTGTGTCAGACCTGTCGTTTCGTCAGAGCGGCCAGCCGTCAAAGTAAATAATACAGTATAGGGCGGAGGGGAGAACTGTTTGTAAGCCACTTGTCTTCTCTTCTGAGCCGTATGGAACATCTTGAGCCGCATAGTCCCTTGTGCCGCATGAATCTTTGAGCCGCATGGGCTATCTGAGCCATATAGGGTTCCCTGGCCGTATGGATCTTTCTTCATTATTTTCTATGCTTCTACAGCGTCTAGCCGTCGAGCAAGTGTTAGCTCATTTGTAACTTTACTTACTGTCTGCCTACGAGCTGTAACATGATTGACAAATCCTTGGGTTGATCATGTATGACTTAAACTCTTTCTAGTCTTCATATTTTGTATGACTAGCTTCATGATCATCTGAATATATAATATATGGGATGCCTTACTTTGTATGTCTGATGATCTACCATCTTGTTACATTTAATTGCTTGCTTGAGATTGAGACACTAGGCTTGTTCTTGACCCTAAGAGACTAATGGCTTGTAGTAAACCCAGATGCATCTAGGCAGCCGTGACCGTATTACGAGGTAGAATTCATTTCAATGTACGTACCTGGCTGTGTCTATCCTCCGCTCTCCAGTATTCTGGTTCTGGGGCGTGACACCGTTTAAGTGGTGGCCCATGCAGGTCTTGTAAAATCAAGATGAGTGAGGGTTTCACTGAATAGATGTCTCAGTCAGCACTCGCCCTTTAATCTTTCTAAAATCTTGACCTGATCACATGTTTACATCATTGATCTATCATGGTCCTTTCTTATTGTTCTCCATGTCGTTTCTTCAGCGACATTATCCCTGGTCCTATCGATCGGTAAGGCGGAGCTCTTCTTGTGGATCAACAGCAACCTGGAGATCAAGCCCAACACTCAGGGGTAGCCTCTAGAGTCATGCCTAATGGGGGTCAAGAGCCACCAGTTCAGCCTGTCCAGCCTGCAGAGCCTGACGATGAAACCCTGGTAGCTTTCATCAGGGAATTGCTTGCATCTCAAGATCGTCGGGGCGGTGCCCTGCACAAGGCAGCAAAGGATGCCATGGGCCATGTTGGTTATCAAAGAAACAATACAGCTAACAGTTTCAAGCACCTTAACCCTCCCTTCTTTGATGGTAGTGAGGACGCTATTGCAGCTGATGTGTGGCTCCAGGACACCGAAATTATCTTGGATGCAGCCAAGACTCCAGAAGGAGAGAAGATAGCTGTGGTGCGCCTACAATTATTGGACCTAGCCCGCACCTGGTGGGCGATGATAATAGTTGGGTTGGCGACGCCTGTTCTATGGGCGGTATTCAGTGACAAGTTTCAGATCAAGTACTTTGATGCTGTAGCTCGGCACGACCTACAGACGAGGTTCACCAATCTCAGTCAGATGAGTAGGACAGTCGATGGATATGCGGCCGAGTTTTCAAGACTGAGTCGGTTTGCTCCCTCCGTGGTGGCAATCGAGTTCGACCGAGTGCATCGGTTCTAGCAGGGACTCCACCTAGAGATCATTCTTACAGTGGAGCAGTTTGAGCATCGGACATTTGATGCTGTTTTACGAGCAGCTAGGAGGCATGAGTATACCTCACAGAGAATAGTGGACAGAACTGGAGGACGAAAGCGGTCCCATGGTCAGATGATCCAGTCCTCAGCCCCAGCCCCGGCAGCTAGGGCCTTGACCAATGGAGCTCCGAGGAGGGCGACTTCAGTTACGTCGGTTCAGCATTCAACTCCGATGTACCTTCAGCAACAGAAGTGGAGGCAGTCTTCCACAATGGGCTGCACTCATTGTAGAAAGCCAGGGCATGTAGTGTCAGAATGTCGCTGAGCACAAGGATTGTGTTTGGTGTGTGGGGCATCGGATCACATGGTAGGGTCCTGTCCACAGAGGGCCGATTCATCCTCATCGGCCCAGACTAGTCCTTCAGTGAGGGGACCAGCACCAGTGCAGCAGCAGCAGGACCAGCCTCTGAGGCCATTGTCGCCTCAGGCTCAAGCATTCCAGTATCAGAGACAGCAGCAGTATGCCCAGGCCCAGGCTCAGAACCGCCAGAGAGGTTTCCAGCAGAGGGGACCAGCACCCAGAGGGCAAGGTCAAGCGATGGCTTTGACCGTAGAGGAGGAGTTGGCATCAGGTGAGGTGGTGACAGGTACCATTCTCGTCAACTCTTTTCCTGCATCAGTATTATTTGATTCGGGTGCATCGTATTCATTTATGTCTTCCCGATTCATGACACAGATGGGACTGGAGCCCGAGTCATTATCAGTAAGGCTCAATATACTTACTGGTAACGGTCTTGTGGGAGTAGATAGAGTGTTTTTCTCGAGTCGAATCGTAGTTAGCGGTAGAGAGTTTCCCACTAGATTGATAGAGTTTTCGATGGCCGATTATGATGTGGTCCTAGGAATGGATTGGTTGAGGGACCAGTATGCCAGAATAGATTGCCATATCGGCAAGATTATTTTTAGTATTCTTGGTGAGCCAGAGTTTTTATTTTTTCGAGGCGGAGTAGAACCTTCTTCCACAGCGTTGCGGATGGCAGTAGCTGCAGCAGTTCAGTTTCCTAAAGTTGTAGAAGAGTTTCCTGACATATTTCCCGAAGAACTTCCAGGCATGCCCCTAGTGAGAGATCAAGTTCACTATTAATTTGATTCCCAGATCATCACAAGTATCAAAGAGAGTCTATAGGATGGCGCCGTCAGAGTTGAAGATCTTGTACAAAATGATTGAAGAACTTAGAACCAAGGGGTTCATTCGTGCTAGCGGATCACCTTGGAGCGCCCCGTTGCTTCTTGTGAAAAAGAAGGATGATACGTCAAGATTATGTATTGATTATCGTACCTTGAACTCTGTAACAATCAAGAACAAATATCCTCTACTAAGGATATATGACTTATTTGATTAACTCAAGGGAGCGGCTGTATTCTCGAAGATTGACTTATGGTCAGGGTACCATCAGATCAGAGTCAGAGAGCAGTACATCCCGAAGACAGTATTCAGATCGAGGTATAGAAATTGGGAGTTCCTTGTTATGCCATTTGGAGCGACCAATGCGTCAGCCGTATTTATGGATCTCATGAATCATATCTTCATGCCCTATTTGGACCAGTTCGTGATAGCATTTATAGACGATATCTTAGTCTATAGCAAGAGTAAAGTTGAGCATGAGCAACATCTCCTTGTAGTTCTTCATATTTTCAGGGAGCACCAGTTGTACGCAAAGTTCAGTAAGTATGAGTTTTGGTTGTATCGTATCTCGTACTTATGTCACATCATCACCAGAGGTAGAGTGGAGGTGGACCCCAGAAGATGTTGCCATAGAGACATGGCCAGTACCTAGCACTATCGTAGAAGTTCGAAGTTTCCTTGGATTGACTGGTTATTACCGACGGTTTGTGTCAAACTTCGCTCAAATTTTTGTGCCATTGACGCAGTTGACCCGCAAGGATGTACAGTTTACTTGGACATCAGAGTGTCAGAGTTTATTCGAGAAGTTGAAATAGAGATTGATGACGGGCCCCATTCTCACTCTTCCCGATGGGACTGGAGGATTTTTAGTTTATTGTGATGCTTCAGGTAGTGGATTGGGATATGTATTGATACAGCATGGTAAGGTAGTCACTTATGTGTCACGTCAGCTTCGTGACCATGAGAGAAATTATCCTACCCATGACTTGGAATTAGCAGCGGTAGTTTTTGCATTGAAGCTTTGGAGGCATTGGTTATATGGAGATCGGGTGGAGATTTTCACCGACCACAAGAGTCTTAAGTATGTGTTTATCCAGAAGGATCTCAATATGTGTCAGAGGAGATGGCTAGAGCTACTTGTGGATTATGACATCAACTTGCAGTATCATCCTAGGAAGGCTAACGTTGTTAGAGATGCATTGAGCAGGAGAGCCGGATTTTACTTTCTAATGGCACAGCTAGAGTTGTTAGCAGATCTTCAAAAGATGGGTATTAAAGTTGTCCTTCCTACTAATGTGGCATTGATAGCCAGTATGCAAGTTCTGTCCAGTATAGTTGAATGGATCAAGTTAGCTCAGTCAGCAGACTCTAAGCTTCAGCGGCTTAGGACAGAATGTGTAGCAGGGCGAAGACCAGAGTTATGTAATCATGAAGACGGTACACTCTGACATAGGAGGCGTCTATTTGTTTCCAGTAGAGAAAACAGACAAGAGATTATGGCAGAAGCTCACAGTTCTCAGTATTCGATTCACCTCTGCGTTACGAAGATGTATCGTGATATTCGACATCATTTTTGGTGGAATGGCATGAAGAGGGAGATAGCCCGGTTTGTCTCTCGTTGTGTGGTTTGTCAGCAAGTTAAAGCCGAACATCAGAGACCAGCTGGACTTCTTCAGCCCTTACCGATCCTAGAATGGAAATGGGAGCACATTACCATAGATTTTGTGACTGGATTACCTAGATCCCCAGCTGGGTGAGATGCTATCTAGGTTATAGTTGACAGACTCACCAAGGTAACTTATTTTATCCCTTTTAGAATCGTTCAGTCGACGGATCAGCTTGCAGAGATGTACCTCAGGCAGATAGTCATATCGCATGGAGTACCACTCAGTATTGTGTCCGACAGAGATTCGAGATTCACATCGCACTTTTGACGGAGTCTTCAAGAGAGTTTGGAGACTCGTCTCAAGTTAAGTTTAGTCTATCATCCGCAGACAGATGGTCAGTCAGAATGTACGATATAAACTCTTGAAGATATGATATGGTCATGTACACTCGACTTTAGTGGTTCGTGGGAAGACCACATGCATCTCATGGAGTTCTCTTATAACAACAGTTTCCAGGCCAGTATCCAGATGGCACCCTTTGAAGCCTTGTACGCAGGAAATACAGATCTCCTTTAGCTTGGGATGATATCGGTGAGAGGCAAATGCTTGGACCAGAGATGGTAACGCGGACCATTGAGGTGGTCAGATAAGTCAGAGATCATCTTCGAGTTGTACAAGATCGCCAGCGTCATTGGGCCGATTCTCATCGGCGACCCCTTGAATTTTCTGTCGGCGACCATATATTCCTTAGGATCTCGCCTACCCGTGGCATCATTCGTTTCGGCGTACGGGGAAAGCTTATTCCTAGGTATATAGGGTCGTTCGACATCTTGGAGCGAATAGTTGCTGTGTCCTATCATCTCGCTCTTCCGCCGTTGCTACGTGAGGTACATGATGTCTTCCATGTATCCCAATTACGACGGTATATCCCGGATCCAAGTCATGTCCTTGATCATTCGGAATTGGTTGTTGGTACCAATCTTTCGTATGAGTAGAGGCCCGTATCCATATTGGACCGAAGAGAGAAGATACTCAAAAATAATACTATCAAGTTAGTCCGTATTGCTTGGGGTCATCACTCTTTGGGTGAGTCAACGTGGGAGCGTAAGGATGATATCCGATCGCGATATCCCGACCTGTTTGACTCGTAAGGTATAATGTCTTCCTTATGACTCATGTTTATAAATCTTTGCTTGCATGAATGATTGCTTGATTGATTGTTTAGTTATAACTTGCATGTGACTAGTATAGCTTGCTCGACATCTCTAGCCTCTTGATTAAATTTTGAGGAGGGAATTCTTTTAAGGTGGGTAGAGTTGTCATCCCCGTTTTTCGCTATACGTATTTCCAGTATACGTGTACGGAATCCTGACCCGTATTTTTATTTTTCCTGCCTTGCTAGCTAATTTTGGTTAAATTTTGTTTAGACTCATCATGGCATGTCATGGTTTGGCTTGGTTCATTTGTGGTTTGGCTTGGTTTAATTCTATGGTTCATCATGATAAACCCCTACCTACCACCATCCCCATTTAAAACCCACCTACTTTTCTCTCTTCATTATTCTCCATAACTTCTTCTTCTCCATTAAAAAACCTCTCCCCCTCCATAGGCAAGTGCATCTTTCTCTCACTTGAGAACCCATTTTGGTGGTTCCAATGGCTTCTTAGCATGATTCTAAACCACTTTAGAACTTGAAGATTTTCATTTTGAAGCATAGATTTTTGTAGATCTAGAAAATTGTCATTTTCGGATTCTTGAAGTTTTGATCTATTTAACTTCTTTATTTGCATGTTTTGATGGTTCCATGGCATAGAGAATTTTGTTCTACCCCATTTTGACCCATGGAAGTCCGAATTTGGACTCCGGATGGAGATTTGGCGGAGCTCGGAAGCTACGGCTTTCCTTGCGTTCTTCTTCTCGGATCTGTCGGGAAGAAGAACAGTGCTTGGGCGCTTGGACTTGTCATGCACCCAAAGCAGACTCCCCCACATGTGGGCGCACATGTATGCCCCCTTTGGGCGCATAGGTGCATCCCCACTTTGGGCGCATGGCCTTGTGTTGGCGCATGGCTTTTAAAGCATGTCTCGGTACTTGCCTTTTTTCCTTGGCACTTGGCCATGGGTCTTGATTCCATTACTTAGGCATATAACCACCCTCATGTGGGCATATATAGCCCCCACTTTGGGCGTATAGTGGTCAGGCAGCATTCATTTGCGCTTTTCATGATCTTTTAGGTTTTGCATCCTTTTGGCTAAGTTGTTTCATGACTTTTCCATGAGTTGCTCACACGATCACGACACGACTCATGTGTGCCCCAGCTTGGTATGACATGACACAACATGACACAACTCATGTGTGCCACGGCTAGGCATGGCACGACTAGTGCAAGCCACGGCGTAACTTGGCACGGCATAGCACGATTTGCTTAGTCACGGCACGGTTTTCTACGTACGGCTATTATAAGATCGTGGCACGATTTGTATAAGCCACGGCAGGCTTGGCACGACTTGGCCTATGTCAGCCTTCAGGTAGGCACATAGAACCATGTGGACGCATAGCCGTTGGACGCACGTTGTTCTGGCATTTTTTCCCTTTTATGCATTTCTTTCCTTTATGATGCAAGTCGCCATGACTTTTCGGATTTATTGTACTTTACACTTCATGATATGATTTCTTTCCAAATGGTGGCCCACTAGGGTGCACTCAGGATTGTGTCTCTTCGTTACCTACATATTAGCTTGTACAATGATATGCTGTATAGCCATGATGTGTGAACACGATATGATGATCAAAGAGTAGTAAACCATGATGGTGGCCCGTCGTGGCGTACTTCTAACAAGCAATAAGTACAAGTAACATGACATGATGGTGACCCATTGTGGTGCATCCCTGAAAGATAACTCATGAACGTTGTTGCGACGGCTAACTAGACATGCTAGTAAACTCTCATGACACCGTGGGTGATTGTATTGAAAGTGCTTGTATAAGCAACCAGTCTTGTTTCGCATCATGCCTAGGACTTGCATCCATGGTTAACACGGTCAGGGATACATACTGAATCTGACTAGGATAATGACTAGATTGATCAAGTAGTTTATATAGAGAGGTATTCCGGCTACAAGTGATCCCGTTATCTGGGCGCCTTCCCTGATGGACTTGTAGCCTGCCGATGAGTAGGGCACATTTCCAACTCACTGTTACGTGGGGCACTTCATGAAACGATTACTATGCATACTGTCATGTGTTGCACTCAAGTTACCTAACAAGTCATGATAACTCTTAACATGAACCTTGCGTCAGGATAACCTCGATAGTCTGCAGGTCTTGTGGCCTTAGGGATATCTTATTGCATCTTGCTAGTAACTAGGCTTGTGATAACCCTAGCTAGTTAACTATCAAGCCGTACTCTTGCTTGGCAGTGAATGTTGGATGGAGTCCCATCTTGTCTAGTCTTGTCTAGACCCAGTACTTGACTATCTCTTGACATGCTTGTGTATGCTTTATTTTATCGATAATTGGTTAGAGACTAAGTTCCGTTCAGGTGAAGGTTACAACCCCGGTCCTTGTTTGGTTTACGGGTTATAACTTGGTTACCGGAATAGTCTTTTAGTTATCTTATCATTTATCACCCTGATTACTCTAACTCATATCTTTTGTTATTTTGTCTATAACTTTATGTGCTAATATGCCGGTTTTAGTTCTTAAGTGTAGTCTTCCTTGTGGCACTTGCTCTTCCTAGGGTCTGACCCAGCTGGTTTTGTATGGCCAGATTTCGGAGCAGCTTTCGAAGATCTTCCAGCCTTCCGCCAGATGGTGACCACTAGGTGCAATCTTGGTAACGAGTGGGTTCTTATTTTGCTCTCCCACTCCCTTGTAAAAATTTTCTTTTGAGGCGTTTAGCCGCCGAGCAAGTGTTAGTTCGTTTGCAACTTTACTTACTGTCTGCCTACGGGCTGTAACATGATTGAAAAATCCTAGGGTTGATCATGTATGACTTAAACTCTTGCTAGTCTTCACATTTTGTATGACTAGCTTCAAGATCATCTGAATATGTAATGTATGAAACACCTTACTTTGTATGTCTGATGATCTACCATCTTGTTACATTTACTTGCTTGCTTGAGATTGAGACACTAGGCTTGTTCTTGACCCTAAGAGACTAATGGCTTGTAGTAAAACCTCATGCATCTAGACAGCCGTGACCGTATCGCGAGGTGGAATTCACTTCAATGTACGTAGCTGGCTGTGTCTGTTCCCCGCTCTCTAGTATTCTGGTTCTGGGGCGTGACATGCTCTCCCTTCGTTTTCTCCCCATTATATTTTATTAGTTCTTATAAGTTTATTTTAAATTAGAGGACAAAATTTTTATAAGTTGGGTAGGATGTAAACCCCCAAAAATTTTAAAGATTTTTTTGTATATTTTGTTGTTTTTCTTTTAAAATTTCTTAAATAACTTGCTTTGAATTATTTTTGCTATTATTTATAAATACGGCCTTAGTCGTATTTAGATTTTTTTTATTGTCTAGATAATATGGCATTGGGTGACATAAATAGCTTATTAACCTTAAACCCTGAATTTATTTTAATAGACATTCATTTAAGAATTACTAATTTGTTGATTGATTATATCTTCCTTATATTATTTATTTATAGAAATATTGGTAAAATTATTTTCTTTAAATATAATAATACGGGTTTAAATATTTATTAAGCATTTTTACATAGAAAAAAAATATATATATATCAAATAAATACTTAATAACGAATTCTTTTCAGTATTTTAAGAACTATATATTTTTTATTTTATATATATATATATATATATATATATATATATATATATATATATATATATATATATAAATATATATATATATATATATATATATATATATATATATATATATATATTTTATATATATATTATATATATAAATATATATATATATATATATATATATATATATATATATATATATATATATATATATATATATATATATATGTGTGTCTATATATATTTCTGGGTGTACTCTATGTATATTATATATTAATATTATACGTATACGTGCAATGTATACATTGTAGTTAAAAATTATTGAATAAAATTTTACTAGGAGTTATTTATTTTCATTAGTTACCAGTTTGCAAAAAAAAAGGAATACTTGTGAACAGTACGAAAAGCATTGTTCACCAACTCCCTCCCCGACCGATCACATAATCTTCTTAGGAACCCAATACGAAGGGATTAACATTAAAATTCCTCAAGTCTTCCCAAATTTTTTTTTTCCAATCTCTTCCAATATCCAGATCTACCCAAGATTACCATGAATCCTTTTTAATTTTGAACTTAAATTCCAATTAAATTTTCGAATTTAAACTCGACATACTCAATAACTGTCGACATCTTTCGACAAAAATCCTTCGTGCTCAACTCCAACCCCACAAACGATGTTCCTTGACCTCTGCGAGGCCTCTCTGCAGCCTGGTGAGCGCCTGCAGCCGCCATGCGGCACCACCAGAACCGCCCTATTGCCGAAATCCATTGAGAATAGCGCTAGAACAGAGCATCTGCTCAGTTTAACTGACAGCGAGGTAACACCCTTTCCACCATCCTTTCTCCATCCATGATTGATCGTTTTTGATTTTACGAATTTTTAGGTACACCCTATATAACTCTCTAGAAACTCTGCTGATTAGTTTATGTCGAAGTGATAAGTATTCGATAGAAAATTAAAAAAAATCAAGGCAAAACCTAAATTTATCGAAAAAATGGCAAGCAAGAAACAAGCCAGCGCACTGTTTGGAAGGCGATTATTAGCCTATCCATCGGAAGATTGAAAAATCTATTTGAATAGATTCATAGACAACCTTTAGGTGATTAAAACCCAACTGTCGGTTTTGTTTTTCGTGTAGTAAATTGTTGATAAATCGGTTTCAAACTTTTGAGAAAAACTAGCTTTTCGAACTATAAAATTGGGGAAATTTGACCGATACGACGTACGCCCCGACAAATCGGGCGACGTGGTCGCACAATATACACATCGAAAGACGCGTATTGATGTTGCCGACGTGTGGGAAATGATGGAACTCGATTTCGTTGTGTGTGCGCGACAAAATCAGCACATATCCGTCAAGATACCCCCGTATTGATGCTTTGCAAACTAGCCCATAACTTTCTGCACGTTCGTCGGATTGATACGAAACTTGTGCCATCAAGACCGTTCCATTTTTTTGGTCCTGTATGCCAAGTTTGGTTCGAATCTGAGAAGGTCAACTGGAACGCCTATTTGGCGGGCCCGTGACCCGCTCTAACGAAAGAATTTGTGCACGGCCCGTCGGAATCAAACTTTAGATATACGGTTGGGATCGTCTCCTCAAACTGAATCCGTAAACATATAGTTTGATGACTTTATAGACCATAGATACTGGCACACATTTTGGTGCAAAATGGGAACAATGGCGGATATCGTTTTGACTTGAAATTATGATTTTGCCTCTGTTCCTGAATTAGACTTTTGGACAGGCGTTTCATAGACACATCTTTTACACCAAACACATTTTTTATGTTTATTTCAGCATCCGTAGATCTTTGTGGATTTTAACTTTCGTGCTGACGATTCTGACTGTTGGATTTTGCTACATCTCGCACCACGTTCAGGCAAGATACCTTGCCATTAGCTGTCTATTTTACTTTAGCTCATATTTTATGCATTATTTACTTCTACAAAATAAGCAGTGATATATGGCATAAGTAGATATAAATTTTTACTGTTTAGTATTATTTTCTGCTATGTACTAGTTTCTTATACATTGAACTTAGATTAAAAGGACCACCCTTTGTGTGTTGCATTCATAGGCCTTGACACATTTGTACCATGGAGTTGCGAGTCGCTTATAGAAGTTGGACATGCATGACTGGCTGGCTACCAGTACGTATAAGCCGTGCGATGGGATTAATCGCTAATAGTATTGCATGATTTAGTTTGACTTAGCGGTTGATAAAGGTTATATGTGTTGTGGATACAATATAGTAGGCATTGGGCTGGGGGGGCAGACATATCCTTAGCGTATGGGCTAGTTTACACATTTCTCTTGTGATTGTACGCTCCACTGGAGATGTGGGTTGACGACCCCTTATTTATTGCTGGCCACTGACGTTCGTGGAACGGTTATGCCTGAGGCCCATGGTGCACCAAGGGGGGACCATGCCGATCCCATTTTGTCATCCCCAGTTTTCAGAAACAGGGATATTTTTGTCATTTTACATTTTTGAATATTTTTAAAATTTATTTTATTATTTATGATATTATTTTGGGGTTGAAATTTATTTTATTATTTATGATATTGTTTTGGGGTTATTTGAGTCGGGTTCGAATTTCAACTCAATCCGACTTGAAACGGGGACCCGGGGGTAGTTTGACTCTAGTGGGACCCACACGCTAGTTAGACATGGCCCACATGATATTAATTTTAGTCCACATGATAGAAATATTTTAGTTAGAGGTTAGACTAATTATTATGGATAAGGTTAGTGTGATTAGAGACTTTAGAATGACTAATTTAGCCCCAACCAATTAGCCCTTTCCTAATACTCATAAAATAGGTTAGTGGGGGCATTTTGGACCTTACCATAATAGGACAAATAGCCCCATATGGCCAGCCACTTTGGGAGAGGATAGGCTCAAGTTGATTTTATTATTCTCATCCACACTCTCTCTCTTGTTCTTCCCCAAATTCCTATAGAGCAATCCCTAGCAATTTCTCCACCAAATCCTTCCATTTCACCACCAAATCTTCTTCTTTCCTTCTCTATTCTAGCCAAGGAGGAAGCTACCCAAGTTTGGTAGGATTCGGAGCTCGTTCGTGTCCTTTTGGAATCTCTACGTGTCGGTGTCGCTCCGGGAAGGTTTTTATTCGATTCGATCTACCGGGAGGTATAAATCCCTTCTCCTTTTCATTTCCTCATGCATATAGGTCTATTTTGAACCCATAGGAATGACCCCCATGGTTGTATCTCTATTTGTGTCCATTTCGTGTCCATTTGGAGGTCATAGGAGTGTCCTTTGTGTTGTGGTTGTGTCCATGTGGGAAAATCCCAAATTTGGACACACTATGTGTTGTTGTTATGTATGAATGAATTATTACATGTTTAATCTCATATTTTTGTATTGGAGATGTGTTCTATAGTGTCTCATATATATATATATATATATATATATATATATATATATATATATATATATATATATATATATATATATATATATTAGTGTAGAGAGTGAGTTCTTGATATATTATGTTATATACTTGTGTTCTTTTGTCTCAAACTACCCAAATCCGTCATAATTTTTATCCACGTTTTTAATTTCAGTCCTAACTTAGAAATATCATAACTTCTAGCTCAAAGCTCGGTTTAATCTCCTATTTTTTTAAAAGAAGCTTATTGAAGTTAGCTTTCCAAAAACATATATTAATAGGCCTAATTCTTTCTGTAACTTTCTGGAGAATTATTTGAGTGTCAGCTGTACGAAAGACAAACGCGTTCTCGGTGTTTTCGCGATTCTGGGAGTTTCCGGAAACGAAAATGCGATCCGTTTGAAGTTTCGTAAAGCTAACATATAGATCTATAACATACTTTAATCCTAGATTTTAATTCATGCTGAGATGGTACAATATTGATTATTAGTAGGAGTTACTATTCGGCATATGCATTTTGTGCACCCTTGTATGTAATATAATATTCTATTTGATTTTAACCCATGTTAATGTATATACATTATGTAATTAAATAGAGAATGCAAGCATGAGTAAATGTTTAAATAAATGATGTATGAGGTGTAAGTATCCTATCTAATGTAAGCATGTATAAGTATGGCTTGTACTGAATATGTAGGTTCCATAGTATGTAATGTATGGTGCATATAGTATTGCAAGAGAATAAATGAATGATGAATGAATGCAAGCATGAATGTAATATAATAATAGATGTAATGTATGCAATATACAATTTAATTAGATGTAATGTTCTATGTTAACACAAATCCTATATTACCTCATGTACCCCTTACACTATGTAGACACTATCACACTTGACACTTTGTTCACTTATACTTTGACACTCTTTGATATGTATACACTATGTATGCCTATTTTACCCTCACTTGCCCCTTTGCCATGTTCACATACACACACATAGCCTCTTAAATAAGTATTTATGAATACAGTTAACTTAGCTATGTATGTATATTATATATATGTTAGCATATTGTGTTGTAATATATAAGTTTATATAACTATTTGAAATGCCATGATTATAGATCTAATGTTGAATACCAATATATGCATGTGTATATATGTGTAGACATATATAGTTTAAAGTAATAGATTACCTAGTGTATATCCAATGTGAATTCTTGCCTATTTGAGTATTGAATAATTGCATGCTATATAGAGTTGGGTGTATGTTGGCTTGTATAGCCTTGTATTGATGTGTGCTTGCTAGGATAGTCTTGGTTAGGCCTAGTAAGACTTGCTTGGTTAGGACATGACCTAGTTTGACCTAGTTTGACTAGTGCAGTTGACCAGAGTTGACCAAGGGTTGACTTTGGCCTAGTTTGACCTAGATTTATGTAGAATGCATTGTAGTACTTTATATTACCCTTCTGGACATGTTGTGACTTATGCTGTTCTAATTAGGAGCCAGACACCTCTCCTCAGACAGTATCTTTACCTTGGACATTCAGATAGCAGGTGAGTACATTCTCTGATTATTTCATAACTTGTTTAGAATTATATTCCTGCTCTAGTTTACCTTATTTGATGCTGTCACGATATTATCACGGATTGGTACTATATGGATCCCTACATTGAGATGTTATCCCCCTCGGGAGCATCGGATACATTATGTCATGTGTTTCGTGTACATCATGTATTCCTCGCTCTCATGTTATTCATGTTTCTCATGTGCTTCATGCTCGTTCATGCATGCTCGTATACTCTCATGTGCTCTCATGAATCGGTCATGTTTCCCATGTATCTCATGTATAACCTATATTGCATGTGCACTCATTTATGAGCCTTCATGTGAATTTCATGTGCACCCATTTTTGGGCCCTCCATGTAAACTTCATGTGCACTCATGTATGAACTCTCATGTATACTTTATATGCACCCATTTATGGGCTTCATGTGAAAACCATGTACGTAACATAACTTGTTTGGATCCTTGTGTATTGATTGGGGTATGGGGGAGTATAAATAGCCATGTGAACAATTCCAAAGTAGTATAGCCATGTGCGCCTCTTTAGTATAGTCATGTGCAAATCCAGCCGTTCACATGTCGACTTTGTACTCTAAATCACTAGTCACTGGTAGCTCTCTACTTATAGTAGATATTTCTATTACAGTTCTCTCTCTGTTTGTATCATGTACTTTCTTTCAGTTTCATGTATCGTACTCTCTTGCATGTTTATATTTTCTAACCTGTTATGATCTGCGTGAGATGTATTGTGCTCGCTCCTATCCTGATTGGACCTGTTAATAAATTTTGCAGATAGCCTGGGATTGCCTGCTAGCCTAGAGGAGACACAGTAGAGGTTGTTTAGATAGTTATTTCTTTTTGTCTGGAGTTGTATTTACTTGTGGATTACTGTATTTGAGTTTTGAGATGTATTTCTGGGATTATGTATCTTATACACTTAGACTTCTATCTCCTGTATCTCTTTTGGATTTCATGTTTATCTATCTTTATCATTCTACCTTAGATTGTGATTGAGTTGTACCTCTGTGTTGGCCTCCTTATGGAGAGTATTCATATTATGCTAGTTATAGTTCATGACCTAGAACAGCGTTCTACCGTCGACACTGCGGCGTAGGCTGGGCGTTGTTACGTACTCGTACCCTCACGGTGGGTGCGGGTCGTGACATGTTTTTAGTGGTGGCCCATGTAGGTCGAGTTTGTGTAGTGGTATTCGAATTAGAGTACCACTACAGCCTGCAGTAGAATTAGGATATATTTTTTTGAAGGTACTCAATCACAGTTAGGATTTTTTGAGAGATTCTTGGGACGACCCTTGAGAATCTTATTTTAACTTCGATTTGAAATCTATTTTTCCCTGATTTGATTTACCTTTACTTCCTGTTATTGAACTTGATTTTGATGGATTATTGTTGAATTTCGAATCTTGATGTTAGTGGTTGAATTTGAGTCTGTATTTTTATGATTTTTGATGGATTATTTTTGAATTTTGAATCTTGATGATAGTGGTTGAATTTGAGTCTGTATTTTTATGATTTTTGATGGATTATTGTTAAATTTTGAATCTTGATGTTAGTTGTTGAATTTGAGTTTGTATTTATATGTATATGTACATTTTTTTGGAATTAAGGTATAACCTGATAACATACTTGATAAGGACAGTGAGAAAGGTAAAAGTCTACTTTATTATGGAATTTAGAATTTATTGCAGTCATATTTGCTAGCATGACAAGGACGTAGAGCCTGATATAGCTATACTTATCTTAGTTATGAAATCTAGATTTTCTTGCAGCCATACCGGGTGGCGTGGTAAGAATTCTAGATAACATGATTATAGGGTATATGCCTTATTATGGACTCTATCGTTTATTGCAGCTATGCTTATTGGCGTGGCAGAATTCTGACAACATAATTTCAAGAAGACGCATATGATTATCAGATTGTACCTTAAATATTTTTGAACATGTTTTCTCTACTTTTGTTTCAGTCCTTCAAAAAAAAAAGAAAAAAAAAGAAAGAGAGAATTGTTATTTGTTTGTTTTGTTTTGTTTCTCATTTATTTAACTTAGGAGTAGATTTAGCTGTTTTTATAAACTTTGTGTAACTTCTTACTATGAAATTCTTCTTAATACAATGAATCGATGATTTTGCTAGACTTTATCTTGGATTTGAAAATTTAGCTCTGGGTTTCAAAATGGGTTTTTCTTTTAAATAGATAAGCAAAAACAGATTTTATCGTTATTTCTTTCTTGCTACTATTATTGTATTAAATAATAATAATAATAAAACTGTCTTGATTACACCAATCACTTACTTTGCAATCTTGGTAGGAATCTAAATGTTGCTCTTAATATAGAATTTTATTTTTATATTGGGACATGAGAATATATATAGTGGACACTTTCCTGACACTTATGCATGCTACACTTGATTTCCACCAATCTGAATACATATTAATGTCGTTAATGTTTAAATTTTCAAAACCCCAATATTTTCGATTCTCTGCTTTTCCTAGCTTAACTCCTAATTTAAATATAAAATTTCATGATAATAGTTTTATTTATATCACTGCACATGTATGTTATACGTAGGGTTTCAATTCAAATTTTTTTTTTGGTTGAGTTTTGTGTTTAAATTTGTCAAATCTGAGACTGTGTGCATATTAACCCTTAATACGGGATTTTAAATGTTAGTTCAAATTGATTGTTTTAAATGTAATATTTAGAGCTGTGTACATTGTTGTTGTAGGGATATAAATTTAGGTTTCATATTCTTACATGTTAGGTTGTGATAAACATTGAGTTGGTTTTGATGTGCAAATTCTTCAAAATCCTGAAAACTGAATACATGTTAGCATTTTTATATTGATTTTCATGTTTAGTTCAATTTCAGATTTAACATGTAATATTGAACTGTATGCGTAGATAAATGTATTGATAGTATATTATGGTTTCATTTCTATCATGTTAGGATGTATTGGGAGCATTGAGATTAGTTGTGATGTTTCAAACTCCTAAATTTTGAAATTACATTATGTTAATATTGCACTGGATTAAATGTTAGCTTATTTTCAGATTTTGTATGTAAATGCTGAACTAAGACTGGGTTTAACCTTTCAATACTAAGCTATAACCCTGTACAAGGACACACACACCCCCGAACTTAGTATACCCTGTCATGTAACCTAACTCTTCCTCTCTATGTCATGATTATATATCTATATAGATATATATAGAGCTTAGGCATACATGTTATAATGTATATACATACATAACTAAATCTCTACCTCTTTATATATACATATATACATGGTTAGCCATGCATGTTATGAGCAAATGAGTTATATATTGTAGATTGTTTAACAAATATGCCATGATTAGTGTAACTTGATAGTTATTGTTTGAAACCCAAATCCTCCTATGCACTTTCATGTATATTTTACATACACACACGCCTATTATCTAACCATATGAACATGTCCACATACACCTATACACACACTAACTACATAATTTGTACATAATGTTAGCTTTTCCCTCTCTAACGCTATATATATAAATATATTGTGATTGATTTTCATGCAATTGGCTTTCATTCTTTAACTTTTGATTTTGATTTTCTTGAATAGTACCCCTTATTAGATAAATGGTAGTTAACTTTATTTTATTTTGATAAGTACCAGTTTTCATATAGGATGGTAGACTGCCTTACAGTCTTGATGATTGTTATTTCTGTATCTTTTCTAGTTTAGCACCCTAGATTGCTTGTGTATTTTGATATCATATGACTGTTTTGGTTTAGCATGACTAGTATACCTAGATGAGACTTTCACTACCACCGTATGCCATGACCCTGTATGTCATCCTTTTAAATCGTATGATTGTTTAAGTTCTGAGACTTTGATTGTGGGGGGTTTGACCTAGAAGGAGTATGAACATTTTAATTTCGAGGATAAAATTTTTCTAAGGTGGGTAGACTTGTAACACCCAGTTCTCTAAAATGAGGGTAATTTTAAAATTTTATAATTTTAATCATTTATTGATTTGACATTTAAATCATGATATAATTTTTGGTAATTTTTAAATCATTTTAAAACTATTTAAAATCATAACTTTTGATTTTGATGTTTTGCTAGTGAAACCCTAGAGACTGTTTGACCTAGAGCCTAACCATGTGATTAGGATATTTTAATGTCTTTTTCGGCCTAAGGATATTTTGCATTTGACGTCTTTGAATTATTTTGATATTTATTGCGTTGGTGATTGTTGATTTTGACCTTTGATAGGTATGATTTTGTGATAGTTTTGTGGCCGTATCGGACACGTATCAGTTTTTATTTACAAATGTTTGATGTGCCTCAAAGAGAATTTTTTTATTGCTATTTTTTTTTGAAAAGTATTTGAATGAGATTGTTTTCTGCATGTGTTTCCTATGATTGCTCTATTTTAATTTCGAGGACGAAATTTTTTTTAAGGTGGATAGATTTGTCACCCCCAATTTTCAGAAACAGGGGTATTTTTGTCATTTTACATTTTTGAATACTTTTAAAATTTATTTTATTATTTATGATATTATTTTGGGGTTGAAATTTATTTTATTATTTATGATATTGTTTTGGGGTTATTTGAGTCGGGTTCGAATTTTAACTCAATCCAACTTGAAACGGGGACCCGGGGGTAGTTTGACTCTAGTGGGACCCACACACTAGTTAGGCATGGCCCACATTATATTAATTTTAGTCCACATGATAGAAATATTTTAGTTAGAGTTTAGACTAATTATTATGGATAAGGTTAGTGTGATTAGAGACTTTAGAATGACTAATTTAGCCCCAACCAATTAGCCCTTTCCTAATACTCATAGAATAGGTTAGTGGGGGCATTTTGGACCTTACCATAATAGGACAAATAGCCCCATATGGCCAGCCACTTTGGGAGAGGATAGGCTCAAGTTCATTTCATTATTCTCATCCACACTCTCTCTCTTGTTCTTCCCCAAATTCCTATAGAGCATTCCCTAGCAATTTCTCCACCAAATCCTTCCATTTCACCATCAAATCTTCGTCTTTCCTTCTCCATTCTAGCCAAAGAGGAAGCTACCCAAGTTTGGAAGGATTCGGAGCTCGTTCGTGTCCTTTTGAAATCTCTACGTGTCGGTGTCGCTCTGGGAAGGTTTTTCTTCGATTCGATCTACCGGGAGGTATAAATCCCTTCCTTTTCATTTCCTCATGCATATAGGTCTATTTTGAACCCATAGGAATGACCCCCATGGTTGTATCTCTATTTGTGTCCATTTTGTGTCCATTTGGAGGTCATAGGAGTGTCCTTTGTGTTGTGGTTGTGTCCATGTGGGAAAACCCCAAATTTGGACACACTATGTGTTGTTGTTATGTATGAATGAATTGTAACATGTTTAATCTCATATTTTTGTATTGGAGATGTGTTCTATAGTGTCGCATATATATATATATATATATATATTAGTGTAGAGAGTGAGTTCTTGATATATTATGTTATATACTTGTGTTCTTTTGTCTCAAACTACCCAAATCCGTCATGATTTTTATCCACATTTTTAATTTCAGTCCTAACTTAGAAATGTCATAACTTCTAGCTCAATGCTCGGTTTAATCTCTCTTTTTTTAAAAGAAGCGTATTGAAGTTAGCTTTCCAAAAACATATATTAATAGGCCTAATTCTTTCTGTAACTTTCTGGAGAATTATTTGAGTGTCAGCTGTACGAAAGACAAACGCGTTCTCGGTGTTTTCGCGATTTCGGGAGTTTTCGGAAACGAAAACGCGATCCGTTTGAAGTTTCGGAAAGCTAACACATAGATCTATAACATATTTTAATCCTAGATTTTACTTCATGCTGAGATGGTACAGTATTGATTATTAGTAGGAGTTACTATTCGACATATGCATTTTGTGTACCCTTGTGTGTAATATAATGTTCTATTTGATTTTAATCCATGTTAATGTATATACATTATGTAATTAAATAGAAAATGCAAGCATGAGTAAATGTTTAAATAAATGATGTATGAGGTGTAAGTATCCTATCTAATATAAGCATGTATAAGTGTGGCTTGTAATGAATATGTAGGTTCCATAGTATGTAATGTATGGTGCATATAGTAGTGCAAGAGAATAAACGAATGATGAATGAATGCAAGCATGAATGTAATGTAATAATAGATGTAATGTATGCAATATACAAGTTAATGAGATGTAATGTTCTATGTTAACACAAATCCTATATTACCTCATGTACCCCTTACACTATGTAGACACTATCACACTTGACACTTTGTTCACTTACACTTTGACACTCTTTGATATGTATACACTATGTATGCCCATTTAACCCTCACTTGTCCCTTTGCCATGTTCACATACACACACATAGCCTCTTAAATAAGTATTTATGAATACAGTTAACTTAGCTATGTATGTATATTATATATATGTTAGCATATTGTGTTGTAATATATAAGTTTATATAACCATTTGAAATGCCATGATTATAGACCTAATGTTGAATACCAATATATGCATGTGTATATATGTGTAGACATATATAGTTTAAAGTAATAGATTACCTAGTGTATATCTAATGTGAATTCTTGCCTATTTGAGTATTGAATAATTGCATGCTATATAGAGTTGGGTGTATGTTGGCTTGTATAGCCTTGTATTGATGTGTGCTTGCTAGGATAGTCTTGGTTAGGCCTAGTAAGACTTGCTGGTTAGGACATGACCTAGTTTGACCTAGTTTGACTAGTACAGTTGACCAGAGTTGACCAAGGGTTGACTTTGGCCTAGTTTGACCTAGATTTATGTAGAATGCATTGAAGTGCTTTATATTACCCTTCTGGATATGTTGTGACTTGTGCTGTTCTAATTAGGAGCCAAACACCTCTCCTCGGACAGTATCTTTACCTTAGACATTCAGATAGCAGGCGAGTACATTCTTTGATCATTTTATAACTTGTTTAGAATTATATTCCTGCTCTAGTTTACCTTATTTGATGCTGTCACGATATTATCACGGATTGGTATTATATGGATCCCTACATTGAGATGTTATCCCCCTCGGGAGCATCGGATACATTATGTCATGTGTTTCGTGTACATCATGTATTCCTCGCTCTCATGTTATTCATGTTTCTCATGTGCTTCATGCTCGTTCATGCATGCTCGTGTACTCTCATGTGCTCTCATGAATCGGTCATGTTTCCCATGTATCTCATGTATAACCTATATTGCATGTGCACTCATTTATGAGCCTTCATGTGAATTTCATGTGCACCCATTTTGTAACACCCAGTTTTCCAGATAAGGGTAATTTTGAAATTTTGTAATTATAATTATTATTTATTGATAATTATATTATATTATGATTTTTGGTAATTTTTAATCATTTTTAAACTATTTAAAATTATGACTTGTGATTTTGACATTTTACTATTGTTTGGTTTTAATTTCGAGGAATTTGTCACCCCCAGTTTTCAGGAACAGGAGTATTTTTGTCATTTTATATTTTTGAAATATTTTTGAAATTTATTTTATTATTTATGATATTGTTTTGGGGTTATTTGAGTCGGGTTCGAATTTCAGCTCAATCCGACTTGAAACGGGGACCCGGGGGTAGTTTGACTCTAGTGGGACCCACACACTAGTTAGGCATGGCCCACATGATATTAAATTTAGTCCACATGATAGAAATATTTTAGTTAGAGGTTAGACTAATTATTATGGATAAGGTTAGGGTTATTAGAGACTTTAGAATGACTAATTTAGCCCCAACCAATTAGCCCTTTCCTAATACTCCTAGAATAGGTTAGTGGGTGCATTTTGGACCTTACCATAATAGGACAAATAGTCCCATATGGCCAGCCACTTTGGGAGAGGATAGGCTCAAGTTCATTTCATTATTCTCATCCACACTCTCTCTCTTGTTCTTCCCCAAATTCCTATAGAGCATTCCCTAGCAATTTCTCTACCAAATCCTTCCATTTCACCACCAAATCTTCTTCTTTCCTTCTCCATTCTAGCCAAGGAGGAAGCTACCCAAGTTTGGAAGGATTCGGAGCTCGTTCGTGTCCTTTTGGAATCTCTACGTGTCGGTGTCGCTCCGGGAAGGTTTTTCTTCGATTCGATCTACCGGGAGGTATAAATCCCTTCTCCTTTTCTTTTCCTCATGCATATAGGTCTATTTTGAACCCATAGGAATGACCCCCATGGTTGTATCTCCATTTGTGTCCATTTTGTGTCCATTTGGAGGTCATAGGAGTGTCCTTTGTGTTGTGGTTGTGTCCATGTGGAAAAACCCCAAATTTGGACACACTATGTGTTGTTGTTATGTATGAATGAATTATTACATGTTTAATCTCATATTTTTGTATTGGAGATGTGTTCTATAGTGTCTCATATATATATATATATTAGTGTAGAGAGTGAGTTCATGATATATTATGTTATATACTTGTGTTCTTTTGTCTCAAACTACCCAAATCCGTCATGATTTTTATCCACGTTTTTAATTTTAGTCCTAACTTAGAAATGTCATAACTTCTAGATCAAAGCTCGGTTTAATCTTCCGTTTTTTTAAAAGAAGCATATTGAAGTTAGCTTTCCAAAAACATATATTAATAGGCCTAATTCTTTCTGTAACTTTCTGGAGAATTATTTGAGTGTCAGCTGTACGAAAGACAAACACGTTCTCGGTGTTTTCGCGATTCCGGGAGTTTTCGAAAACGAAAACGCGATCCGTTTGAAGTTTCGGAAAGCTAACACATAGATCTATAACATACTTTAATCATAGATTTTATTTCATGCTGAGATGGTACAGTATTGATTATTAGTAGGTGTTACTATTCGGCATATGCATTTTGTGTACCCTTGTGTGTAATATAATGTTCTATTTGATTTTAACCCATGTTAATGCATATAATTATGTAATTAAATAGAGAATGCAAGCATGAGTAAATGTTTAAATAAATGATGTATGAGGTGTAAGTATCCTATCTAATGTAAGCATGTATAAGTATGGCTTGTAATGAATATGTAGGTTCCATAGTATGTAATGTATGGTGCATATAGTAGTGCAAGAGAATAAACGAATGATGAATGAATGCAAGCATGAATGTAATATAATAATAGATGTAATGTATGCAATATACAAGTTAATGAGATGTAATGTTCTATGTTAACACAAATCCTATATTACCTCATGTACCCCTTACACTATGTAGACACTATCACACTTGACACTTTGTTCACTTACACTTTGACACTCTTTGATATGTATACACTATGTATGCCCATTTAACCCTCACTTGTCCCTTTGCCATGTTCACATACACACACATAGCCTCTTAAATAAGTATTTATGAATACAGTTAACTTAGCTATGTATGTATATTATATATATGTTAGCATATTGTGTTGTAATATATAAGTTTATATAACCATTTGAAATGCCATGATTATAGACCTAATGTTGAATACCAATATATACATGTGTATATGTGTAGACATATATAGTTTAAAGTAATAGATTACCTAGTGTATATCCAATGTGAATTCTTGCCTATTTGAGTATTGAATAATTGCATGCTATATAGAGTTGGGTGTATGTTGGCTTGTATAGCCTTGTATTGATGTGTGCTTGCTAGGATAGTCTTGGTTAGGCCTAGTAAGACTTGCTGGTTAGGACATGACCTAGTTTGACTAGTACAGTTGACCAGAGTTGACTAAGGGTTGACTTTGGCCTAGTTTGACCTAGATTTATGTAGAATGCATTGTAGTGCTTTATATTACCCTTCTGGACATGTTGTGACTTGTGCTGTTCTAATTAGGATCCAGACACCTCTCCTCGAACAGTATCTTTACCTTAGATATTCAGATAGCAGGCGAGTACATTCTCTGATCATTTCATAACTTGTTTAGAATTATATTCCTGCTCTAGTTTACCTTATTTGATGCTGTCATAATATTATCACGGATTGGTACTATATGGATCCCTACATTGAGATGTTATCCCCCTCGGGTGCATCGGATACATTATGTCATGTGTTTTATGTACATCATGTATTTCTCGCTCTCATGTTATTCATGTTTCTCATGTGCTTCATGCTCGTTCATGCATGCTCGTGTACTCTCATGTGCTCTTATGAATCAGTCATGTTTCCCATGTATCTCATGTATAACCTATATTGCATGTGCACTCATTTATGAGCCTTCATGTGAATTTCATGTGCACCCATTTTGTAACACCCAGTTTTCCAGATGAGGGTAATTTTGAAATTTTGTAATTATAATTATTATTTATTGATAATTATTTCATATTATGATTTTTGGTAATTTTTGGCACAATTGCAAGCAAACCAAAATTGAATAAAGCTTTTGCCAAGTGCAACCAAAATTATATTTCAAATTCAAATGGTCCAAATACAAGTCTCAAACAAATATTCAAGTGCAACCAAAATGGGAGTTCAAATTAAAATGACAAAAATACAAGTTTCAGTTGATAAGATCTCCTTGTCAGTGCCTTGCTTACTGAAATAAAATTCACATCATCTCTCTCTTTTTCGGTACTTGATAAGATCTCACTGAGTTCCTGACATTGCAATTATAACATTGTGTTAGCACCCAAAGAGAAAAACTATGCTGTACGATAATGAGATTGAATCTTAAATTACTTTTGAAGTAGAACATCAATGCATCATGTAGTCCAGTTAAAAGAAAGGAGAGAGCAAAAGTTTGACTGTAATTATAACAAGTCTCAGATCAGCTGTAAACACAACACAAAGGGAATTAAATGCAATCTACCTTAGCATATGAAGGTTGTATAAAGGTTTTCAGATATTTATTAGATACAGAACTACATCAATAATGTAGTATATAAGCATACTGGAGCATGAATGCTATAACAAGATGTATAAAGGCTTTATTTTTGTTGCTCAATATCTAAAACAGGATACTTATTGGAGAAGGGAACCTCTGAAAGGCAAAAACTCTATTTAGTGCTTAAAGTTGCTTCCTGGGATATGAGAATGCTGTAGCTCAAAGGAGCAGATTTGTTTGATACTTTAATGGACATGTAACTGTAGAGGATGGTATATAGACCTTTACAGGATAAATAGTCCTCAGCATCAATTTTAAAGGATGTTGTAGACCGTCAAACTGAGTACTTTTTTAATCCTCAAGCTTCCAATTTTTTTTGGTTTTCTACTCAGATGTGCTTCCTGAGATTTGAGAATCCATTCCATCATACTGTTATCATGTTAAGTTTATAGGATCTCGCTGTAAGTAATTATCATGGCAAGTTTGTAGGATTTTTCTCCCATTTCTAAATTCTTATTTTCAATGAATGTGATCTTAAAGCTATATCTAACGAGCAAATATTGTAAGAAATGTTGCCTACCAGTCAAAGTATTGCGTAGCCATGTCGCAGCAGAGTATGATGACATCAAGCTAAAGGAACCAACTTTGCATCTTACATGTACATTTACTTGCGCCTGACACCTAAAACCATATCCTTGTCCAACATTGCTAACTACGCCATCCAACATGACGCATCAGACATGCTGGAGACACCCAATCAAACAAAAACATGTCCAGAAGAACCATAAAGAGAATGGCCATATAATGCCCTATAACGTGAGAAATCCTTGCTTGGATATCCATACTACAATTTCATTTGTAAAGGTTAATCAGTTTCCTTCTCATGATGGCTCAAATTTGCCAAAAATGAGGCTACTACATGTGCTTTTAAAGCATTTGTATTTCTTCTTCTGTTTTACCTGTTTCTAGTTCTTCTCTTAGTGAACATATGCCGAAGCCTGTAAAACACTAATGATTATCAAGGAAAACTATCCAATATTTGGGTCCAAGAAAACTTCTATTGAAAAAAAACTCAACAAGAGTCAGTTTTCTCATATGAGACAAAACATTTGATTCAAGTATAATAAAAATATCCCATTTCTTGGGAGAGAGAATAAGTGGAAGAGAGTCAGCTGGTTTGTTGAGTCATAGAAACAAATGCTTTTTCCATATTTTGGATCTCAACATAATATTTATATGTGAAGTTAACTGTTAACGTTGTGGCTGCCATATTTGTTAACATCACAGATCTGTCATACTTGTTTTATAATTCATTTATTATGGATAAATTTAAGTTATTTAACCATCTTCATATATTTTATATTAGCCATAAATTATACAAACCTAGTTGATGTTCAAATATCTAGTTTTTCAGGCTTTGACTCGTTGTGTTACATGTGATCCATGTCCATTCTATGCTACCTAAGCCCTTCTCTGTAGCCTCATAAATCCAATTCTATGTAAATACTCAACAGGTCAAGACAGTAATACTCGAGTATCCCGTTGTGTCAATGTGCCTTGACTTTCTTCATAATCAAGGATATTTAGCTTTTGGGCCTTCTACACGTGGACACGAACCTATAACAATAAGCCATTTTACCACTATCTTGGTTGTCTACTGAATCCATCATTAGTAACTTAACATAAGTGGAAGCATGATGCATTAGTAACTTAACATCCAACTAATAAAATGAGTTACTCTGAATCTTACAATTCTTGGAGGAAGAGTAAGATCTGCAGCTCTGCCTTTCTTGGTGCGCCTTAAGACTACGCTCTTCAGAACTCTTTTTCTGAGTAAAGCCATGGCTCTTTTGCTCTCATATGGAATGCCATTTTGCACAAGTCTATTTATATACTGATACAAACAGCAACAGCTCAAGGATCTAGTCCAATAATTATAAACTGTGTATATATAGAAGCAACGGAGTTTAATAGACGTTTATAGACTTACTCGATTCCACCAACAAAAATGTATGACACTTGCATGAGGACAATTGACGCAGTCCCAGTAACACTGCAACATTGAATGTAACAACATGACAAATAGGTTGAAAAATAAGACAATATAGCATTTTTAAACAGTAAATAGGAAATATGACCAGCAGATTATTTGTAAATAGCAAACAAATGCAGATGCTCCGGAGCATATATTTGTCGAAGGAACTTACTGACGGAAAACATAAGAGCTCGGTGGAAGCGTACAGTACCGCCACGTAGCACACCGCCATGGCGGCACACGCGACCACCGCATTCGTTTCGGCTGTATATCCGCTGTCTGAGGCTCGTGTCCACTGTTGTAAGTGTACGTACTCAAACCCGTGTGTCACAGACACATAAGTGTCAACACAATTTCTGTGTCATTCTAGACACAATAGACACACTTAATCCCCAAACCAAAACAAAACAAAGTAGAAGAATCAAAACCATATTGTGTTTGAATCAGATGAAATCGTATAGCTCCAAGGACTCTGTTGTATCATATATGCATCCTCATGTCCGATTTGGACAAGTCATGCTATCGATACTCCTCTGAGACAATTGATCGAACACATGGTGTGCAGATCAAACAGAAATTATTCATAGTCTTGTTTTGAGAAGAGGAATTGTTCATTGAGATCAACTCAATCTTACGAATCAAAACGAAGAGAAGAGGAATTGAGAACACTCACCAGAGATCGAAGATTTCGAGTCGAGCTACTAGCAGATGTCGACTCGATCGACTCCAGAGCGCCGGAGACGGGTGGAAGAATCTACTGGACAGGCAAAGCTCCTCGTCGAGAAACGATAGCTCTGCCGTGAGCTCTAGTCGAAGGAGAAGAAGAGCTTGTCAGTGACCGGAGAGACCCCTCGTCACCGAACTCTTTAAGTTTAGTGGCTGATCGCCGGAGACGAGCTCGTCAGCATCAACGAGTACTCATCTACGGAGAACAAAGCCCATGCTCGTCGAGGCCTGCCATGGCCGCGATGGCTCAATGACTGATAAGGAGGGAGAGAGTGAAAGGGAAGAGTTCAGGATCTAGTTTAGATAAAAATAAAAAGCGGGAATGAAAAAACTTAAGCGGAAAAGTGAAAAAGTCATCTCGAAAAAATTTATTTTAAAAAAATATATCTTTCACAGCATGCTCAAGCATGCCGTAAATGTATAACGTGGTGAAGTACATTGTAGATGAGTCTTCAAATACAATAGAGTTCTCGGAGCACAAATTTAAGATGAAAATCTGAAATTTAAGATTTTTGTTTTATATAAAATTGATAGTTATTAAACGTTTTCTGTTTTATTAGATAACTTTTGTTATCATCTTTTCTTTTGCACAACTTTAGGATGGAATTTTTGTTTTTATATTTAATTTATGTTATAAAATTTTATTTTCAAAAATTGGATATATTTCAATAGAAAATTTATCCCCAAAATATAACCATTATATCCCTATATAATTTTTGTACAGTATTTAAAAAAAATATTATTTATTTATTTATTTTTGTTTTGGAAAATTCAATATATAATTGTTCTTCTTCTTTTTGAGAATGATTTTTGTTTTTTAAAATTTTTAAAAGATTTATGTTGTTGTTTTCTCTGTTTTTATTCCTTTTATTTTTTATCATTTTTATATGAAAACATAGGTGGAAAACTATTATTTTAACATTTTCTTGAAATCCGGATTTGAGAGGGAAACTAAATTTTTAGGAAAAAATTTGTTAGGAAGAAAACGAAAACTTTTTAATAAACAAATACATTCATTTACAACCACACAAAAATGCATGCCGTAAATAAGCCTTCAATTACAACACGCAAAAATACAAGCCGTAAATGAGCCTTCAATTACAATGTGCAAAAATACAAGCCGTAAGTGAGCCTTCAATTACAACACGCAAAAATGCATGCCATAAATGAGCCTTCAATTACAACACGCAAAAGTGCACGCCATAAATGAGTCTTCAATTATAACGCACAAAAATGCATGCCGTAAATGAGTGTTCAATTACGACGTGCATGTCAAACACGCCGTAAAAAATACAAAAAACAACTCTTTTACAGCGCACATATTTGCACGCTGTAAAAGAGTGTCATTTACAACGTGCATCAACTGCGCGCTGTAAATTGCGCGCCGTAAATACTATATTTTCTTGTAGTGAAGCTACCCAAGTTTGGGAGGATTCGGAGCTCGTTCGTGTCCTTTTGGAATCTCTACGTGTCGGTGTCGCTCCGGGAAGGCTTCTCTTCGATTCGATCTACCGGGAGGTATAAATCCCTTCTCCTTTTCATTTCCTTATGCATATAGGTCTATTTTGAACCCATAGGAATGACTCTCATGGTTGTATCTCCATTTGTGTCCATTTCGTGTCTATTTGGAGGTCATAGGAGTGTCCTTTGTGTTGTGGTTGTGTCCATGTGGGAAAATCCCAAATTTGGACACACTATGTGTTGTTGTTATGTATGAATGAATTATTACATGTTTAATCTCATATTTTTGTATTGGAGATGTGTTCTATAGTGTCTCATATATATATATTAGTGTAGAGAGTGAGTTCTTGATATATTATGTTATATACTTGTGTTCTTTTGTCTGAAACTACCCAAATCCGTCATGATTTTTATCCACGTTTTTAATTTCAGCCCTAACTTAGAAATATCATAACTTCTAGCTCAAAGCTCGGTTTAATCTCCTATTTTTTTTTAAAAGAAGCGTATTGAAGTTAGCTTTCCAAAAACATGTATTAATAGGCCTAATTCTTTCTGTAACTTTCTGGAGAATTATTTGAGTGTCAGCTGTACGAAAGACAAACGTGTTCTCGGTGTTTTCGCGATTCCGGGAGTTTTCGAAAACGAAAATGCGATCCGTTTGAGTTTCGGAAAGCTAACATATAGATCTATAACATACTTTAATCCTAGATTTTAATTCATGCTGAGATGGTACATTATTGATTATTAGTAGGAGTTACTATTCGGCATATGCATTTTGTGCACCCTTGTGTGTAATATAATGTTCTATTTGATTTTAACCCATGTTAATGTATATACATTATAAGTAAATAGAGAATGTAAGCATGAGTAAATGTTTAAATAAATGATGTATGAGGTGTAAGTATCCTATCTAATGTAAGCATGTATAAGTATGGCTTGTAATGAATATGTAGGTTCCATAGTATATAATGTATGGTGCATATAGTGGTGCAAGAAAATAAATGAATGATGAATGAATGCAAGCATGAATTTAATGTAATAATAGATGTAATATATGTAGCCTTATTAGGAATAAAACTGGAATTTAGTTTTGTTTCACTAAATAAGAGATACATGAGAACTCATATATGTGAATGTTAACTTCCTATTGACACTTTGCTACACAACTGTCATGCCTCACTATCACTCAACACACAATGCATACTACACTATATATCCCTCACACCCTCACTCATTGACACTCTCACTCACACATTGCCTAACACTCATTCCATGATAACACACACATGTTCTTGTGCACTTTCATGACACACACACACCCATAAACACATACACATGCTCTTCTCTCTCTTTCTCGATATATATATACTATACATGGATAAATGTGTTAATGTGGTAAATAGAGTTTTCCTATAGTTATATATACATATATGTGATATATGGCCTAGTGTTGAATTCTCTTTTCATGTACACCTCCATGTTCACACACACACATAGCTTTACATGTTAGCTTCCTTTCTCTTATGTATAATATTGAATATGATGGCTTGTGTTTGGCTTGTATAGCCTTGTGATTGGTGTGTGATTGCTAGACTAGGCTTGGTTAGGCCAAGTGAGACTTATTAGACTTGTTGGGCTAGGATTTGACCTAGTTGACCTAGTTTGACTAGTCTAGTTGACTGGAGTTGACCAAGTGTTAACTTTAGTCTAGTTTGACCTAGACAGCATGCAGATGCATTGTAGATTATATTTATCATTCCCTGTGTATATCTTGACTTGTGTTGCTCTAACTAGGAGTCAGGTACCTCATCTCGGACAGTACATTTACTTTAGACATTCAGATACGAGGCAAGTACATTCTCTGACCATTTCATACTTGTTTGGATTTATATTCTTGCTCTAGATTACTGTACTTGATGCTGACACAATCATTATCACGGATTAGTACTATACGGATCTTCTTCTGAGATGTTATCTCCTTGTATTCACTAAATACATATTGTGATGTGTGTTTCACTTACATATTGTATTTATTGAATACCCATATCCTTGTATACTCTTTGTGCATATTGTACTCTCAGTATCACATGAGTCCCAGGGATAGACCATTGTACAACTATTGTATAATATTGTACATCTATTGTATAAAATTGTACATCCATTGTATAACATTGTATATCCATTGTATAACATTGTACATCTATTGTATAATATTGTACATCTATTGTATAACATTGTACACTATTGTGCAAGATAACGTAACCAGAGTAGATCCTTGCGTATTGATTTGGGGAGGGGGAGTAGAATTGGTTATGTAATCAAATCCTATTGTACAACATTGTATAACTATTGTATATGTCTATTGTACACCCACGTACAATGGAGTTACCATTATATTTTCCTAGACCGTTTACATAACCATATTGTACTCTAAATCACAGTAGGCTTACAGTTCTTATTTATTATATTTAGATATTTTCTGTTATCAAATCTCTACTATTTTTTATATACTTCTTACTTTCAGCGTTTCATGTACCTTACTCTATTGCATGCTTTATATTTCCTAACATGATATGAACTGCGTGAGATATTTTGTGCTCGCTCCCGTCCTGACTGGACCTATGGAAAATTTTACAGAGGATGATGAGGCACCCTATACCCTTACTTGGAGTTTGCCTAGTTGACACTCGCGACCTGGACCCCAGGGGAGGTTCAGGCAGCTGCTGAGGACGATACCTTGCTTAGTATAGATAGTTTAGACTGTTTTCCTTTTATGTTTAGTTGTTGTTCTTGATTCAGAGTTTGTATATTGTAGAGATGTTGAGACTTGTATTTTATTTCTGTTGTACCTCGGTTGAGGATTCTCTTATCTATTTTATCGTGCCATATTCTATCTCTAGATTGTGATTGAGTTGTACCTCTGTGTTGGCCTCCTTATGAAGAGCATTCATATTATGTTAGTTATAGTTCATGACCTAGAACAGCGTTCTACCGCCGACACTGCGACGTAGGCTGGGCGTTGTTACGCTCTCGTACCCTCACAATGGGTGCGGGTCGTGACACGTTTTTAGTGGTGGCCCATGCAGGTCGAGTTTATGTAGTGGTATTCGAACTAGAGTATCACTACAGCCTGCAGTAGGATTAGGATATTTTTGAAGGTACTCAATCACATTAGGAAAAACTCTTAATCCGATTCCTTTTGTCTAAAATTGTTGCTTATTGACTTCCCTTGAATATAAATTATTCTCCTTTGAATTTTTGCTTCATTCTCAGAAATTGCTTCTTGTTTTGATCTGTCTTCATGATGGTTATGAAGACACGATCTCATCGCTTCGGTTCGGGGGATACTATCGAGAGGCTGGCCACCTCTCGTCCTGTTCATCAGGGCCTCGAGACCGCAGCTTCTATTGTGTCGACTCAGATTGGCGTTTCTGCTATATTGGAGGTGCACCTCCGTCTGTACAGAGACTTTTCTCTTTATTTTCGGTTTCTCTCAGCAGCAGCGATTCATGCAGCATCAGCAGCAGAGATTTGTGCAGTATCAGCATCAGGCTGGAGGAAACCAGCAGGGCGAGCTATCGTCAGGACAGTCGAAGATGCACAGATCGTTGGAGATCTTGCTGTAAGTTCCGTTCTTATCAATTCTATTCCCGCAATTGTCTTTTATAATTAACTTGAAATTCGATTCCATCTGTTCCTTGTTGATTGATTAATTTTGTCATGTTACTCTTTTGTTGTGTTTGTTTTTCTTCTGAAAAAATCATATGGACTAGGTCGCCTAAATCATGGGATCTAGAATCCTCGATAGTCGTGTTAGTTGGCATAGTGAGGACATGTAGTCAGATTTTGGATGTATTCTCGGGTATGGGAATTTAAGATTTTCGCCGTCGCATGCGGCAGTGCAAAAATTTTAAATACCATGAACCTAGAGGTACATACCTTAGTCAAGGACTCTGTGATTATCGTAGCCTTGCTCACTAGCATGATGAAGACTCTGGACAACATGATTTTGGACAGACGCATATGATTAACAGATTGTATCTTGAGAAGGTTTAAACATTATACCCTTTTGATTGTTGTAAATGACTTAGGAGTAGGAATATTTAGTTTTGTAGAGCTTATTCATAGGTAGTTCCTTCATAGTATAATGGTATGATGACTTGTAGAGTGTCTGTACCTTAGAGGTGATAGTTAGCATTGGTGTTAGAATAGTAATCTATTGCAGATAATTCTTCTGTTATCTATAATACCAACCAGTTACACATAGGATGTTAGTATGCCTTACATCCTTGATAATTATTACTACTTTCCCTTACCTTTTCCAGTGAGGCACCCATGACCAGAGCCTGCCTTTGAGTATAGTTATAGTTTCACCTAAGACCGAGAGGTCTATTTGCATAGATAGATTGCAGATGATATTGGCATATGGGATATAGGTTAGTTGGTATCTATAGGCCATTGTTGTATAGGGTTATAAACATGTTGTTTAGCCTATACTTGGTTCAGTTTTCCATTTTAGTTAAGTTCCCTTCGTGTTGAGTTCCTTTGTGTTGATCACCTTTATAGGCAGTGTGCAGACCCTTCACTAGATACCATGTCCCCTTGATTCAGACCGTTCATCCTTAGCCTAGTTTTAAGCATTGTTTTAGACCCTTATAAGTTTAGTCTGCCTTAACCCTTGGTTGATCAGTCATGTATATATAGATGATATACTTAGGATATATGTGATGGGTTGTTGTTCTTGAGCATATATATATATATATGTGGTATTTGGTATTCATGTGCTTAGCTTGTAGGTATTTAGTTATAGGTGACTTGATAGGATTGGCAAGTTAAGAGCTAGTATATTATAGAGTTTCTCTTTTGGTAAATTCTAGATGCCAACACCCAAATAGCTAGCATAGGTAAAACCCTAAGAAGTTGACCAGTTGATGACCAAGTACTTGGATGTTGAGAAATTGACTAGTGATTGACCCTTGACTATGTTTGACCTAGAAGGGGATGCGATCATCTTAATTTCGAGGACAAAATTTTTATAAGGTGGGTAGGATTGTAACACCCAGTTTTCCAGATGAGGGTAATTTTGAAATTTTGTAATTATAATTATTATTTATTGATAATTATTTCATATTATGATTTTTGGTGATTTTTAATCATTTTTAAACTATTTAAAATTATGACATGTGATTTTGACATTTTACTATTGTTTGGTTTTAATTTCGAGGAATTTGTCACCCCCAGTTTTTAGAAAAAGGAGTATTTTTGTCATTTTATATTTTTGAAATATTTTTGAAATTTATTTTATTATTTATGATATCGTTTTAGGGTTATTTGAGTCGGGTTCGAATTTCAACTCAATCCGACTTGAAACGGGGACCCGGGGGTAGTTTGACTCTAGTGGGACCCACAAACTAGTTAGGCATGGCCCACATGATATTAAATTTAGTCTACATGATAGAAATATTTTAGTTAGAGGTTAGACTAATTATTATGGATAAGGTTAGTGTGATTAGAGACTTTAGAATGACTAATTTAGCCCCAACCAATTAGCCCTTTCCTAATACTCATAGAATAGGTTAGTGGGGGCATTTTGGACCTTACCATAATAGGACAAATAGCCCCATATGGCCAGCCACTTTGGGAGAGGATAGGCTCAAGTTCATTTCATTATTCTCATCCACACTCTCTCTCTCTTGTTCTTCCCCAAATTCCTAGAGAGCAATCCCTAGCAATTTCTCCACCAAATCCTTCCATTTTGCCACCAAATCTTTTTCTTTCCTTCTCCATTCTAGCCAAGGAGGAAGCTACCCAAGTTTGGGAGGATTCGGAGCTCGTTCGTGTCCTTTTGGAATCTCTACGTGTCGGTGTCGCTCCGGGAAGGCTTCTCTTCGATTCGATCTACCGGGAGGTATAAATCCCTTCTCCTTTTCATTTCCTCATGCATATAGGTCTATTTTGAACCCATAGGAATGACCCCCATTGTTGCATCTCCATTTGTGTCCATTTCGTGTCTATTTGGAGGTCATAGGAGTGTCCTTTGTGTTGTGGTTGTGTCCATGTGGGAAAATCCCAAATTTGGACACACTATGTGTTGTTGTTATGTATGAATGAATTATTACATGTTTAATCTCATATTTTTGTATTGGAGATGTGTTCTATAGTGTCTCATATATATATATATTAGTGTAGAGAGTGAGTTCTTGATATATTATGTTATATACTTGTGTTCTTTTGTCTCAAACTACCCAAATCCGTCATGATTTTTATCCACGTTTTTAATTTCAGCCCTAACTTAGAAATATCATAACTTCTAGCTCAAAGCTCGATTTAATCTCCTGTTTTTTTTAAAAAGAAGCGTATTGAAGTTAGCTTTCCAAAAACATGTATTAATTGGCCTAATTCTTTCTGTAACTTTCTGGAGAATTATTTGAGTGTCAGCTGTACGAAAGACAAATGCGTTCTCGGTGTTTTCGCGATTCTGGGAGTTTCCGGAAACGAAAACGCGATCCGTTTGAAGTTTCGGAAAGCTAACACATAGATGTATAACATACTTTAATCCTAGATTTTAATTCATGCTGAGATGGTATAGTATTGATTATTAGTAGGAGTTACTATTCGGCATATGAATTTTGTGCACCCTTGTGTGTAATATAATATTCTATTTGATTTTAACCCATGTTTATGTATATACATTATAAGTAAATAGAGAATGCAAGCATGAGTAAATGTTTAAATAAATGATGTATGAGGTGTATGTATCCTATCTAATATAAGCATGTATAAGTATGGCTTGTAATGAATATGTAGGTTCCATAGCATGTAATGTATGGTGCATATAGTGGTGCAAGACAATAAATGAATGATGAATGAATGCAAGCATGAATGTAATGTAATAATAGATGTAATATATGTAGCCTTGTTAGGAATAAAACTGGAATTTAGTTTTGTTTCACTAAATAAGAGATATATGAGAACTCATATATGTGAATGTTAACTTCCTATTGACACTTTGCTACACAACTGTCATGCCTCACTATCACTCCACACACAATGCATACTACACTATATAACCCTCATACCCTCACTCATTGACACTCTCACTCACACATTGCCTAACACTCATTCCATGATAATACACACATGTTCTTGTGCACTTTCATGACACACACACACCCCCATGAACACATACACATGCTCTTTCCTCTCTCTATATATATATACTATACATGGATAAATGTGTTAATGTGGTAAATAGAGTTTTCCTATAGTTATATATACATATATGTGATATAGGGCCTAGTGTTGATTTCTCTTTTCATGTACACCTCCATGTTCACACACACACATAGCTTTACATGTTAGCTTCCTTTCTCTTATGTATAATATTGAATGTGATGGCTTGTGTTTGGCTTGTATAGCCTTGTGATTGGTGTGTGATTGCTAGACTAGGCTTGGTTAGGCCAAGTGAGACTTATTAGACTTGTTGGGCTAGGATTTGACCTAGTTGACCTAGTTTGACTAGTCTAGTTGACTGGAGTTGACCAAGTATTAATTTAGTCGAGTTTGACCTAGACAGCATGCAGATGCATTGTAGATTATATTTATCATTTTCTGTGTACATCTTGACTTGTGTTGCTCTAACTAGGAGTCAGGTACCTCATCTCGGACAGTACATTTACTTTAGACATTCAGATACGAGGCGAGTACATTCTTTGACCGTTTTATACTTGTCTGGATTTATATTCTTGCTCTAGATTACTGTACTTGATGCTGACACGATCATTATCACGGATTAGTACTATACGGATCTTCTTCTGAGATGTTATCTCCTTGTATTCACTAAATACATATTGTGATGTGCGTTTCACTTACATATTGTATTTATTGAATACCCATATCCTTGTATACTCCTTGTGCATATTGTACTCTCAGTATCACATGAGTCCCAGGGATAGAACATTGTACAACTATTGTATAATATTGTACATCTATTGTATAAAATTATACATCCATTGTATAACATTGTACATCCATTGTATAACATTGTACATCTATTGTATAATATTGTACATCTATTGTATAACATTGTACACTATTGTGCAAGATAACGTAACCAGAGTAGATCCTTGCGTATTGATTTGGGAAGGGGGAGTAGAATTGGTTATGTAATCAAATCCAATTATACAACATTGTATAACTATTGTATATGTCTATTGTACACCCACGTACAATGGAGTTACCATTGCATTTTGCTAGACCGTTTACATAACCATATTGTACTCTAAATCACAGTAGGCTTACAGTTCTTATTTATCATATTTAGATATTTTTTGTTATCAAATCTCTACTGTTTTTCATATACTTCTTACTTTCAGCGTTTCATGTACCTTACTCTATTGCATGCTTTATATTTCCTAACATGATATGAACTGCGTGAGATATTTTGTGCTCGCTCCCGTCCTGACTGGACCTGTTAAAATTTTTACAGAGGATGATGAGGCACCCTGCACCTTTAGTTGGAGTTTGCCTAGTTGACACTCGCGACCTGGACCCCAGGGGAGGTTCAGGCAGCTGCTGAGGACGATACCTTGCTTAGTATAGATAGTTTAGACTATTTTTCTTTTATGTTTAGTTGTTGTTCTTGATTCAGAGTTTGTATATTGTAGAGATGTTGAGACTTGTATTTCATTTCTGTTGTACCTCGGTTGAGGATTCTCTTATCTATTTTATCGTGCCATATTCTATCTCTAGATTGTGATTGAGTTGTACCTCTATGTTGGCCTCCTTATGGAGAGCATTCGTATTATGTTAGTTATAGTTCATGACCTAGAACAGCGTTCTACTGCCGACACTGCGGCGTAGGCTGGGCGTTGTTACGCTCTCGTACCCTCACAGTGGGTGCGGGTCGTGACACATTTTTGGGCCCCCTATGTGAACTTCATGTGCACTCATGTATGAGCTCTCATGTATACTTCATGTGCACCCATTTATGGGCTTCATGTGAAAACCATGTACGTAACATAACTTGTTTGGATCCTTGTGTATTGATTGGGGTATGGGGGAGTATAAATAGCCATGTGAACAATTCCAAAGTAGTATAGCCATGTGCGCCTCTTTAGTATAGTCATGTGCAAATCCAGCCGTTCACATGTCGACTTTGTACTCTAAATCACTAGTCACTGGTAGCTCTCTACTTATAGTAGATATTTCTATTACAGTTCTCTCTCTGTTTACATCATGTACTTTCTTTCAGTTTCATGTATCGTACTCTCTTGCATGTTTATATTTTCTAACCTGTTATGATCTGCGTGAGATGTATTGTGCTCGCTCCTGTCCTGACTGGACCTGTTGATAAATTTTACAGATAGCCTGGGATTGCCTGCTAGCCTAGAGGAGACACAGTAGAGGTTGTTTAGATAGTTATTTCTTTTTGTCTGGAGTTGTATTTACTTGTGGATTACTGTATTTGAGTTTTGAGATGTATTTCTGGGATTATGTATCTTAGACACTTAGACTTCTATCTCATGTATCTCTTTTGGATTTCATGTTTATCTATCTTTATCATTCTACCTTAGATTGTGATTGAGTTGTACCTCTGTGTTGGCCTCCTTATAGAGAGTATTCATATTATGCTAGTTATAGTTTATGACCTAGAACAGCGTTCTACCGTCGACACTGCTGTAGAAGCATGGAAAATACTAAAGAAAATGACTCATGCGGCCAAAGAACCCCATGCGGCTTAGAAAACTCATGCGGTTCATTGAATCATGCGGCGCAAGGAGCTATGCGGCCCAAAGCATTCCATGCGACTCAGAAGACACGTGGCCTGATAGTGCTTCCCTCCACCCATGCTGCATTAATTGCTTTGACGGCTGACCCCTCTGAAAAGTTGACAGCCCTGACACCAAAGCAGGTAATTATGGCTCTGTCATAATGATGAATCTCAAGGGAAGAGAAAAGAGATCTCTGACACAAATCCCCCGAGAGCCATAAAAATGCCACGTGGCCTTGCCATGTGGGCATTCGTATGCGGTTCACTGCCCATGCGGTTCAGAATAAATCCCATACGGCTCAGAGTGAATCTGTTCTATGCGGCTCAGGCCATGAAAGTCTCATGCGGCTTGAGCAAAGAACTTCCCATACGGCTCAGAGTGAATCTATCCTATGCGGCTCAGGCCATGAAAGCCTCATGCGACTCGAGCGAGGACTTCTTATGCGGTTCGAGAGGGTCATGCCCATGCGGCTCAGGCGGATATGTACCTATGCGGCCCACAAGAATTACTCCTCTGTGGTTAAAGGGCTCAGATGAGGGCCACTGCCCATGCAGCCCTGACACGTGGGCTTAACCATATGCGGCTCACATTCATATGCGGCTCACTAGTCATGCGGTCCAGATCCCCCCAACAGCTCCTAGGACATGTGTCCTAAACCGATTAATTCCTCAGATTTGCTGCCATTAAAGATTAGGTCAGATCCCAATAAATCTGGGACACGTGGCAGAAGAATAGACCTGATTTATTCGCAGATATCAGAAGATCAGTATAAGAAAGATTTATTCCAATCAGCATTAATTGCTGATGGGATTTGGTGTAAGCTACACCTAATGGCCCAGATTCATCATAATCAAGACGAATGGCCTAGATTGACCAATCCCCAAGCCGCCGCCATCTCCAAAAGCTAATCATTGGCAACCCTAATGATCACATCCCACTATTATAAATAGCAAGGTGCCATTCCCTTGTACGATATACAATTTCAGAGAGAAAAATACGTATATACAGAGAGACTCCCCAATAGTCAGAGAAAAGAATACACAGAGAGAGAGAGAGAAGCCAGAAGAGCAACAGAGGAGCAAGAAGAGCATTTCTTCGTCAACGCCAACCATCTTTTCACAAGGAGCCAAGGCTGCATACCGATCGTCCAAGGAGTAAGGAAGGGCTGTCGTCGCCTTCCCGAGCCTCTATCGTCACCCCCCAGAATCTAAAATAAACAATTGTACTTAGACTGCTGTACCTAGGTTTTCGTCCCTAGGCTTTCTTTGTACAAGCGAGTTTGTAACGTGAAGTAAAAGTTCGGTCCTCCGATAATTGTTCTGTTCTTTTATATTTTATGGCAAACACGATGGCGACTCTGCTGGGGACTAACTTCTCCACGGCTGAGGAGTTGGTGACGCAATCGGATGCAGCCAAGCTTGGCTCCACTCAACAAAAGATGGTCGCCCGGTTCGACCAACAAGCATTCGAAGAGATGCTCTCCGACAAGAGCGCTGGCCCGGTCCAGAAACGAGCCCGCACAAAGAAGGCCCGTAAGGAGTGGAGACCCCGATCCTTCGTTCCTGCTGAAGCTCTTGCAGAGACACCCTCTGTTGTTCAAGACGGCGAGCAAGATTCCCCTGCGGCCCCATTTCAGATCGTAGACAACTCTGCTGTCCCCAAGTCCGGCAGAAGAAAACACTATGATGTTGGACTTGCAGGAGCAAAGAGGAACTCTATGAGATCTGAGCCGCATAAGGTTAGCAGCCGCAGGGAGAAAGCTCATGCGGCAACATCCTTCAGCCACAGGGAGAAAGCTCATGCGGCTACATCCTCCAGCCGCATGAAGAAAACTCATGCGGCCATATCTGTCAGCCGCATAGCTTATGCGGCTACAGTTGCCAATCACACGAATAAAACTCATGCGGCTGTGGGAGTCAATCACTTACAGAAAACCCATGCGGCCACCATTGCCAACCGCATGCGGCCAGCCTGTACGGTCGTGACTCCTAGCCGCACAAAAACAATTCGTCCGACGGCAGAAGACAACCGCATGCAGACAGCCTGTACGGTACCCAACTCTAGTCGCATAGCGTCCGTTTCACGCTTCTCTCGATCAGTCTTCGACCGTCTCTCATGCGGTCCTGACCCTGATGACTCTCTGGCTGATAAGCCAGACTCTGTGGTACCCAACTTGGACTCCTCCTATTACGTACCCACAAGTGCTAAAAGGAGGAAGTCTAGGGCAGCGCAGGCTCATCAAACCCAGTCAGCTGTTCCAACCTCTGACTATCAGGGCGTCCCATTGACTATCACACGGGCCTCGGATGGGAAGTTGTATACAACCACTCGAATCCAGCCCCCGGCGGCAAACAGACAGAGTGGTTCCTCTGACCTGCGGAAGGCGATCCTCCACAAACGCAAGGAAAGAGAAGGAGTATCGGCGTGCAAAGAGTCCTCGCTTGGACATCGCTGCACCCAAATCATCGTCAATTGCTGCTGCAACAACGCGGCAGTGACGGAAGATCGGCCGTCCGTTTTCCAAACGCTACAACACCCGAACTCAGAAGATGAGGCACCTCCTGTTGTCTCCTGCAATTCCGCTCAAAAAGTCCCCGTCGAAGGGAGAAGGAAAAAAGACGAGTATCTCCAGTCCCAAGATATCAACCACCACAGCTAAGAAACTATCGTCTAAACTGTTGTCCTCTACTGGTGTATTCCAACACACCCGTTCAAAGACGAAATTTACCGCAATGGGAAATTCATCATCCACATCGCTGGGGGTTGAGGGAACTAGGGGTAGCACTCCTCCGAACATCCGCAACAATCCGATGTTTCAAAGAGCCGAGCCCAGACAAACAACTCTTCCATCAGAGGCAACAGACGCCGATGTCCCCGAGGACATTCATAACTCTCAAGATGAAGCAAGCTCTGAGGCTGGGGGTACTGCTCCCTCCGAGTCCGAACCAGAAGACAATATTCCCACATATCCCGATGACTTCTCGGTACACGGGTACGACTCGGAGGGCACATCCTCCACCGTCCCTTCCATCACTTCTCACGTAAGGACGGTGTTCATGACAGACAGCAATCAAGGTGGTTCCAATGATCGCCAGCGCATCGACAATCTCGAAGCCATATTACTTGCTTTGGTCAAATCTGTAGACGAGATTAAAGCGGCCCTGCCCACTCTACAAGGAGGAACGCCTGGTCAAACAAGCACGGGCCCTGCGATCAATATGGATTCGAACTCAGCGGCACCAAACCCGGGCAATAATCCTCCCGAAGTAACAACCCCTACCGCGACAGATGAGACCCGAGAAGTAAGGAGAGAGGTCCAGGAGCTCCGAGCCATGTTCCATGCCCGAGAGAACGCTCAAGATCTCAGAATACGACAACCATACCCTGCTGAATGGAGGGATGTTCCATTCCCACCAAGATATAAGCCGTTCAATATCAACCCGTATGATGGCAAAACCTCAGCAAGTCGGTACATCACTTACTTTGAGGTCACCACCGACCATCTGCCCCATGATGATGCGATCCTCACACGGTTATTCATCGGGGCATTGGAAGGAGTCGCCTTCGATTGGTACCGCAATCTACCGGACAACTGCATCCACTCCTTCGCTGGCTTCAAGCGTCTGTTCTTGGAACGATTCTACGAAGTAGGACAGGACGTCACTATGTCCACTCTCATGGACGTCGTCCAAGGGGAGAAGGAGTTGACAAGGAACTACATCGAGCGGTTCTGCCAGACCGCCATGAAGCTGCCTTCCGAAAATCCAGATTCCTCTTTGATCGAATTTTGCCAAAAGAGACTGCTTCCAACGATCAGTCTCTGGATGGGCTAAAGTCAATTCAAAGATTGGAAGGCGTTCATCATCAGCACCACAAGCACCGAAGAACGACTGAAGAAGGCTCGCCAACTGGAATTGTACATCTCAGAAGGAGAAAACAAGGGCAAGCGTCCCAACAACGATAATGGGGGTAACCCCTCCAACAATCGGGACAGCAAGGGAAAGCAGGCTATGGTGGTCGACACGGCCCAGAAGCCCGAGTCGCAACCAGCAGACAAACAATGGCCTCAGATCACTTACTCTTTCGAAGACGGCCACGTCAAGCCTATCTTGGACATGCTCATACAAGGAGGTAGAATTCAGCTTCCTCCACCAAGGCGGGAGCCTCGGCCGGCTGATTTGGAGAACCCAAAGTTCTGCCATTACCACCGTTATGTACACCACGCTACACACGACTGCTACCAACTAAAACGGTACATCCAAAGCCTCATCGATTCGAACGCTCTGGCCATCGACTTCGAAGAAGTAACCGTAGCAGCCAATATGGTGTCCGTATAATTCGGCAACTTCCCTCCGATGGAGACTCAAGACGGGGTAATCTCCGTCCCTCTCGCGACGATGGAGATTACCAATCTTCCACCTCTCCGGGAATAGGCTGCTGGTCTAGTACCTCTCACTACCTCACGAGGAGAGGTCATGTGGGTCCATCCAGACTTGGTGTCAGAAGTAACTCGGCCCACACCATCTCCCACCAACAGAAAGAAGAGTGGAAAAATCAGGACCTGCCACACAATCTCAGCAGACAACGAGGAAGCTACAGCCGTCGTCACGCGGTCCGGAGCGCAATCCCAACCTGTGGTTAACGATCCAGCTGAAAATCATCAACCCACTACAACTGATGCTCCGGGACCGGCTCAGCCTTCGACAACCGACAAGCCTAGGCCGAAGGAGACTCGCTTCGACAAATCTCTCCGAAAAGATGCAGCCCAAGGGCTAAAGAGGCCCTACAACTTTGACATCTTAGCACAATTGGCTAACACTCCGGCCAAATTGTCACTGTACAAACTCCTAAGGCTCTCCAAGGACGTTCGTATTGTATTGAGCGAAGTACTCCAAAATGCCGATGCCTATCTCGCTCAATCCAACCTCACCGGGGAGGACTCACCCGTGGATCTCCAAGACAGTGCCTGCACGGAAGCAATGCCCAACATCGTCTTCACTCCGCAGGACATGCTCATCAAAACCAACCTACATGACCGCCCGCTATACTACACGGGATACATCGGCGATGTGAAGGTGGATCGGATGCATATTGATCCTGGCTCTTCCATAAGCATCATCCCGAAGGGTCTGCTACATCATCTCCGTATTCCAATGCATCGCCTGACACCTACAAGCACCGCCATCAGCGGTTTCAATTCGGGCAGGAGCTACCCTATTGGGAAGATTCGTCTGAAGTGTCAAATTGGCGACCTCCAATCCAAAGTCACCTGCTACGTCATAGATGCAGACACTTCTTACAACATCCTCTTGGGGCGCCCATGGATACACGATTATATGATCGTGCCTTCCGCGCTACACCAGTGCTTCAAATACGTCGACAAACACGGCTTCGTGAAGACAGAATTTGCTGATATCGATCCCTTCAAAGGGGTCGAATCTTACTACTCGGACTCCTGCTTATACGAAAAGTCGAAGAGGCACCTTGATGAAGGAAATGAACAAGCTAGTACCGAAACGGCTACGGGATCCGAAGGACCCCTGACGATCCATCTCCATGCTCGTAAACCGGGCAAGTCCGCACCCCTCACCGCCACTCTGCGGAAGGACGCGATCAGCCTCTCGGCGCAAGAGAAGCAGATGATAATCCGGCTGCCAAGGTCCGGCCAAATGCCGAGACCCACAACTGGGACACTGACAATCAGACTGCCGAGAGTCTGTCAACCCTAAACAGGGAAGCTCAATCCCTCCGACATGCTGCTGACGATACGCCTTCCCAAGAAGGGTCGTCACCTCGATGCAAGGTCTGACACCTCTAGCGAACCAACCACTCCTCGCCCCACGTCGAGTACCAAACTGGGGGTTGCTAGTCTGCCAACAACACCACGCTCAACTCCCTCAATTGAACCACTGACAATCAAGCTTCCCAGGTCATCCTCTCAGTCTTCGTTCGCACAGGGGGTAGCCGAAGAGGAACCGGAGCTAGCCAAGTATGTGGCTGCCCACACTGATGTCCCCTTCGCTGATGATGTAATCCCCCTAGAAAAGATACCTTACTTCTTCAATAAAGGGTTATCTTTGAACTACACTGAGCTCAATAAGCTATGTACAATGTATGCTATGGAACACGGTATAGGCGCTCACCTACACACACAGGTGACAAATGTGTACACCACGATCCAGCTTACTCCAGTTGAAGACGCTTACCGAATATTCGAGGGAGGAGATCATCCGATCATCTTCAGCCGGACGAACAACCCGCATTCCCTCACCATAGAAGAAGTCGACCTCGGGTCAGATGCCGGAAGACTGCCTCTGCATCTCTATGGCCCTCAATCCAAATATCTCATGTAGAAACAGGGGTATAATCTGGAGACGACACCAGGATTGAACTACGGCACTGGGCGACGATTACCTTTAAAGCCGCCAGTCCCGGCGGGCAAACCACGGAACTACTATAACAAAACTCGATGCGGGTTAGGGTATGTAACGCCTACTACGACCCCTAAAAGTTCAGATAAAGAATGCGACTGGCAGTCACATTCAACCGGATCACCAACTTCTGACTCAGATACCAGCATCGGAGATGTGTTCAGACAAGTCATGTCAGTCAATATGGCGTTCGCCGACGCTTACGAGGAAGACGAAGACATCCCCGAAATTCTCGAGCTAGAGCCATGGGCCCAGCAATTAGACGCACAATGGGAAAAATGGTTCAAACTGAGAGAATCTCCTACTGAAGATGAGGTCATACAAGTGGATCTCGGCAGCGAATCTTCTCCAAAACCGATTTTTATCAGTAAAAGCCAAACTGACGAAGAACGGGAGTCGCTGTTAGAACTTGTCAGAGAGTACATTGATGTGTTCGCCTGGAGCTATGAAGACATGCCAGGGTTAAATCCTGACATCGCGCTTCACAAACTCAATATTCGACCAGATGCGAAGCCGGTCAAGCAACAACAGCGACGCTTCCGTCCAGGCATCATGGATGCGATCGAAGCTGAAGTCAACAAACTGATAGCCAGCAGTTTCATTCGTAAGGAGCAACATCTCGATTGGGTCGCCAATATAGTACCCGTCCTCAAGAAGAATGAGAAGATTCGAATCTGCATCGACTTCCGCAACCTGAACGAGGCATGCCCCAAAGATGAATTCCCCCTTCCTATCAAAGACATCATGATCGACAATACCTGCGGCTTCGAACGCATGTCATTCATGGATGGCTTCTCGGGGTACAACCAAATCAAAATGTCTCCTGACGACGAAAAGCATACATCATTCCGAATACCGATTGGCACGTACTGCTACACAGTCATGCATTTCGGTTTAAAGAATGCTGGCACCACATATCAAAGAGCCATGAGCATCATCTTCAGAGACCACTTACGCAAGACGGTGGAGTGCTATGTTGACGATATAGCCGTCAAGAGCCGTAGCAAGGGAGACCATCTGCAGGATCTAAGGACGGTATTCGACCTAATGCGAACGCACAATTTGAAAATGAACCCTACGAAGTCCTTCCTGGGCGTATCCAGCGGGAAGTTCTTAGGCTTCATCATCACTGCAAAGGGTATCCATGTAGACCCTGAGAAGACAAAAGCAATCATGGAGATGGGTCCCCCGAAAAATCTTCGCGAACTCAGAGGCCTTCAAGGGAGGTTAGCTTACATCTGAAGGTTCATTTCTAACCTCTCCGGGCGATGCCGACCATTCACGCACCTCATGAAGAAAGGAGTCTCATTCGTATGGGACGAGGAATGCCAGCGTGCTTTCGACAACATCAAAGAAAATTTGTCAAATCCTCCGGTCTTGGTAGCCCCAGCCCCTGGAAAACCATTCCTGCTCTATGTACGAGCAATGGAACACTCCCTCGGTGCCCTGTTGGCACAAAACAACGATACAGGCCACGAACAAGCCATATACTATCTCAGCCGAATGATGGTTGGGCCAGAGCACCGATACACCGCTGTAGAGAAGGAATGCCTCGTCTTGGTGTTCGCCATTCAAAAAATGCGACACTATGTCACCGGACAAACGATACATGTGATCTCACGGGTCAACCCTCTCAGAGTCCTCATGACCAAACCAGGGGCACTTAGCTCGCGACTCGCTACATGGGCAATATTGCTGTCCCCTTATCATATGATCTTTGTCCCACAAAAGGCAGTCAAAGGTCAAGCCCTGGCAGACTTTTTAGCAGCCCACCCAGGCTCGGAGTCCTCCAGAATATACGAAGAGATCCCAGACGAGGTCGCCGACTCGCATGCAACCTCTCACGAGGCTATATGGCGAATGTTCTTTGACGGTGCTTCAAGGACCGGACCTAAAGGCAATATAGTCATCGGAGTCGGGGTAGTGCTGGTCTCCCCTTCCGGATTGGTGATCAACCGCGCCTATTTCCTCACAGAACCCTGCTCTAACAATGTGGCCGAGTACAATGCTCTGGTCATTGGCCTCCAACTTGCAAGAGAGCTGGGGGTAGAATACCTTGAAGCATACGGCGATTCCCAACTAATCGTCAATCAGATCCGGGGTTCGTACGAGGTCCGCCACGAAGACATGATCCCTTATCACTAAATAGGGATCGATATCATCTCGTCATTTGAGGGGTACTTCATCGAGCACGTCCCCAGACTCCGAAATATTGAAGCCGATGCCCTAGCTGGTCTTGCCGCTTCCCTAGCAGTTCCGAATTATGATCGCCAATCAGTGGAAGTGATAGGCCATGAACTGGTCTGTCCCAAAAACAATGTGCAATTCGTGGCAAGTTATTCCGCACAGACGATCGATGATGCCCCAGATTGGAGACAACCATTCATCGACTTCGTCGTCTACGACATCCTGCCCGAGAACCCAAAGGAAGCCACTTCCATCAGAAGGCGTTCTCTCAGATTCTTCTACGATACAGAGACGAAGATGCTGTATCGCCGCTCCTACGACGGATTATTGCTTCGGTGTCTGTCAAACGCAGAAGCCATAGAAGCAGTACGAGAAGCTCATGACGGTGTCTGCGGGACCCACCAGCCCGGCCCAAAACTACAAGATCGTCTTCGCCGAATGGGCTACTATTGGCCCATGATGGTGGCAGATGCAATCGAATATGCTAGAAAGTACAAGGCTTGCCTAAGTCCACGCGGACTTCATTCACCAACCATTCGAATTTCTACATCCGACAGTGGCGTCCTGGCCATTTGAAGCATGGGGAATATATATCATTGGTCCAATCACCCCACCTTCCTTCCGAGGACATCGCTTCATACTTGCGATCACTGATTACTTCTCCAAATGGGCGGAAGCTGTCCCACTCGCCAAAGTCAAGACCTTGAACGTGATCAGCTTCCTCAAGCATCACGTCATCTACCGCTTTGGACTGCCCCGAAGGATCATCCATGATAATGGTCCGCAGTTTGCAAGCCACGCATTCTATCGGTTTTGCGATAAATACCGTAATCAGAATATCGCTTCGACGCCGTACAACCCGGCAGCAAACGGGTTAGCAGAGGCGTTCAACAAAACAATCATCAAACTCCTCAAGAAGTTCGTCTCCTCTAACAAGCGCGACTGGAACGAGAAGCTCGGCGAGTGCTTGTGGGCTTATCGCACCATAATTCGGACAGCCACCGGGAATATGCCATTCTCCCTAGTGTACGGGAGTGAGGCAGTTCTCCCATTAGATACTCAAATACCCTCACTTCGCGTCGCCCTCACTTATCAATTGACAATGGATGATAACTACCGACGTCGACTGCAAGAATTAGAAGCCTTAGATGAAAAGCGCCTCCTAGCTCAGCAAATGATCGAGCTATACCAAGCACGCATCTCAGGAGCCTTCAACAAGAAGGTCAAAATCAGAACATTTCGAGTGGGTGATCTTATTCTGGCAGTCCGGAGGCTGATGGTCATGACTCACAAGACCGCCGGCAAGTTCCAGCCAAAGTGGGAAGGTCCATTTGTCATCGAGGCCGTGTTCTCCAACGGTGCTTACCGCCTCGCCAAGCAGAACGGAGACTTGCTCATGTTGCCCGTCAACGGCAAGTTCCTGAAAAAATATTATGTTTAAACAACATTCTCCAGATCATCGAGTCATGTATCCGCTGATACCACTGAACTCGCTCCAATTTCTAGATTTTCGAGTCACGTACCCGCTGGTACCACTGAACTCGTACCATAAATTTCTAGATTATCGAGTCACGTATCCGCTGATACCACTGAACTCACTCTCATAGTTTTCCAGATTCTCGAGTCACGTACCCGCTGGTACCACTGAACTCACTCCATAAATTGTCAGGTTTTCGAGTCACGTACCCGCTGGTACCACTGAACTCACGCTCATAGTTTGCCAGATTCTCGGGTCACGTACCCGCTGGTACCGCTGAACTCACACTCACCATTCTCCAGATTCCCGAGTCACGTACCCGCTGGTATCGCTGAACTCACACTTTCTCAAATATTCTAAATTACCGAGTCATGTACCCGCTGGTGCCTCTGAACTCACATTCCGGTCACTCTTTCAGATAGTACATCACGTATTATTATACCTCTGAACTTTCTTCCTGGAAGAGATCCTCCCTCATGATCCACTACCCGCGCTCCCAGTGCACAAAAAGGGTAATCGATCCACAAACTTCCAAAAACGGCCATGTCCTCATTACCTCTGAGTCGTTCCACTTCCGCCAAAAACAAACCACCCCTCACATAGAACTTCCATGTCCTCCTACCTCTGAGTTGTTCTATGTACCCCCCTGTCAAAGAAACCCTCATGTTCACCATATCCTCAGGACCTCTGAGTCAGTGTGATTGGTTCCTTTCTTTTAAACTTGTTGTCCGTATCCAAAACTAGGGTACGTTAGGGACAATGGGTCCATGTAAAATATCCCAATAAGAGGATTATTACAAAGCAAAAGAGTGAAGCAAATATATATTCCATTCATTCAGAAATCGGTTACATCCACACGATTGCATGCAAGTCAAAAGAGTTCTTCATAAAGACAAGAAGAAAGGCGAAACAAAACAAAGACTACAGACAGACAACCACGAGAAGCCCCTGCATCCTAGTTACAGGAGCGCATATACCATTCCCTCAACCATCTCATATATGAAGGATGCGAATGAAGAGCATCCTCATCCAGAATAGGAGAAACAGAGTTCCCAGCGCTGCCACCCTCAGCAGTCTCGATATTTGGAGGGCTGTCGTCTCCCTCAGACGCAGGTTTTTCTTTCTTCACTTCCTCCTTAACAGAGGGAGATCCCTGGCTAATGACAGGAGGCTGCGGCTCCTCTGACGCCGCAGTCTCAACATTCGGTGGAGATACTGCGAGAACCAAAGACAAGAAAATGAAAACAGTCAGGAATGTTCATGCGGCTCATTTTAGACAAGTCTCATGCGGCTCAGACATGGGGTATATCCTCATACGGCTCAGTCATGGGACGTGTATGCGGACCATGTAGTCTGAGAAGTTCACGTCAAAGTCGTGTACATGAAGCATGCAGTAAAGCAGGCTCTGCTAGGGTTTCAAATAGACTACCTAATCCTTACCTTCGATGGCAATATGAACGTCAAGACGAACGGAGGGCGTGACAGTCGAGGGCGAAGCCGATTTCTTAGTCCTCGCCACAGCCTTCTTCACTGCCTTAAAAGCGTTGGGTGCCATTGTTGTCTGATGATCAGAGGAAGAAAATACGACAAAAATCTGAGTCAAGAATAGTCTAAGAGAGAAGACCGTCCAAATGCCCATCCATTTATAGACAGAGAACTGTGGACCTACGCCTCGTACAAATGCGATCGACTCTTCGGTTATTGAGCCATTTAAAGACTGAGCTCTTGGGATCCTGTCTCAAAAAGATCCACACGCATGGCATAATGACGTGAGAGCTTATGCTGTTCAAATGGCCATGCGGCTGATAGCAACTATACGACTCAGATGGTCAGGAGGCAGAAATTTCTATGCTGCTGGGCCATCCAAGCGGCTGAGACGCCCCTGCGGCAGAACTTTCCATGCGGCCAAGATATCCATGCGCGGCCAGAAGAATGTCCAGCCATGCTTCTTATTCAAAGTATTTCAATTTTGCAAATTGAAAACTTTGAAGGAGGTCTTGTAGAAGCATAGAAAATACTAAAGAAAATGACTCATGCGGCCAAAGAACCCTAGGTGGCTTAGAAAACTCATGCGGTTCATTGAATCATGCGGCGCAAGAAGCTATGCCGCCCAAAGCATTTCATACGACTCAGAAGACACGTGGCCTGAGAGTGCTCCCCTCCACCCATGCTACATTAATTGCTTTGACGGCTGACCCCTCTGAAAAGTTGACAGCCCTGACACCAAAGCATGTAATTATGGCTCTGTCATAATGATGAATCTCTAGGGAAGAAAAAAGAGATCTCTGACACAAATCCCCCGAGAGCCATAAAAATGCCATATGGCCTTGCCAAGTGGGCATTCGTATTTGGTTCACTGCTCATGCGGTTCAGAATAAATCCCATACGGCTCAGAGTGAATCTGTTCTATGCGGCTCAGGCCATGAAAGTCTCATGCGGCTTGAGCAAAGAACTTCCCATGCGGCTCAGAGTGAATCTATCCTATACGGCTCAGGCCATGAAAGCCTCATGCGGCTCGAGCGAGGACTTCTTATGCGGTTCGAGAGGGTCATGCCCATGCGGCTCAGGCGGATATGTACCTATGCGGCCCACAAGAATTACTCCTCTGTGGTTAAAGGGCTCAGATGAGTGCCACTGCCCACGCAGCCCTGACACGTGGGCTTAACCATATGCGGCTCACATTGATATGCGGCTCACTAGTCATGCGGTCCAGATCCCCCCAGCAGCTCCTAGGATACGTGTCCTAAACCGATTAATTCCTCAGATTTGCTGCCATTAGAGATTGGGTCAGATCCCAATAAATCTGGGACACGTGGCAGAAGAATAGACCTGATTTATTCGCAGATATCAGAAGATCAGTATAAGAAAGATTTATTCCAATCAACATTAATTGCTCATGGGATTTGGTGTAATCTACACCTAATGGCCGAGATTCATCATAATCAAGGCGAATGGCCTAGATTGACCAATCCTCAAGCTGCCGCCATCGCCAAAAGCTAATCATTGGCAACCCTAATGATCACATCCCACTATTATAAATAGCAAGGTGCCATTCCCTTGTAAGATATACAATTTCAGAGAGAAAAATACGTATATACAGAGAGACTCCCCAATAGTCAGAGAAAAGAATACACACAGAGAGAGAGAGAAGCCAGAAGAGCAACAGAGGAGCAAGAAGAGCATTTCTTCGTCAACGCCAACCATCTTTTCACAAGGAGCCAAGGCTGCATACCGATCGTCCAAGGAGTAAGGCAGGGCTGCCGTCGCCTTCCCGAGCCTCTATCGTCACCCCCCAGAATCTAAAATAAACAATTGTACTTAGACTGCTGTACCTAGGTTTTCGTCTCTAGGCTTTCTTTGTACAAGCGAGTTTGTAACGTAAAATAAAAGTTCGGTCCTCCGATAATTGTTTTGTTCTTTTATATTTCATGGCAAACAACTGCGGCGTAGGCTGGGCGTTGTTACGTACTCGTACCCTCACGGTGGGTGCGGGTCGTGACATATTTTAGCCAGGACCTATGCGTTGGAGGGTGTTCTTAAAACTGTATTCACTAGATTGGTTAGGCTACCTTATCCGTTAGGTATGAGTACTCTTGGTTTGGGTACTTGTATCTAACCGTGGCTTGGAACAGTAACTTGTCGTAGACTAGTTTGCTACACCTTGTCTTTGTTTGGTTGTAGGTGTGACTTACTACTTCGATGTGAAGGTACTGAACCATGTTGGGGTCCGAATACCATATTGGATTCATGACCTGGAAAGATACTTCATCGTGGGTTAGTTTGCCAACTCCTGTCCTTGTTTGTTTGGGGGGATGGTACGCTAATCCAATATGGTGAGGTATTAGACCATGTTATTGTAGAAGCATGAAAAAGAAGAGAAAAATGATCCATGCAGCCAAGGAGTCTCACGCGGCTCGAAGGGCCCATGCGGCTCAGGAGTCCCTTGCGGCTCAAATACATAGGTAACTCGAGTAAACTCCATGCGGCCCACATAGAGAGGCCACGTGGCCTTCAAAGCAGCTGTGCCCAACGTCTAGACGCATTTAATGCTCTGACGGATGACAGACCTGACAGATGACAGCCCTGACATAAAGTAATCATGATGACTGACACAAGAGCACTATCTTCCTAGGGAACTGGAGAAAATTTTAGCAAACGTGGTACTATTCACCAAGCTTCGAGGCAAGTCTATGCGGCCAGACTAGACGAGTTTATGCGGCCAGTGCAGAGAAATCTATGCGGTTAAACCATGAAGGTCCCCCATGCGGCTCGGCCATGAAGACTCTCATACAGCTCGGCCATGAAGACCCCCATGCGGCTCGGTCATGAACATATTCATGCGGCTCGGTCATGACAACCTTCATGCGGTTCGAGTATAAAGACTATTCATGCGGCTCGGTCATAAAATCTTTTATGCGACTCGGTCATAACGACCTTCATGCGGCCCAAATATGAACACTCCTCATGCGGCTCAACAATGATGATAGGGCACGTGTCCTAAAGATAATCAAATCTTGGGTCAGATCCCAATAATTTGGGACAAGTGGCAAGAGAATGAATTAAATTAATTCATTTAGATTTGCGGACATCAGCAAATCATCATGATAGGGATTTATTGCAATCAACATTAATTACTGACATGATTTGGCATAATCCTCATTAATGGCCCAGATCCTTCACGCTCAAGATTAATGGCCCAGATTGATCATTTACCAGGCCACCGCCACTTTGAGAATGGGCAATCATTGCAAATCCTAATGATGCCCCCTACTATTATAAATAGCAAGGTGCAGAGAGAGGTTTTTCCCCGAAGAATAATCAGAGAGAAAATACACAGAGATCAATCCAGAAAAAGAAAAGCCAGAAGAGCAATACGAGGAGAGCAAGAGGAGCATTCCTTCGTCAACGCCAAGCATCTCGTCACAGGCGCCAAGGCTACGTCCGATCGTCCAAGGAGTAAGGCAGAGCTGCCGTCGCTTTCCCGAGCCTCTACCATCACCCCCCAGAATCAAAAATAAACAATTGTACTTAGATTGCTGTACCTAGGTTTTCGTCCCTAGGCTTTCTTTGTACAAGCGAGTTTGTAATGTGAAGTAAAAGTCCAGTCCTCCCATAAAACTGTTCTGCTCTTTTATATTTTATGGAAAACACGATGGCGACTCTGCTGGGGACAAACTTCTCTACGACTGAGGAGTTGGTGACGCAATCGGATACAGCCAAACATGGCTCCACTCAACAGATGATGGTCGCCCGGTTCGACCAACAGGCATTTGAAGAAATGCTCTCCGACAAGAGCTCTGGCCCGGTCCAGAAGCAAGCTCGCACGAAGAAGGCCTGTAAGGAGTGGAGACCCCGATCATTCGCTCCTACTGAAGCTCTTGCAGAGATACCCTCTGTTGCCCAAGACGGCGGGGAAGACTCTCATGCGGCCCCACTTCAGACCGTAGACAACTCTGTTGTCCCCAAGTCCGACAGAAAAAAACACTACGATGCTGGACTTGCAGGGGCAAAGAAGAACTCTATGCGAGCCGAGCCGCATAAGGGTGCTAGCCGCATGGAGAAAGCTCATGCGGCTATATCTGCCAGCCGCATGAAGAAAGCTCATACAACTACATCTGTCAGCCGCATAGCTTATGCGGCTACAGTTGCCAACCGCATGGATGAAACTTATGCGGTTACTGAAGTCAATCGCTTGTAGAAAACCCATGCGGCCACAATCGCCAACCGCATGCGGCCAGCCTGCACGGTCGTGACTCCTACAACTCATCCGACAGCTAAAGACAGCCGCATGCAGATAGCCTGCACGGTTTCCAATCCTAGCCGCATAGCGTCTGTTCCACGCTTCTCTCGATCAGTCTTCGACCGTCTCTCATGCGGTCCTGACCCTGATGGTCCTCTGGATGATAAGCCAGACTCTATGGTATTCAACGTGGACTCTTCCTATTACGCACCCGCAAGTGCAAAAAGAAAGAAGTCTAGGGCAGCGCGGTCCCACCAAGCCCAGTCAGCTACCCCAACCTCTGACTATCGGGGCGTCCTGCTGATTATTACGCGGGCCTCGGATGGAAAGTTGTACAGAACCACTCGAGTCCAGCCCCCGGCGGCAAACGGACCGAGAGGTTCACAAAAGTCTCCCAAAATCCCGGGAGCAAACATGGTCGGTCCAGACCCATCTGACTTGCGTGAGGCCATCCTCCACAAACGCAAGGAAAGAGAAGATGCATTGGGGTACAAAGAGTCCTCCCACGGATGTCACTGCACCCAAGTCATCGTCAACTGCTGCTGCAATAGTACGACGATGTAAGAAGACCGGCAGTCTGTCTTTCAAAGACTGCAACTGCCATCATCAAAAGACGAGGCACTACCCGTCGTCTCCTGCAACTCTGCTCGGAAAGTCCCCGCTGATGGAAGGGGGAAGAAGACGAATGTTCCCAGCTCGAAGATCTCAACCACTGCGACTAAAATACTGTCGTCTATGCGGGTGCCCACCACCGGAGTTTTCCAAGGTACTCGCTCTAAGACAAAATTTGCTACAGTGGGGGATTCGTCGTTCATAACGCAGGGGGTTGCTGGGGCTGGGGATAGCACCCCTCCGAGCCTCCACAGCAACCCGATGTTCTAAGAAGACGAGCCGGGGAGACAACTCTCCCATCGGATGTAGCAAACCTCAACGTCCCCGAGGACGTCCACAACTCCCATGACGAGGCGAACTCGGAGACTGGGGGTACTGTTCCTTCCGAGTCTGAGTCAGAAGGGAATATACCCACATACCCCGATGACTTCTAACTACAGGGATACGATTCAGAGGGCGCTTCCTCCACCGCTCCGTCTATCTCTCCTCATGTGAAGATGGTATTCATGACAGACAGCAACCAAGGTGGTTCCAGTAATCGCCAACGCATCGACACACTAGAGGCCATACTACATGCCTTGGTCAAGTCTGTAGACGAGATCAAAGCGCCCCTTCCAAATCGCCAAGGAGGGATGCCTGGCCAAACAAGTACGGGTCCCGCGGTTAATGCGGACTCAAATTCAATGGCACCGAACCCGGGCAACAATCCTCTGTAAACAACGGCCCTCACCGCCGTGGACGAAGCACGCGAAGCGAGAAGAGAGGTCCAGGAGCTCCGTGGACTCAAATTCAGCGGCACCATACCCTGCTGCATGGAGGGATGTTCCATTCCCACAAAGATATAAGCCGTTCAATATCAATCCTTATGATGGCAAGACCTCAGCAAGTCGGTACATCACTTACTTCGAGGTCACCACCGACCATCTGCCCCATGACGATGCCATTCTCACACGATTATTCATCGAGGCATTGGAAGGAGTCGCCTTCGACTGGTATCGCAATCTGCCGGACAACTGCATCCACTCCTTTGCTGGCTTCAAGCGCATGTTCTTGGAGAGATTCTACGAAGTAGGGCAGGACATCACCATGTCCACCCTCATGGACATCGTCCAAGGGGAGAAAGAGCTGACAAGGAACTACATCGAGCGGTTCCGCCAAACCGCCATGAAGTTGCCCTCTGGAAATCCAGATTCCACTTTGATTGAAATTTGCCAAAAAAGACTCCTTCCAACAATCAGTCTCTGGATGGGCGAAAGTCAATTCAAGGACTGGAAGACGTTCATCAACAGAGCCACAAGCGCCGAAGAACGATTGAAGAAGGCTCGCCAGCTGGGATTGCACATCTCGGACGGAGAGAACAAGGGCAAGCGTCCTAACACCAATAATGACAATGGGGGTAGTCCCTCCAACAATCGGGACGGCAGGGGCAAGCAGGCTATGGTGGCCGGTACGACACAGAAACATGAGCCAAAGCCGGTAGACAAACAATGGCCGTAAATCACTTACTCCTTCGAAGACAGTCACGTCAAGCCCATCTTGGACATGCTCATACAAGAGGACAAAATTTAGCTTCCTCCACCAAGACGAGAACCGCGGACGACAGAGATGGAGAACCCAAAGTACTGCCATTATCATCGCTACGTCCACCATGCTACACACGACTGCTACCAGCTAAAATGGTACATCCAAAACCTCATCGATTCGAATGCTCTGGCTATCGATTTCGAAGAGGTAATCGTGGCAGCCAACATGGTGTCCGTACAATTTGGCAGCTTCCCTCCGACGGAAACTCAAGATGGGGTGGTCCCCATCCCTCTGGCGATAATGGAGATTGCTAATCTTCTACCTCCCCGAGATCAGGCTGCTGGTCTAGTACCCCTCACCACATCACGAGGGGAGGTTATGTGGATCCATCCAGACTTGGTATCAGAAGTGACTCGGCCCACACCATCTTCCACCTACAAGAAAAAAAGTAGAAAAGTCAGGACCTGCCACACAATTACGGCAGACATCGAGGAAGCGACAGCCGTTGTCACGCGGTCTGAGGCGCAATCCCAACCTATGGTTGATAATCCAGCTGAAAATTATCAACCCACTACAACTGATACTCTGGGACCGGCTCAGCCTTCGACGACCGACAAGCCTAGGCCGAGGGAGACTCGCTTCGAAAAATCCCTTCGAAAAGAGGCAGCCCAAGGGCTGGAGAGGCCCTACAACTTCGACATCTTGGCACAATTGGCCAACACACCGGCCATGTTGTCACTGTACGAACTCCTAAGGCTCTCCAAGGACGTTCGTATTGTACTAAGCGAAGCACTCCAAAACGCCGATGCATACCTAGCGCAAGTCAACCTCACGGGAGAAAACCCGCTTGTAGATCTCCAAGACAGTGCCTACACGGGAGCAATGCCCAACATCGTCTTCACTCTGCAGGACATGCTCATCAAAACTAATCTGCACGATCGCCCACTATACTATACTGGATACATCGGCGATGTAAAGGTGGATCGGATGCACATTGATCTTGGCTCTTCCATAAGCATTATCCCGAAGGGTCTGCTACATCATCTTCGCATCCCAATGCATCGCCTGACGCCTACAAGCACCGCCATCAGCGGTTTCAATTCGGGCAGGAGCTACCCTATTGGGAAGATTCGTCTGAAGTGTCAAATTGGCGACCTCCAATCCGAAGTCACCTGCTACGTCAAAGATGCAGACACTTCTTACAACATCCTCTTAGGGTGCCCGTGGATACACGATTATATGATCGTGCCTTCCACGCTGTACCAGTGCTTCAAATATGTCGACAAACACGGCTTCGTGAGGACGGAATTTGCTGATATCGATCCCTTCAAAGGGGTCGAATCTTACTACTCAGACTCCTGCCTGTACGAAAAATCGAAGAAGCATCTTGGTGAAGGAGATGTACAAGCTAGTACCGAGACAGCCACAGGATCAGAAGAGCCTCTGACGATCCACCTCCAAGCTCACAAATCGGGCAAGTCTGTGCCCCTTAACGCCACTATACGTAAAGACGCAATCAGCCTCTCGGCACAAGAAGAGCCGATAATAATCCGGCTGCCAAGGTCTGGCCAAGTGCCAAGACCTACAATGGGGCCAATGACAATCAGACTTCCGAGAGTCGGTCAGCCCCAAACGGAGAAGCTCAATCCCTCCGACAAGCCACTGACGATACGCCTTCCCAAGAAGGGTCGTCTCCCCGATGCAAGGTCTGACACTTCTAGCGAACCAGCCACTCCTCGCCCCACATCGAGTACCAAACTGGGGGTTGCTAGTCTGCCAACGACTCCACGCTCAGCTCCATCAACTGAACCGCTGACGATCAAGCTCCTCAGGTCGTCCTCTCGGTCTTTATTCACACAGTGGGTAGCCGAAGAGGAACCGAAGCTAGCCAAGTATGTGGCTGCCTACACTGATGTTTCCTCTGCAGATGATGTAATCCCACTAGAAAAGATACCTTACTTCATCAATAAAGGGCTATCTTTAAACTACCTCGAGCTTAATAAGCTTTGTACAATGTACGCTATGGAACACGGTATAGGCACTCACCTACACACACAGGTGACAAATGTCTACACCACAATCCAGCTTACTCCAGCAGAAGACGCTTACCGAATAATCGATGGAGGGGACCATCCAATCATCTTCGGCCGGAAGGACGATCCGCATCCCTTCACCATAGAAGAAGTCGACCTTGGATCGGATGCCGGGAGACTACCTCTGTATCTTTATAGCCCCCAATCTAAATATCTCATACAGAAACAGGAGTATGATCTAGAAACGACGCCGGGCTTGAACTACGGTACTGGACGACGATTACCTTTGAAGCCACCGGGACTACTATAGCAAGACTCGATATGGATTAGGGTATGTAACACCCACGACGACCCCTGAAAGTTCAGATGAAGAATGTGACTGGCATTCACATTCGATCGGGTCACCAACTTCTGAATCTGATACCAGCATCGGAGATGTATTCAGACAAGTCTTGTCAGTCAACATGGCATTCGCCGACGCTTATAAAGAAGACGAAGACATCCCCGAACTTCTTGAGCTAGAACCATGGGCACAATAGCTAGATGAACAATGGAAGAAGCATTTCGAGCAAAGAGAACCTCCTACTGAAGATAAGGTCATACAAGTTAATCTTGGTGATGAAGCCTCCCCAAAACCAATTTTCATCAGCCAGAGTCTGACAGATGAAGAGCGAGAGTCGCTGCTCTAACTCGTCAAAGAGTATATCGATGTATTCGCCTGGAGCTATGAAGATATGCCAGGATTGGACCCCAAGATCGTACTCCACAAACTCAATATTCGTCCGAATGCAAAACCTGTCAAGCAACAGCAACGACGGTTTCGCCCCGATGTCATGAATGCTATTAAAGTCGAGGTCAACAAACTGATAGCCAGCGGCTTCATTCGCGAAGGGCAGCATCCAGACTGGGTAGCCAACATCGTACCAGTTCTCAAGAAGAACGTAAAGATCCGAATATGTATTGACTTCCGGAATCTGAATGAAGCATGCCCTAAAGATGAATCCCCCTCCCTATCACAGATATTATGATCGACAACACCTGCGGCTTCGAACATATGTCCTTCATGGATGGCTTCTCAGGATACAACCAGATCAAGATATTCCCTGACGACGAGAAACACACATCATTTCGAACATCGATTGGTACATATTGCTACACTGTTATGCCTTTCGGTTTAAGGAATGCCGGCGCCACTTACCAGAGAGCTATGAGCATCATCTTTAGAGACCACTTCTACAAGACAGTGGAATGCTACATCGACGACATCGCCGTCAAAAGTCGTTCGAAGGAAGATCATCTGCAAGATCTCAGGACAGTGTTCGACCTAATGTGAGCACACAACTTAAAGATGAACCCTACGAAATCATTCTTGGGTGTCTCCAGCCAGAAATTCCTGGGTTTCATCATCACCTCTCAGGGCATTCACATCGACCCCGAGAAAACAAAGGCAATCATGGAGATGGGTCCTCCGAGAAATCTCCGTGAACTCCGAGGCCTCCAAGGCAGGCTAGCTTACATCAGGAGGTTCATCTCTAATCTCTCCGGACGATGTCAACCATTCACCCATCTCATGAAGAAGGGAGTCTCTTTCGTATGGGATGAGGAATGCCAGCGCGCTTTCGACAGCATCAAAGAGTATTTGTCAAACCCTCCAGTCCTGGTAGCTCCTGTTGCTGGAAAGCCATTCCTGCTCTATGTACGAGCTATGGAACATTCTCTCGGTGTTCTATTGGCACAGAACAATGACACGGGCTACGAACAAGCTATATACTACCTCAGTCGAAAGATGATTGGGCCAGAATACCGATACACGGCCGTAGAAAAGGAATGCCTTGCTCTCGTATTCGCCATCCAGAAGATGCGACACTACGTCACGGGACAAACCATCCACGTGATATCGCGGATCAACCCCCTTAGGGTCCTCATGACCAAACCTGGGGCACTCAGCTCTCGTCTTGCTACCTGGGCGATATTACTATCACCATACCACATGATCTTCGTCCCGCAAAAGGCTGTTAAAGGCTAGGCTCTGGCAGACTTTCTAGCAGCCCATCCAAGTTCGGAGACGACTAGGGTATATGAAGAGATACCGGACGAGGTCACCAGTTCAAATGCAGTCTCCCATGATGCCATATGGCGAATGTTCTTCGACGGCGCTTCGAAAACTGGACCCAAAGGCAACATCGTCGATGGAGTTGGAGTGGTGCTGATTTCTCGCTCCGACTTGGTGATCAATCGGGCCTACTCACTCACAGAACCCTGTTCAAATAATGTGGCCGAGTATAATGTCTTGGTCATTGGCCTCCGACTTGCAAAGGAACTGGGGGTAGAGTATCTTGAAGCATACGGCGACTCGCAGTTAATCGTCAATCAGATTCGGGGGTCGTACGAGGTCCGCCACGAAGACATGATTCTGTATCATCAAATAGCAATCGACATCATCTCGTCTCTGGGAGGATTCTTCATAGAACATGTTCCCAGACTCCAGAACATTGAGGCTGATGCCCTAGCTGGTTTAGCCGCTTCCCTAGCTGTGCCAAATTATGCTCGTCATCAGGTCGACATAATAGGCCGTGAACTGGTCTGTCCTAAGGATAATGTTCGATGCATGGAAAGCTACTCCGCCCTTTCATTCGACGAAGCACCAGACTGGAGACAGTCGTTCATCGACTTCGTAGTATACGACATCCTGCCAGAGAATCCGAAGGAAGCTACTTCTATCAGAAGACGTTCTTTCAGATTTTTCTATGATACGGAGACAAAAATGCTGTATCGCCGATCTTATGATGGGTTGCTGCTTCGGTGCCTATCAAATACAGAAGCCAAGGAAGCCGTACGCGAGGCCCATGATGGTGTCTGTGGAGCCCATCAACCTGGCCCGAAACTGCAAGATCGCCTTCGCCGAATGGGCTATTACTGGCCCACGATGGTTGCAGACGCAATAGATTATACACGAAAGTGCAAAGCCTGCCAAATCCACGTCGACTTCATCCACCAGCCATCTGAATTACTACATCCGACTGTGGCCTCCTGGCCATTCGAAGCATGGGGTATGGACATCGTCGGCCCAATTACCCCGCCTTCATCCAGAGGACACCGGTTCATACTCGCAATCACCGATTACTTCTCCAAATGGACGGAAGCCATCCCATTGGCAGAAGTGAAAACTTTAAACGTGATCAGCTTCCTTAAGAATCATGTCATCTACCGCTTTGGACTGCCTCGAAGGATCATTCACGACAATGGGCTACAGTTTGCAAGTCACACATTTTATCGGTTCTGCGACAAGTACCGAATTCAGAACATTGCTTCGACACCCTACAATCCAGCAGCCAATGGGTTAGCAGAAGCATTCAATAAAACCATAATCAAGCTACTTAAGAAATTTGTGTCCTCTAGCAAGCGCGACTGGAACTAGAAGCTCGGCGAATGCTTATGGGCGTATCGCACCACAGTTCGAACAGCCACCGGGAATACACCATTTTCCCTGGTGTATGGGAGTGGGGCAGTCCTCCCATTAGAGACTCAGATCCCCTCACTCCGCGTCGCTATCGCACATCAGTTGACGACAGACGAAAACCACCATCGTCGACTACAGGAATTGGAGGCCCTAGACGAGAAACGCCTGTTAGCTCAACAGCGAATCGAGTTTTGTCAGGCCAGAATCTCCGAAGCTTTCAACAAGAAGGTCAAGGTCAGGACATTCCAAGTAGGCGATCTTGTTCTAGCGGTTCGGAGGCCGATGGTTATGATGCATAAAATCGCCGGTAAATTCCAACCAAAATGGGAAGGCCCGTTCATCATCGAGGCTGTATTCTCCAACGGTGCCTACCGCCTCGTAAAGCAAAATGGAGACTTGCTCATGTTGCCCATCAACGACAAGTTCCTGAAGAAGTATTACGTCTGAAACAAAATCCTCGAGACATCTCAGAGTGTCGAGTTACGTACCTTCCCGTACCGCTGAACTTACATTCTGGTTCTACACATCAAGTCATGTACCCGATGGTACCTCTGAACTCATTCCCACAATTTTTCCACACATAGAGTCATGTGCCCGCTGGTACCGCTGAACTCATACTCATATTTTCTAGATCATCGAGTCATGTACCCGCTGGTACCGTTGAACTCATACCCACAAAATTTCAGATTGCCGAAGTTATGTACCCGCTGGTACCACTGAACTCACTAGATCTACTGCCCGTATTCTCAATGCACAAAAAGGGTAACAGATCCACAAACTTCCTATACAACCACGTCGATGCTACCTCTTAGTTGTTCCACTTCCACCAAAAACAAACCACCCCCTCGCATAGAACTTCCATGTCCTCCTACCTCTGAGTCGTTCTATGAATCCTTCATTGAGCCCACTCCTGCCATGTCCCCGTGACCTCTGAGTGGGAAGGCTCCGTCGAAGAAACCATTCATGCTTGCCATGTCCTTATACCTCTGAGTAAGTATGATGGTTACCCCTCGACCTATTATCCGTACCCACGACCGGAGTACGCCAAGGATAGTAGGTCCACAAATATCCTCCGTCGAATCCACTCCTGCCATGTCCTCACTACCTCTGAGCAGGAAGATCCCACGGTAAAGAAATCCCCATACTTGCCATGTCCTCACTACCTCTGAGTAAGTATGATGGTCCTCCCTCGACTTATTATCTGTACCGACGATCTGAGTACGCCCAAAGATAATAGGCCCACAAATGTCTTTCGATGACCACAAATGTCCTCAGTCGACTACAGATGTTGTAGTGGGTCTCCAGTACACGCCCATCCCTTCCCTATCATGCCTGAGAGCCCAGTTGCTCCCTGGCATTCTCTCGAATACTAAAAATTTCTATAGTTGTCTTATCGCGAAGTTCTAGGTATTCCTCTCCGAAACTTGTTACTCGTACCTAAAACCAAGGTACACCCAGGGTAACTGGTCCACAAATAATCTCCAGCAGGTCCAATTCCATAAACACCACAAGTACAAAAAGAGAAGATGAGTTGAAACATGCTCATTTATTCAAAATTCAAAGTACTACATCATCTGGGATCACATCCCCTGAAAAAAAGAAAAAAACAGTGAAAGAAAACAGAAAACTGATCACTGCACCGGGGCACATAACGCCGTGAGACGGTCCGTCAGCAAGGCAACTGACCGCTCAAACCTCTGTTTGGCTCGATGCTCCGCTTCTTGGGTTAGCGCTGCCGCGTCCTCCAGATGAGCATGGGCTTGCCAGTTGTCCTCGAATTTCTTGAAAGCCCGCTCCAGGTTAGCAGAAGATCGGGAAACCTTTTCAGCCTCCCGAACGATTGACTCCTGTTCCGCACGATCAGCCTTCAGCTCTGACTCTAGGAAGGCCAACTCCCTCAGAAGTGCGAGAATCCGCTCCTTTGTGTCAGCTATTCCACGAGAAGCAGTCTCTTCCCGAGCCCTACAAGCTTGACTTCGACGACCCAGCCTGTCATACGAAGCGGAAAGCTAGTCAAGGTCTCCCTTCACAACTGGCCCGACAGTGTCTCGAGCGAACTTTATCCTATCCCGAGCGGCAATAAGGAAGTCCCACTCCCGTTCAATTGTAGCAGGCAAGTCAGCCTGCCTTAACGCCAACAACTGGGTCACGAGCTGATCAGCCTCTGCCAACTTGGGCTCCAGGAGCGCAGCCAACCCCATCCTGCCAGGAAGAGCCTTCAAAGTTTCAATCTGACCCCGAGCGCACCGCAGGGACAGAGAAAAAGGGATCCCCCATTCTACGGCAGCATCTACGCCCCTCTTTAAATGGCGATAGAAGCTGTCGACCACATCCTGCGACGCCTCGTCCAGAGCCTCCGAAGAAGCCGGCGTCAACAGGAGTGTAGCTGGCAACACTGAAGAAGACATAACATAATCTGCCTCTCCTGCCACAAGGGAAACAAACTCCGTGCGGAAGGACGTATGAACAGCGGCCAACTCCTCTTCAGCAGCCCGCAGAACTTGAATGCTCGGCAGGGTCGAGAAGTCAATCTCCGAAGCCGTATAAACAGTAGAGGATGAGGTGGAGACCATCGCTCCCGGAACAAGCTCCACTCCCATCTGCCCGGAGCTGGCGGGAGGCCCCTCGACATGTGTCGGTGAAGGAGAGGAAACGCTCATTTCCCCCAGATCGTAGTAGGTCGAACCATCCCCAAGAACATCCGCTGTGGGAAGTAAAGGGTCAGGACCTGTAGGGCCAAGACAACCATGAATCGATTTGACCCAGAGGATATGTTGATAGAGCAAATAAGCTCCCTCACTAGTCAATATTTGGCTTATCTTACCAGCGGAAGAGTGTGGAGGCTGAGGTTCCCCTACAGCCACCACAGCCTCTTCACCAGCAGCCTCCGAGTCGAATATAATAGGTTCCTCCGCCCCAGCACCCTCGGCAGGGGATGCGACGAGATCGGCGTCGCCTTGCTGAAATTCAGTAATCTCGAAGACGGGCCCGAGGAAACCTTCGTCACCCCGGGCCGGGGCCTCAGCAACTTGGGAGTCCTCAGTCGTCGCTGAGAGAGCCCCCACAGAAAGGACCGCGGCACACATGCCACTAATCAAAGCAGCAAAGGCCGAATCATCCTCAGGTGCGGCAGACGGTTCATGAGAGCCCGGTTCGTCAGACACCTACAAAGAAGAATGATTAGGTCATATCCCAAGAGAAAGAAAACCATAACAAGGATATGGCTCCAACTTAGTCTCACCTCCGGAACATCGTCAACATTCTTACCCCTCTCGGTAATAAGCAACCTACGAGACCTAACGGCGGCTCTTTTCACAGAAAAGGTCGTTCTGCCATCAGAAGACTCGCGTCTGACTCGTTTATATGAAGGACCAGGCACAGCAGGCGGCTGTCTTTTCCTCACTACTTCCTCTTGTGTAGCAAGCGACGGATCCTCCACCAGTTTGTCTGGTATGGCAAGCGGTTGATCCGCTACTTCTTCACCCCCAGAGAAAAGAGAGTCTTCGCTATCATGATCATTATCCTCCTCAGCCGCCTAGGAAGATTCTGATTCAGGAAGGGGAATCTGGAACGCTAGCTGCTTTCTAGCCTTAGCCCCCTTGGGCTTTTCCTCTAAACCGGTACCCACGATGAAACTGGTACTCAGAGCAAAATTGACAGGAGGCTTGTTCGCCATAACATGGTGCAAGAAAGCTACGTACAAAATTTCCCTCGGCGCCTTAGTATCAGGGACTGAGAAGCTGGCCCGAGTATGGTAGGCGTCATAATAATTCCATGCCCTGACACCATCAAGAACGCTACCTTCAAAGCCCAAGCAAGGGCTGGGACAGTCGAGGAATAACTGACTATAGCCAAATTGGCGGGAAAACCTACTAGTTAGGTAGGGCTCCAAGTACACATTATCGCGGTTACGATAAACCAGATGCGCGGGGCGAATGTTGCGCAACCAGGTGAGCATCTTCGTAGACAGAAAGTGAGGAGGTCCGGTACCGTCAAATTGTACATCCCTCACTTCTTCATCAGAAAAATATGGAACAGACACAAAAAAGCCACACCCATCCACCCTCGCCAGCGCCCTCCGACAAGCTGGCATAGTACTGTATTCCCAAGGTTGGTGATGGCATTGGAAAAGGAAAGCGTCTTCATCTGTAGCATCTTCCGCTGATCTAGATCCCATCAAAGACTTGTAGTGCATCAACAACCACCCCATCAAATAGTGGTAAGGTAGCTCTATGTGCTCAAAGTCCAGCATCTTTTTGCGGGCAATGACCTTGGACGAGAATGCTCGAAGACCATGGTGTATGCTACATACCATAGCCGGGAGAAGAGCCAGTCTAACTCCAAATACCAGCTTAACGGCAGGAAGAATAAAATGGCGGCTGATCCTCTCGATAGAACCTGCCCCCCCGAGACTACGCAGTTCCGTAGCCATATCATCAAAAATCCAGCCAGGAGCGCTTTCTCAGACATCTGCCTAGTACCATAGTAAAAATAGCTAAGAGAGTCAGTTTGACTCCCGAATATGTCGCTATTGGACTGCGACCTCTTGGCGTTCGACATCAGGTCCTTTACCTCTCCCTGGGTTTGAGGGGTTCGAGGAATAACCTCGCCAGAAGGGCTAACTTCAAAAAGATAATTGACCCAGGATGTGGTGTGGGGAGCGCTCCCTTCTGAGCTATCATCCTTTTTTATAGCCATCTGGTGACAAATACTATGATGGCATAGCAACTCCTGGTACACCGTAACAAAACCTGGGAGTCGTCGGTCCAGATCTTCGAACTCCTCATTCGACGGGGTGTACACCATGAAAGGCTCGTCCCCCCACGAAAGCTTGGAGACAGTATACATCTCATGGAGAGCGAGCCCCAACTCTCCTCCGGGTGCGAAGAACATCCCCGTTCACCGGTTATACATCTCCAGGAGTGCCATAAATAATAGCTTATTGATAGGAAGCCCGTGATAGGTGCCCTGGATGGCATGATAGAGGCCTACCTCCCGCAGGAATGTCTCGTAAGTCTGCAGAACCCAAGTGGTCAAGTGGGCCCACGTAGAAGTGGGGTTTATCCAGTTCAGCAATGCCAATCTGCCAACGGGATAAGATTTTTTGCGAACAAGCCGATTAAGGAAAGTATCAGCTTGAGTGAATGTGAAGTTGGGACCATATACGTTCATGAAAGTGCCTGGGGCCAGTCCTATCATGTACCGGCTGACGGAATCCTTACCCGCGTACGCTGACCCGTTGTTCGGGTTATAACGGATGTCACCCATCAACATCCCTGATTGGATAGGAGTTAAGGTACCCACCATCGTCCTGTCCAATAATACCATATTGAACCACGACAGAGGATAATGACGCTCCATGAAAGTAATATGGATCGCCACCCCATCCAAAGTAAAATCCCTGTTCTCAGAGATCTCTAATACTCGGGGATTCTTTATGATTAAAGCGTCTCCGAAGAGGAATGAGGGCTTCAGGTATGATCCATCCAACTTCCCAGAATTTATCACGGCACGGAGATAATGGAGGGTCTGATTCTCGATGGCATTCAACCTCCCCGAAGGCTCATTAACAGGAAATTTATTCAGTACGTACTTAACTAAGTCATCAAGACGTACGCCCAAGGCAAACTGATTCGAGCCCACTAGGAGTTCCCCCGCAGGATTTACTGGCAGATTCACTGAAGATAGACGAAAGAAATAGGATTAGAAGATAGTCAAAACAAGAAGCATTTGAAAGATCATTTAAGCCTATGCAGCTCGGGTCGTTACAGCCTCATGCGGCTCAGAACCAGATGAGTCTATGCGGTTCTGTTCATCATAGCCTTATGCGGTTCTGAGTCAGACGAGTCCGTACAAATCAAGTTCAGATGAGCTTATGAAGCTTCTACGATTTGGGTTCAGAAGGGCCTATGCGGTTCAAGGTTCATATGGACTCAACAAACGAACCTATGCGCTGATGTGGCTCGGATTCAGATGAGCTTATGCGGTTCAAAAGTGAACTATGCTCATGCAGCCCAAACCAAAAATATATATGCGGTTCAGATCGAGTATGACAAGCCCATGCGACCCTCTGGGCGAAGTGCTTATGCGGTCATATCGACGAACCTCGTACATGCGGCTTGTGCATAACTTATGCAGCAGAGCCATGGCAGTTAGGGTTCTAAGGCAACGCCCTTACCAGCAATAGGTGGATGAACGTCGAGATGAACAGAGTGAACATCAGCCGGTGGAGGAGTGGCCACGTTCGTCGTCGCAGTCGCCGCAGAAGCGACCGCCTTACCCTTTGTAGCCTTCGACACAGCAACCTTCTTGGGAGCCATAGATGCTTGGGAGAGAAAGGAGTTAGAACAGCAAAAGATCGAAGAGACCAAAGAAGATTCTCCAGAACGAAAGTATTCCTATTTATAGATAAAGAAGGAACGCCTCGATCCGTGTGCAAATATGATGACCGACTCTTCGGTCATCAAGGCAAAACGGCTGAATAATAGCCTGACTCTTGGGATCCTGGCCTAAAAAGCGGCTCTTAAAATCTGACAGCAAATCAAGAGCATTAAATGCAGAAGATTCACAAAAGATTTGCACACGTGGTAGGAAGACGTGGCAAGAAGCTCATGCGGTCAAACAGCCCATGCGATTCAGAGAGTTATGCGGCTGAGGTAATCATGCGGCTAGACAAATCCATACGGCTAGGACAGAATACATCCATGCGGCTCTCGCATAACCATGCTTCTTACTCAAAGTATTTCAATTTTGCAAATTAAAAACTTTGAAGGGGGTCTTGTAGAAGCATGAAAAAGAAGAGAAAAATGATCCATGCGGCCAAGGAGTCTCATGCGGCTCGAAGGGCCCATGCGGCTCAGGAGTCCCATGCGGCTCAAACACATAGGTAACTCGAGTAAACTCCATGCGGCCCACAGAGAGAGGCCACGTGGCCTTCAAAGTAGCTGTGCCCAACGTCTGGACGCATTTAATGCTCTGACGGATGACAGACCTGACAGATGACAGCCCTGACATAAAGTAATCATGATGACTGACACAAGAGCACTATCTTCCTAGAGAATTGGAGAAAATCTTCGCAGACGTGGTACTATTCACCAAGCTTCGAGGCAAGTCTATGCGGCCATACTAGAGGATTTTATGCGGCCAGTGCAGTGAAATCTATGCGGTTCAACCATGAAGGTCCCCCATGTGGCTCGACCATGAAGACTCTCATACAGCTCGGCCATAAAGACCCCCATACAGCTCGGTCATGAACATATTCATGCGGCTCGGTCACGACAACCTTTATGTAGTTCGAGTATAGAGACTATTCATGCGACTCAGTCATGAAATCTTTCATGCGGCCCAAATATGAACACTCCTCATACGGCTCAACAATGATGACATGGCACGTGTCCTAAAGATAATCAAATCTTGGGTCAGATCCTAATAATTTGGGATACGTGGCAAGAGAATGAATTAAATTGATTCATTTAGATTTACGGACATCAGCAAATCATCATGATGGGGATTTATTACAATCAATATTAATTACTGACATAATTTGGCATAATCCTCATTAATGGCCCAGATCCTTTACGCTCAAGATTAATGGCCCAGATTGATCATTTACCAAGCCGTCGCCACTTTGAGAATGGGCAATCATTGTAAACCCTAATGATGCCCCTCACTATTATAAATAGCAAGGTGCAGAGAGAGGTTTTCCCCCGAAGAATAATTAGAGAGAAAAAACACAGAGATCAATCAAGAGAGTGAGAAGCCAGAAGAGCAATACGAGGAGAGCAAGAGGAGCATTCCTTCGTCAACGCCAAGTATCTCGTCACAGGAGCTAAGGCTACGTCCGATCGTCCAAGGAGTAAGGCAGAGCTGCCATCGCTTTCCCGAGCCTCTACCGTCACCCCCCAGAATCAAAAATAAATAATTATACTTAGATTGCTGTACCTAGGTTTCCGTCCCTAGGCTTTCTTTGTACAAGAGAGTTTGTAACGTGAAGTAAAAGTCCAGTCCTCCCATAAAACTGTTCTGCTCTTTTATATTTCATGGCAAACAGTTATGATCTGATCTTACTTATTATTATTGAGCAGTTATATTTAGTTTATATAGCATGATATTGTGTATCTAGTTATGTTCCTCTGAGGACCTGGTTATCTCTTTTGGTGTGTGCGATTGTTATTCATATGTGTTCGAGCCGTGGCCGTGATCATCTCTACTTCTTCGAGGATGATTGTACTTGGATCGTATTCGCTTCTCTTGCCAAACTCATTTCATTTTCCATATATTTCTTCCATAACGTATTGTACAAAAATATTTCATAGTTGATTATATGATATCTTTTATTCTTTTTTTTTGTGGATGAGATTAGATTACTCTTGGTTTACTATATTTTACAGCTTATGTATACATACGAGGTGTCCATATATTGGAGTATACTTCGTATGTATGTAGCTGGCACGTCTACGTACTTAGTCTTAAGTATTTTGGGACTGGGGCGTTACACCAGGGACACAAGAAATGATGTATTTTGTAGATTTTGGATAAAATCGTACGTGTCGAGCACGAATTGGGTGTAAGGATTATTATTGAGAATTGGGATGTACTGTGTCATTATGTCAGACATCGATAGACTTGTAATCGTAATAGTATAGAATAATAATAAAATGTGGATGGACACACCAATACGGCATAAAACATGATGCTAGATAAGTAATTTTGGAATGGTTAGGCCAATGGAGATCAGGGGTATTTATAGCTGCAATTAGCACATGGCTCAAAGAAGAATATTCCAAGAATATTACAAATAATATTCCTAAGAATATGCTAGATTCAAAAGAATATTCCTTTGTATTAATTAATAATAATTCGTAATTAATTAAGGAAGACCTAGAAGGTTTCTACTATAATCCTCATGACTAATTACTAATGATGTCACTTCCCAATTATGGGGTTACAGTGTCTGATCCCGACCTCCTCCAGAACCCCTCTCTGGCGTCTTTTGCCTTCAGTCCTAACCTGCCTTGACAACCGTCTCGAGCCACCTCGGTAGTCACTTAGTCATCCAAGCTCGCCATCGCGTTTGGGAAATTCTGACACAAAATTTCGCTGTGCTAAGTATTCGCCATCACGTTTGGAAAAGATTGTTTATGATGATATATATATATATATATATATATATATATATATATATATATATATTAGGGGGATAAAGGAAGAAGAGACTGGTTGAGACAAGACTCCTTTCTTTTATATATTACAATTTTGAACAGTATACTAAAGCCCTAACAGTAAGGATTTTCTAGTACAAAAATAGATTATAGGGAAGTGTACCGATGCAGATCAGGTACTATAATGACCCCTTTACTCCTTTGATAATCTGATACTTAATAGCTTCCCGATTTGCTCTATGTGACTCTCTCCTATGTATCTTGTACCTTCAGCGATGAGGTTGATTTAGTGGATCAAATCAGTAGATGATTTAATATTCTTTTGATCTTTCGCTCCCTCTTTGATCGATCGATGATCTGCGCCTCCTCCCTATTTGCCTTTTAGCAGACAAGCTATGAAGGAGGTAATAATGATGGTAGATTTTTGTGTGGAAGATGCCATCTAGGTTGTTACAGCTGTTTAGGTAGGCTGTTCAACCGCTCGGCCTGGTTGAGGTACTGGTTGGACGACCACTACTACAGGAGCTCCGAGTAAGGACTTAAGGATCCTCGGGTGTAATTGTTGGTGATTTGACTGTCACGCCCCGATTCGACAAACCGTTCATCCTCGTATCGATTGTGCCGAATCGATCGTCCTCGCTAGGATGTGATGTTGTATGAGTCTAGAGTTGTACTCGTACAAGGCAAAAATATTACATTTGATTAATTATTTGAACCATCAAGTTTAAGCTTCATAAATCACATAGTAATTGAACACGCGGTATTGGAAGATAGAAATATGCTTTTCATTAATAGCTTACAACAAAGTGTAAGTCGTAATTTCATTGGATATGTCGTTGCAGCTATATTGATTGAAATAAAAAAAATACTCGACAAGCTGCCTGAACTAATACTTGTCGTTCCGTACATTCACCCTTGTATAAATTGAAAGCCTTCGATGAAGTGGCTTCAAAATACTTCAGAATGGGAAGATCTTCAAAATGTCTCTCCGAACTTCAGCTTTAGCCTAGCACCATGCATCTCCAGAGTTCTCGTCACCGGTAGGGTTGGTGGATTTGTACACTTAGGAATGTACTAGTGAGCGAGACGAACCCACTCGTCTAAATCGACTCTGATAGTTAAGGTAGGCATGCATTGGAGTTTTCTTTCTATTTAGAACTAAATGAATTCAGTTCATATTGATAGCTTTCTTTTGAATAGTAAAAACATACAGTAAAAATATAGCAGTTTATCATAATTCTTACCATGGTCATGCTCGTCCCTGCAAAAAAACAAAGATAATACTTTATCTGTATAAGACAATAGGTGGGCATGCTACTATCTTACATGTGCGATCATTAGAATTACACACCACTAGGGACTATTCTTAATTACATTACGATCTTTTCTGTCTAGGTTGCGAGCCTGGCTAAAAGTTCTGCAACGCATCAGTGCCGTAGCACGATTATTCATTCCCCTAGGTCGATTCGGTTCCAGGGCTCTGGATACCGTTTCGAGGAAAACCAAACTTGTTCACAAGTTTTCTATGACCATGCTAATGCGTGAACAGTTTAATATATGAAACATATTAAATAGCATGGACAGTTTATCATTTTTTCAAACTAATACAACGAATCATTTTCTTCAAAGCCGTATGTCCGATTTGGCGTCTCTTAGGCACCAAATTCTCAGAGGCACCGTATGCCGCAACCAACCTTTCATTTTATTTGCATATCATGAAATAGTCTATCCCTTTTCTAGAACCATAACTTTTTTGCTTTTTGATATGAAACTTATATTTTCAAAGTAATTTACTCTAACTCGATACAGTTCTCCTGACTTTTTGATCTTAGTGATTTGGCATGCAATTGACTAGGCATCGTCGATTCGAATAAGTTTGAGGCAAAAGAATTTTATTTGCGGGAAGCAGTAGAAAAGAAGGGCCGAACCACCAACCAAGTATTTGATCGTGCTGAGAGTCGAAGCGCTTTTCAATGTTCAAGCTTAAGTTATGCAAGCTCCTGCAAAGGCACCAACATTTTATCAGAATCCCTTCTTTAATCCTTCGTTTCAAAATTCGTACAATGAATGTAGAAATTGATGCAAAAACACATTCATCAAAACAAAGCAGCAAAAACTCAAGAAAACCATACAGCAGTCCGGTCCCATCGAAGGGACTCTTATATAGAGCTCACTCATTGAGATACAGCCTGCTGTATCTAGGACTTATTCCAACAGAAGTCGTTCCATTTGTTGGATCAATTTTTGTAACATTCGTCCAAATCAATTTATTCGATGCCACAAAGTGTTATCGTAAGCCAAGCTCAGCGATCGAGTCAGTCCAGTCATCTAAGTTTCTGACCAAGTCTGACTCGTCGTAAGCATATTACATAGTCTGACGTCTATCGGGATGGGGCACTACATAATATACCACTAAGAAAAAGTTTTGTCCCAAAACTTAAGAACAAGGGTCTGACCTTAAATTAGGCAAACAATGAAGGGTACTTCTTCTTCATCTCTACCTCCATCTTCCATGTCAATTCTTCAATTGAATGGTTCCGCCAAAGCACGCGAACCAAATATATCGATCGATTTTGCAAGGCCTTTTCCTTTCGGTCCAAAATTTGAATAGGCTCATCCGAGTAAGACAAGTCCGCATATAGCTCCAACTGATCGAAACTAACCACATGACTTTGATCGTGTATGTATTTTTAAAGTTGTGAAACATGGAAAACATCGTGCACTTCAGCGAAGACTGGAGGTAGTGTTATCTGTTAAGCAACAGTCGTAACCCGCTCGAGGATCTCGAAAGGGCCTGCAAATCTTGTGCTAAATTTGCCTTTAATACCGAACTGCATCATGCCACGCATGGGCGTTACTTTCAAAAGCACATTGTTCTCGGACCAAAAATTCTAGCGGTCGTCGACGAAGATCTGCGTAGCTCTTTTGTCGACTTTGTGCGATGTGAAGTCTATCTCGAATCAAACAGACCTTTTCGACGACCTGCTCCACTAGTTTTGGTCCGAGTAATTGTCGCTTTCCGACTTCATCCCAGCATATCGGAGATCGACACTTTCTCTCGTAGAGTGCCTCATATGGAGCCATCTGAATGCTCGACTGATAACTATTGTTATACGCAAACTTCATAAGTGGTAAATGTGTATCCCAACTAGTCTTTAGATAGATCGCACACAAACGCAACATATCTTCCAAGATTTGATTCACTCTTTCCGTCTGAGCGTCCGTCTGGGGTGGTATGCAGTATTGAAATTAAATTTGGTCCTCATTGCATCTTACAAGCTCATCCAGAAATACGATTGGAATCGCCCGTCTTTGTTTGAAATTATTGTGGTTGTGTTCAGTCAAACAATCTCATCAACGTAGATTTATGCTAACCGATCGACGTTTCGTGCTACTTTGATTGCGATGAAGTGAGCCGACTTGGTCAATCTACCAACAATGACCCAAATCGCATCATTTTCTTACGACATCTTCGAAAATCCTACGATAAAATCTACCGAGATATTATTTTACTTTTACTCGGGAATGGCGAGGTTCTGGAGCTCCCCGCCTGGCCTTTGGTGTTCCGCCTTCACTTGCTAATAAGCCATACACTACGATATGAAAGTAGCTATGTCTTTCTTCATGCCGTGCCACCAAAAGTTTATGCGCAAGTCCTTATACATCTTGGTCATGCTAGAATGTAACGAATACTTCGCATAATGTACCTCTGTCAGAATTTCTTTTATGAGTTCAGCAGTTTCAGGAATACAGCCTTCCTTTCAGTCGCATCGTCCCGTCTACGTCTTCCGCAAAGTCGTTCACCCTTTCTGTTGAAATCAGCTCGCACATCTTCTTCAGAAATATTTCGTCCTTCCATGCGGTCTTTATTTTGCCAAGCAGGCTCGACCCTAGCTTTATCTAAGCTAGTGCAGATATCGATACTCAATTCCGAGTTTGATGCCCAATGCTTCCAAGTCTTATCGTATATTATTATTTAGGGCTAGTGATCCCATATACATTCTGTTCAGCACGTCTGCGATAATGTTTCCCTTGCCCGACATATACTCGATCGTTAGCTCGTAGTCTTTTACGAGTTCGAGCCAACGTCGCTGCCATAATTTGAGTTCTTGTTGGGTTGTTTGCCATGACAAAAGTTATACGAACTTTTTTTATTTTAAATGTATAAAGAGTACAAAGGATTCCTAAATAGGAGATCTAGGTACAAGAATTTCTGGAGAAGTATGACGGTGGAGATCGAGCACTGCTACGGCTCCTTTACTATGTTGACGATCTGACGACGAACTGAACTTGCTCTGACTTTCTGATGCTTATGAGAGGTACTTGGGGTTGCCAATCAAGAAGACGTCAAAGAATTCCTGAATGAAGGAAAGCTCATTCTATTTATAGACAAGCACATGTACGCTGTGTATAAGGGTTTCTGGTGCATGAGCGCTGAGCGTGCGAGATTACAGGAAATATCTGTTATAACTGCTCTGTGAAGGCTGTTGTTGAGCTGACACATTGTGGTTGTTGGAATCCTTCGTGATGGAGATCTTAGACAGTTATCATCCTTTATCAGTATAACCGATTAATTGACTGCTCTTGAGACAACAAAGTCGTTGTGCTTTTGGGCAAGGAGACTGCCCTTGAGACAATGAAGTCGCTACACTTTTGGGGAACGAGGAGACTGCTCTTGAGGCAATATGGTCACTACGCTTTTGGGCGACGAGGAGACTATGCTCTTGAGGCAACGAAGTCACTGCACTTTTTGGCGACAAGGAGACTGTGTTCTTGAGGCAACAAAGTCACTACGCTTTTGGGCAACGAGGAACTGTGCTCTTGAGGCAACGAAGTTACTACGCTTTTTGTGTCTTTCAAAAAAGTATCGTGCTATGAGTGACCTGTGCGCCATAGAGGCTGCGGTTTTAGTGGAGTTGTGCTTTTGGGGAAACTCTGAAATAGTTGTACTTCTGGGTAGCTGCGCTTCTGGGTAGCTATGCTTCTAAGCGACTATGAAGGAACTGCGCTTTTGGGTAATTATGAATGCTCTGCACTTTTACGAAACAATGAAGTCATTGTGCTCCTACGAAAGTTAATGATTTGTCTTTTAGTAGCTTGGTCAACATCTTCTTTAATTGCCGCCACTTTTGGGGGACTTGAGAAGCGGTAGCCCAAGATTTTGTCAAATGAATCTATTAAATGAGATTTATTATGCTGAGTCCTAGGTCCATCCCATTACTCTGGGGACCTTTGACCGACTGCCACACGGCATGTGGGTTGGACCACATAGCTTATATAAAGATAAGCTTTTTGGGTGAGACCTTGCTCATAGTTTCCAGTCATTCCCCTGTCGTGCTCGACCCCGACTTAGCATTGGGCGACAATGAGCCTTACATAAGTCGACTGTTGGTCAAAGATCTCTTCGTTCAAAAAAATTATGGTCATATAGAAGATCAACTACCGAGTTTCGAGATTCACTTGAACGTTTGGCATAAGTGGTTCACACCTGAACAACATCTTGGAGGTCTTCGAGGTCCAAGCTACCGGGTTTGGATTGATTGCCAATCCGAAGAGCTACAGGTTGTGCTCTGTCCTACTCAATAATGGCTTCAATAACCATATTGGATTGGAAGGGGCTGCGCGCCCAGTTACGCTGGAAGAGTCGTAGGTAGTGCTGTAAGCTTCGTACAGGAGCTGTGTTCTTGCTCGAGCCAATAGCTGCTTCATTAGCCATATTGGAGTTCCTCCACGTCTGACTAGGAAGTGGCTCGCTCTGACAAGAAAGTGATTCGCTCTGACACTACTGCGCTTTTGGGGTCTATGCACTTCTAAAGACTGCGCGCTTCTGAAGACCGCGTATTTTGTAGGCTGTGCTTTAGGTTTTTACCTTTATATGTAACCATAAAGAGTCTGTAATAGATCTTTTGTATGTTAGGGTTATATACTAAAAGCATCACTTTTGTAGTAACCTTATTTTCTTAAATTTTGAATGAGAATCATATAGGCAAATGTTTGTATATTGTATTTATTGCAAGTGTTAATACAAATGTCTGATATTCTATATTGTAGATAATATGGTGTGTGGTGTCACACAGAAGATCTTATTATTAGTTCCCTATGGAGTATATAAATAGTAAACAACCTAGATGGACATGGATAATCTATTGGAAAGGTTGTAGTGTAATCTGGTATTAGTCTATCTTGACTATAGGTTTACACTAGTACACTTTGTGTGTATTGAACAGGACCACTTGAGGTTGTTCTCTTTGTACTGACTACATAAATAAAAAAAAACCTCTGTTATTATGGATGACTGTGCTCTTAATCCGGATATAATAACAGATATGTATATACAGTGTGCATTACTTTGACTCAAGAAAGAGTGAGATTCATTATGAGTCAACTACCTCTATGAATTGTGTAATAACATTATATGTATGATGGGTTGTTGATTATAAATAGAATCCATGTCCCGATACATCACGTTGATGATGTCCCCTTAAGGAGCTCATAACGATTATTATGTAAACCCTGCATGTGGATTATATCCGACATGACAAATAAAGTTGAGCGGTACTACTTAAGGATAAAAGATGTCGAATCAATATAGTTGTCAGTAACTTAATTTGATCGACGGACATTCGATATCTTAACATAGGGAGCCAAACGAGCATATAATAAAAGGAGCCCACAAACATAATTTGGGATTAGGGAGGTAGTGCAATAGTAGCTCATTAGTGGACCGAGCTATTGTTAATGGGCCTGAATTATGTGTTCGGGCTGAACACGGGATATCCAGATTCGTTAGGAGGCCTAACCCTAATTTTTTCTCATGGTCCCTGTCGTAGCCTATATATATCCTCTATTCTCGGGCCGCCAAATTACTTATCAGAAATCTGAAGCTTTCTCTAAATTCATGATTCACGTAAGGAGAGAAAGAGAGGGCTGCCAAGGAGAAGAAAAGGTTGGGAGATCGTCGCCCACACGACGTCCAACTCGAGGAAGGAATACGTGCAGAAGATCATGGGATCGTCCGCTCGAGATTGCCAGAAACTACTTGTCTACTACCCACCGCAGGTATAATTTGTAAACCCTAGTTTCTGCCTATGAAGGGTTAGAACACGTATTAAATCTGTTTAACTTTCTATCGATCAATATACACACCAAAGTAAGGGTCCTGGGAATCTCCAGTTCCATCATCGTAAATATGATTTTAATAAAGAACTTTCCTTTATGCACTGTCTGAGTTTTGAAGCGTGAAAAAATTTATGGGTCTCCTGCGCTTCTGACGTCTTATGCGCTTTTCATGCTTCTAGAAGACCCCCTTCAAAGTTTTCAAACTTGAACAAGTTTGGTACACTTTGAACAGATGCATGAAATCACACGTGTCATTGGGAGTGCACAGTAGGTCGCTGATGGGCTAACGTCATGCTTAGCCGTCAGTATTAATGTCTTGGAGTCGTCGTTTTATTAAAAATAATTTTTGGCCATGAATTATAAAAGAACAGAACAATTATATCGGAGGACTAAACTTTTACTTCACAATACAAACTCGCTCATACAAAGAAAACCTAAGGACGAAAACTTAGGTACATCAATCTAAGTACAATTGTTTATTTTATATTCTGGGAGGGTGACGGTAGAGGCTCGGGAAAGCGACGGCAGCTCTGCCTTACTCCTTGGAAGATCAGATGTAGCCTTGGCTCTGGTGAAGAAATGCTCTTGGACGTGCGGGGAGCCTCCCTTGTGCCTTCGGTTGCTGGATCTCTGGATGTCTCTGTCTCTCTCTTTTCTCTGCTCTCCTCTCCTGAATTCGCCAGTCCTTTCCGAATCCTCCTCTCGCAAGGGAATGGCACCTTGCTATTTATAGAAGTGGGGGTGTGATCATTAGGGTTTGCCAATGATTGCCTCCTTGAGAAGTTGGCGGTTAAGGATCAATTAATCTGGGCCATTAATTCTGATTGTAGCAAATCTAGGTAATTAATGTAGATTGCATCAAATCTTTGTGGGCAATAAATGTTGACTGCCATAAATATTCGTGATTTGTGATAGCCTGCCATGTTTCCAATTTGTTTGATTTGATTTGATCAGGACAATTATAACGATTGCAACAAATCTAATTTTGTTAGGATTTGTTAGCACCCATAATTCCAGGGAAGATAAGACTGCCACGTGTCTCAATTGTAGCGAAGAGCACCACGTGTCTCAACTGGATCGTCCTGGCCGAGCCGCATATCGGGGGATCCTCTCAGCCGCATGAAACCTGCAGCGGCACGTGGATGGGCAGCCGCATAGGGAGGGGCAGCCGCATGGGGATATGCAACCGCATGTAGAGGGACAGCCGCATGGGGATAAGCAGCCGCATGCAGATGGGCAGCCGCATGGAGATAGGCAGCCGCATGCAGAGGGGCAGCCGCATGGGGATAGGCAGCCGCATGCAGATGGGCAGCCGCATGGGGATAGGCAACCGCATGCGAATGGGCAGCCGCATGAAGTGAGCGGCCACATGGAGTGGCCTCAGGACTTGTTGGATTTTGCCAGCTGTAGGAAGATTTTCTCCTCTTTCCCATGAACACGCCATCATGTCAGTCATTATTGCGTCTTTATGTCAGAGCTGTCATGGCCGTTTTTTGTCAGAGCAGCCGTCAGGGCATTAAATGCAGCCAAATGTAGATAAGAACTGTTTGAAGGCCACGTGGCTTCTTTCTGAGCCGCATGGATCTATCCGAACAGTATTGACCCCTGAGCCGTATGGACTCCTGAGCCGCATGGGGATCCTGAGCCGCATGGGGATCCTTATGTTGGAGCCGCATAGGTCTTTCTTTATTATTATCCATGCTTCTACAAGACCCCCTTCAAAGTTTTCAATTTACAAAATTGAAATACTTTGAATAAGAAGCATGGCCATATAAAAATTCTTCGGGCCGCATAAGATGTTCTGGTCGTATGGATGTCTCAGCCTCATGGCCTCCTCAGCCGCATGGCCATCTGAGCTGCATAGGCTGTCTGGCCGCATAGGCTCCTTGCCACGTCCTCATGCCACGTGTGCAAATCTTTGCATTGATTGCCTTTGATTTGAGCCGTCTTTTGGGGGAAGTCCCAAGAGTTTAGCCTTGAATAGTCGGATCGCCTTGATAACCGAAGAGTCGGTTCATTGTACATAGATCGATGCGTCGGTCTATAGGCTTTCGTCTATAAATAGCAGCGTATTTTTGGAAAGAAGACTTCTTTACTTTCTGCTCTTGCCCTAGCTTTCTTGTCTTCATCTTCCTTTTCTGATCATCAGCAATGGCTCCGAAGTCCTCTAAGGTTGCGGCGAAGGCTACGGCGAAGGGTAAGGGCGCGGCCTCGACGTCGGCTGCGGCACCCAAAGCTCACTCCGACATTCATCCTGCTGTTAAGGGTAAGGATTTGGGAAAGTCATCTACTTTGAAACCCTAACAACGGCTCTGTTGCATGCTTTATGCACAAGCCTTTAATGCAAACTGTTCGAATTGTATGGGTCGCATAAATGTCCCATAACCGAGCCGCATGGGGGTATACCCCATGTCCGAACCGTATGGGAGTTGTCTTAGTGGGCCGCATGAGCACTTCGTAAACCGAATCGCATAATGATCTGTCGATCAAATTCGCATAAGTCCCTCTGAATCGAGCCCGCATAAGCTCGTCTAAATTGGGCCGCCTGAGGCTGTGCTGCATCGAGCCGCAATGAGCTCCCCTTTTGGACTGTGCCGCATAAGGCTCTGACCATCTTTTGACTTTGTTTCTTTTTATCTTTGATTCTTACAGCAACCCTGCCAAAGGCTGAGATCGTTGTGAAGGAAGAGTTGCTGCCCCCTTTCAAACAAGAATTATCGTTTGTTAAGGAGGAGGTAACACCAGAAGCGGAGGAACAGAAAGGAGAGCTAGCGCCCATTGCTGTAAAGGAGGAGCCCCAGTCTGACGGCGGTAGTACTGGGAGTTTTGATCCTACTATTTCGGACGAGGATCTTGCTCGAGTACATCCTTCATATGCAAAATGGTCGAGGGATTGGTATATGCGTCCCCGCAACTAGGATTAGTGGGCTTTCACAAATGTTCGTCTTTGTTTTGATACTTCTGTCTGTCTTTAGCTGTGGTTTATGTCTTGCTTCTTTCGGACATCGATGTAATCTCTTTCCTTCTTATTTGAATGAATTAATAGAGAACTTTTCTGGCTTGCTCATGATATGTAGTCATGTGAATGTAACAGATTTTGAACGGAATACATTTGCTCTATTCTTTGCTTGTAGTAGTTGTCCCAATAGGAGACTTTTTGTGGACCTATTATCCTAGGCGTACCCTGGTTCTGGATACGGATAATAACTTGGGAGAGAATCGACATACTTACTTAGAGGTAATGAGGACATGGTAAGCATAAAGGTTACTTCGATGGAGCCTTCCTACTCAGAGGTAGTGAGGACGTGGTAGGAGTGGGCTCCATGAAGGGGTACATAGAACGACTCAGAGGTAATAAGGACATGGAAGTTCTATGTTGAGGGGTGATTTGTTTTTGGCGGAAGTGAGATGACTCAGAGGTAACATCGATGTGGTCATTTTGGGAATTTTGTGGATCTGTTACCCTTTTTGTGCACTGAGGGTGCGGGTAGTGGATCATGAGGGAGGAGCTTTTTCAGAAGAATAAGTTCAGAGGTATGGTCATACATGACTTACTACCTAAAAGAGTGACCGAAATGTAAGTTCAGAGGCACCTGCGGGTACATAACTCAGCAATCTAGGATATTTGGAGAAAGAATTTAAAGAATTTGAGTTCAGCGGTACTGGAGGGTACATAACTCAGCGATCTAGGATTTTGTGAATACGAGTTCAGCGGTACTGGAGGGTACATAACTCAGCAATCTGGAATTTGAAGAATATGAGTTCAGCGGTACCGGCGGGTACATAACTCAATAATCTGGGATTTTGCGAATGTGAGTTCAGCGGTACCGGCGGGTACATAACTCAATAATCTAGGATTTTGTGAATGTGAGTTCATCGGCACCAGCTGGTACATAACTCAATAATCTAGGATTTGGAGAATATGCGTTCAGCGGTACCGGAGGGTACATAACTCAACACTCTGGAATATTTGGAGAATGTCGTTTAGACATAATATTTCTTCAGGAACTTGCCGTTCACGGGCAACATGAGCAAGTCTCCGTTTTGTTTTGTGAGGCGGTAAGCACCGTTGGAGAATACAGCCTCAATGATAAATGGCCCTTCCCACATTGGCTGGAATTTGCCGGCGATTTTGTAAGTCATAACCATCGGCCTCCGAACTGCCAGAACGAGATCGCCCACTTGGAATATTCTGATTTTAACCTTCTTGTTGAAGGCTCTGGAGATGCGTGCTTGGTATAGCTCGATTCGTTACTGAGCCAAGAGGCGCTTTTCATCTAAGGCCTCCAACTCTTGTAGCCGGCAACGGTAGTTATCGTCCGTCGTCAATTGGTAAGTAAGAGCGACGCGGAGCGAGGGTATTTGAGTCTCCAATGGGAGAACTGCCTCACTCCCGTACACCAGGAAGAATGGTATGTTCCCAGTGGCCGTTCGGACTATAGTATGGTACGCCCATAAGCATTCACCAAGCTTCTCATTCCAGTCGCGTTTGTTGGATGATACAAACTTTTTGAGCAACTTGATGATGGTTTTGCTGAATGCTTCTGCCAACCCATTCACCGCTGGGTTGTATGGCGTCGAAGCAATATTCTGAATTCGATATTTGTCGCAGAATCGATAGAAGGCGTGGCTTGCGAATAGCGGACCATTATCGTGGATGATCCTTCGGGGCAGTCCAAAGCGATAGATGACGTGATGCTTGAGGAAGCTGATCACGTTTGAAGTCTTCACTTCTGCAAGCGGAACAACTTTTGCCCATTTGGAGAAGTAATCTGTGATGGCGAGTATGAAGCGATATCCTCGAAAAGAAGGTGGAGTGATCGGACCGATGATATCCATTTCCCATGCTTCGAATGGCCAGGACGCCACTGTCGGATGTAGAAATTCCGATGGCTGGTGGATGAAGTCCGCATGGACCTGGCAGGCTTTGCACTTTCTTGCATAGTCTATCGCATCTGCTACCATCGTGGGCCAGTAGTAGCCCATTCGGCGAAGACGGTCTTACAATTTTGGGCCAGGCTGATAGGCCCCACAGACACCGTCATGAGCTTCACGTACGGCTTCTTTGGCTTCTGCGTTTGATAGACATCGAAGCAGTAATCCATCGTAGGATCGGCGATACAGCATTTTTGTCTCTGTATCGTAGAAGAATCTGAGACAACGCCTTCTGATAGAGGTAGCTTCCTTTGGGTTCTTGGGCAGGATGTCGTAGACTACGAAGTCTATGAATGGTTGTCTCCAGTCTGGTGCTTCGTTGATCGTCTGAGCGGAATAACTCGCCACGAGTTGAACGTTGTTCTTGGGACAAACCAGTTCATGGCCTATCACATCCACCGATTGATAAGCATGGTTCGGAACTGCTAGGGAAGCGGCCAGGCCAGATAAGGCATCAGCTTCGATATTTTGGAGTCTGGGGACGTGTTCGATGAAGAACCCTTCAAATGACGAGATGATGTTGATCGCTATTTGGTGATAGAGGATCACGTCTTCATGGCGGACTTCGTATGAACCCCGGATCTGATTGACGATTAACTGTGAATCGCCGTATGCTTCAAGATAATCTACCCCCAACTCTCTTGTAAGTTGGAGGCCAATGACTAAAGCGTTGTACTCGGCCACATTGTTAGAGCAAGGTTTCGTGAGGGAGTAAGCGCGATTGATCACCAGTCCGGAAGGAGAAACCAGCACCACCCCGACTCCGACGACGATGTTGCCCTTGGGTCCGGTCCTTGAGGCGCCGTCGAAGAACATTTGCCATATATCATCGTGAGAGGCTGCATGCGAGTCGACGATCTCATCTGGGATTTCTTCATATATTCTGGCCGACTCTGAGCCTGGATGGGCTGATAAAAAGTCTGCCAGAGCTTGACCTTTAACAGCCTTTTGTGAGACGAAGATCATATGGTAGGGGGACAATAATATTGCCCATGTAGCGAGGTGAGAACTGAGTACCCCTGGTTTCGTCATGAGGACCCTGAGGGGGTTGACTCGTGATATCACATGTATGGTTTGCCCTGTGACATAGTTTCGCATATTTTGAATGGCGAACACCAGGGCGAGGCATTCCTTCTCCACGGCAGTATATCGGTGCTCTGGCCCGATCATCATTCGGCTGAGGTAATATATAGCTTGCTCATGGCCTGCATTATTGTTTTGTGCTAACAGAGCGCCGAGGGAATGCTCCATTGCTCGTACATAGAGCAGGAATAGTTTTCCAGCAACTGAGGCCATCAGGACTGGAGGGTTCGACAAATATTCTTTGATGCTGTCGAAGGCACGCTGGCATTCTTCATCCCATACGAATGAGACGCCCTACTTCATGAGATGGGTGAATGGCTGACATCGCCCGGAGAGGTTGGAAATGAACCTCCTGATGTAAGCTAACCTCCCTTGGAGGCCTCGGAGTTCTCGGAGATTTCTCGGGGGACCCATCTCCATAATTGCCTTCGTCTTCTCAGGGTCTACGTGGATACCCTGGGAGGTGATGATGAAACCCAAGAACTTCCCGATGGATACGCCCAAGAAGGATTTCGTGGGGTTCATTTTCAAATTGTGCACTCGCATCAGGTCGAACACTGTCCTTATATCATGCAGGTGATCTTCCTTAGAGCGGCTTTTGACGGCGATGTCGTCAACATAGCATTCCACTATTTTGCGCAAGTGGTACCTGAAGATGATACTCATGGCTCTCTGATAGGTGGCACCAGCGTTCTTTAAACCGAAAGACATGACTGTGTAGCAGAACGTGCCTATTGGTGTTCGGAATGATGTATACTTTTCGTTGTCGGGAGACATCTTAATTTGGTTGTACCCCGAGAAGCCATCCATGAACGACATACGTTCGAAGCCGCAGGTATTGTCAATCATGATGTCTGTGATAAGGAGGGGGAACTCATCTTTGGGACACGCCTCATTCAGATTGCGAAAGTTCATGCAGATTCGAATCTTCCCATTCTTCTTGAGGATCGGTACTACGTTGGCGACCCAGTCCGGATGTTGTTCCTCACGAATGAAGCCGCTGGCTATCAGTTTGTTGACTTCGGCTTCGATCGCATCCATGATGCCTGGACGGAAGCGTCGTTGCTGTTGTTTGACTGGCTTTGCATCTGGCCGAATGTTGAGCTTGTGAAGAGCAACATCGGGGTTTAGTCCTGGCATGTCTTCATAGTTTCAGGCGAACACGTCTATATATTCTTTGACGAGTTCTAGTAGCGATTCTCGCTCTTCGTCTGTCAGGCTTTTACTAACGAAGATTGGTTTTGGAGAAGAGTCGCTGCAGAGATCCACTTGCATGACCTCATCTTCAGTAAGAGGCTCTCTTTGTTCAAACCGCTTCTCCTATTGCGCATCCAACTGTTGGGCCCACGGCTCTAATTCGAGGAGTTCAGGAAAGTCTTCACTTTCTTCGTAAGCATCGGCAAATACCATATTGACAGACATGACTTTCCTGAATACATCCCCGATGCTGATATTCGAATCAGAAGTTGGTGATCCGGTTGAGTGTGAATGCCAGTCGCATTCCTCATCTGAACTTTCAGGGGTCGTTGCAGGCGTAACATATCCCAGTCCGCATTGGGTCTTGTTATAGTAGTCCTGTGGTTTGCCAGTCGGGACCGACAACTTTAAAGGTAATCGTCGACCAGTACCGTAGTTCAAACCTGGCGTAGTCTCCATATCATACCCCTGTTTTTGTATGAGGTATTTGGATTGGGGGCTATATAGATAGAGAGGCAGTCTTCCGGCGTCCGATTCGAGATCGACTTCTTCTATGGTGAAGGGCTGCAGATTATTCTTCCGACCAAAGATGATTGGATGGTCCCCTCCCTCGATTATGCGGTAAGCGTCTTCCACGGGAGTGAGTTGATTTGCGGTGTAAACATTTGTCACCTGTGTATATAGGTGAGTGCCTATACCGTGTTCCATAGCATACATTGTACAAAGCTTATTAAGCTCGATGTAGTGCAAAGATAGCCCTTTATGGATGAAGTAAGGTATCTTTTCTAACGGGATTACATCATCTGCGGACGGAACATTAGTGTGAGTAGCCACATACTTGGCCAGTTCTGGTTCTTCTTCGGCCAACCCCTGTATAAATGAAGACTGAGAGGATGACTTTGGGTAACTTGATTATCAGGGGTTCCGCTGGTGAAGCAGAACGTGGAGTCGTTGGCAAACTAGCGACCCCCAGTTTGGTACTCGATGCTGGGCAGGGAGTGGTTGGCTCACTATAAGCCCCAGACTTTGCATCGGGCTGACGATTCTAGTTGGGAAGACGTATCATCATTGACTTGTCGGAGGGATTGAGCTTCTCCGTTTGTGGCTGGCCGACTCTAGGAAGTCTGATTGTTGTGGGTCTTGGCGCTTGGCCGAACCTTGGCAGTTGGATTATCATTTGCCCCTCTTGTGCCGAGAGACTGATCGCATCCTTATGCAGAGCGACCGTAAGGGGTACGGTCTTGCCAGGTTTGCGAGCTTGGAGGTGGATCGTCAGAGGTTCTTCTGATCCTGTGGTCATCTCGGTACGAACTTGCACATCTCCTTTACCAAGGTGCCTCTTTGACTTTTCGTATAAGCAGGAGTCTGAGTAGTAGGATTCGACCCCTTTGAAGGGATCGATGCCGGCAAATTCTGTCCTCATAAAGCCGTATTTGTCGATATACTTGAAGCACTGATGCAGCGTGGAAGGCACGATCATTTAATCATGTATCCAGGGATGCCCCAAGAGGATATTGTAGGAAGTGTCCGCATCTATGACGTAACAGGTTACTTCTGACTAAAGGTCGCCGATTTGGCACTTCAAGCGAATCTTTCCAATCGGGTAGCTCCTGTCCGAATTAAAACTGCTGATGGCGGTGCTTGTTGGTGTCTAGCGATGGATAGGAATGCGGAGATGATGTAGCAGACCCTTCGGGATGATGCTTATGGAAGAACCAGGATCAATGTGCATCCAATCCACCTTTAAGTCGCCGATGTATCCAGTATAGTATAACGGACGGTCGTACAGGTTGGTTTTGATGAACATATACTGTGGAGTGAAGACAATGTTGGGCATCGCTCCTGTGCAAGCGCTGTCTTGGAGATCTGCAGGCAGGCTCTCTCCCGTGAGGTTGACCTGAGCTAGATATGCGTCGGCGTTCTGGAGTGCATCGCTCAAAGCCGCGCAAACATCCTTGGAGAGTCTCAGGAGCTCATATAATGACAATTTGGCCGGTGTGTTGGCCAATTGTGCCAAGATGTCAAAGTTGTAGGGCCTTTCCATCCTATGAGGTACCTCTTTTCAGAGGGATTTGTCAAAGCGAGTCTCCTTCGGCCTAGGTATGTCGGTCGTCGGAGGTTAAGAAGGTCCCGGAGCGTCAGCAGTAGCCGGCTGATGTTCTTTAGTCGAGTTATCTGGTGTAGGTTGGGATTGAGCACCAGACCGGGTGACAATAGCTGTGGCTTCCTCGACATCTGCCGAGATTGTACGGCAAGATCTGACCTTTCCACCCTTCTTCCTGCCAATGGAGAGTAGTGTAGAATGAGTCACTGCAGGTACCAAGTCTGGATGGACCCACATGACTTCCTCGCGTGACGTGGTAAGGGGTACTAGACCAGTAGCCTGATCTCGAGGAGGTGGAAGATTAGTAATCTATATTGTCGCCCGAGGGATGGGTATCACGCCGTCTTGAGTCTCTGTCAGAGGGAAGCTGCCAAACTGTACGGACACCATGTTGGCTACCATGTTTACCTCCTCGAAATCAATGGCCAGAGCCTTCGAATCGATGAGATGTTGGATGTATCGCTTCAGTTGGTAGCAGTCGTGTGTAGCATGGTGGACGTAGCGGTGGTAATGGCAGTACTTTGTGCTCTCTATTTCTGCCGGCCGAGGTTCCCGTTTTGGTGGAGGGAGCTGAATTCTATCCCCTTGTATGAGCATGTCCAAGATGGGCTTGACATGGCCGTCTTCGAAGGAGTAGGTCATTTGCGGCTATTGCTTGTCTGCCGATTTTGACTCAGGTTTCTGGGCTGTGTCGGCCACCATAGCCTGCTTGCCCTTGTTGTCCCGATTGTTGGAGGAGTTACCACCATTGTTGTTGTTGGTATTAAGGCGCTTGCCTTTGTCCTCTCCCTCCGAGATGTGCAATCCCAGATGGCGAGCTTTCTTTAACCTGTCTTCGGCACTAGTGGCACTGATAATGAACGTCTTCCAGTCCTTGAATTGACTTTCACCCATCCAGAGGCTGATTGTTGGAAGCAGTCTCTTTTGGCAAATTTTAATTAAGAAGGAATCCGGATTACCAGACGACAACTTCATTGCAGTTTGGCGAAACCGCTCAAAATAGTTCCTTGTCAGCTCTTTCTCCCCTTGAACGACATCCATAAGGGTGGACATTGTGATGTCCTGTCCTACTTTGTAGAATCTCTCCAAGAACATGCGCTTGAAGCTGGCGAAGGAGTGGATGCAGTTGTCTGGCAGGTTACGGTACCAGTCGAAGGCGACCCCATCCAATGCCCCGGTGAATAATCGTGTAAGGATGGCATCATCATGGGGCAGATGGTCGGTGGTGACCTCGAAGTAAGTGATGTACCGACTTGCGGAGGTCTTCCCATCATATGGATTGATATAGAATGGTTTATACTTTGGTGGGAAGGGAACATCTCTCCACACAGCGGAATACGGCTGTCGTATCCTGAGGTCTTGGAAGTTTTCTCGGGCGTGGAACATGCCTCGGAGCTCCTGGACCTCTTTTCTTGCCTCCCTGGCCTCATCCATAGCGGTGGGAGCTGACATTTCAGGAGGATTATTGCCCGGGTTTGGTGCCGCCGAGTTCGAGTCCGCATTGACCGCGGAACCTAAGTTTGTTTGGCCTGGCGTCCCTCCTTGCAAAGTAGGGAGGGCTGCTTTGATCTCGTCCACCGATTTGACCAAAGTGCGCAGTATGGCCTCCAGAGCGTCGATGTATTGGCGATCACTGTGACCATCTTCTTCGTCATTTGTCATGAATGTCGTCCTCACATGAGTGGAAGTGGAAGGGACGGTGGGCGACGTGCCCTCCGAATCATACTCCTGTACCGAGAAGTCATCGGGGTATGTGGGAATGTTCTCCTCTGGTTCGGACTCAGAAGGAATAGTACCCCCAGCTTCCGAGTTTGCCTCGTCTTGAGAGTCGTGGACGTACTCAGGGACGTCAGGATCTGTTGCATCTAATGAGAGAGCTGTTTCCTCCGGCTCGTCTCCTTAGAACATCGGATTATCGTGGAGGTTCGGAGGAGTGATACCCCTAGTTCCAGTAACCCCTAGTGATGTGGATGATGACTCTCCCACTATTGCAGATTTCGTCTTTGAACGGGTACCTTAGAAAACTCTGGTGGGGGACAACCGTTTAGACGACAGTTTCTTAGTCACAGTGGTTGAAATCTTCGGGCTGGAAACGTTTATCTTCTTCCCTCTCCCATCGACGGAGATTTTCTGAGTAGAGTTGCAGGAGACGACAGGAGGCGCCTCATCCACTGAGCTCGGCTATTGTAATCTTTGGAAGACGGACAGCCGGTCTTCTCGTACCGTTTCTTTATTGCAACAGCAGTTGACAATGACTTGGGTGCAGTGACGTCCGTGGGAGGACTCTTTGCACATCGAGGTCTCTTCTATTTCCTTGTGCTTGTGGAGGATAACCTCACGCAAGTAAGATGGGTCTGGAACGACCATGTTTGCTCCCTGCATTTTGGAAGACTTTTGGGAACCACTCTGTCCGTTTGCCGTCGGGGGCTGGACTCAAGTGGTTCTGTACAACTTCCCATCAGAGGCCCGCATAACAGTATGTGGAGCGCTCGGATGGTCAGAGATCGGGACAGCGGACTGAGCTCGCCAAGCTCACGCTGCCCTAGACTTCTTCACTCTAGTGCGTGAGGGCACATAGTAGGAAGAGTCTAAGTGGTGCTGGAGAGAGTAAGACATATTTTCTCGGGGGCATGAAAGATCAGGACCATAGGAGAGGCGATCGAAGACTGATCCTGAGCCGCGTGGAGCAGACAGCATGCGGCTGGAATCAACATTCTTCATACGGCTGGCAATCGTTGCCGCATAGGCTTTCTTTATGCGGCCGGAAGTCTCGGCCGCATAAGTCTTCTCCATGCGGTTGGAAATCTTAGCCGCATGGGTATTATGCATTCGGATAGCAGTTTCGGCCGCATGGACAACATGCATACGGCTGGCAATCTTGGCCGCATGAGTGTTCAGCCTGCGGCTAGTGCCTTTGTTCGGCTTCTTCATGGAGCACATAGAATCACTCTTTGTCCCTGCAAGTCCAGCATCGTAGTACTTTCCTCTGTCGGACTTAGGGACAGCAGAGTCCTCTATGGCTTGAAGTGGAGCCATATGAGAGTTGCCTTTGCCGTCATGGGCAGCAGAAAGTACTCCGTCTAGAGCTTGGGAAGGAGCAAATGATTTTGGCCTCCACTCCCTGCGAGCCTTCTTTCTGCGGGTTCACTTCTGGACCGGGCCAGCGCTCCCGTCGGAGAGCATTTCTTCAAACGCCTGTTGATCGAAGCAGACGACCATCTTCTGTTGTGTGGAGCCAAGTTTGGCTGCATCCGATTGCGTCACCAACTTCTCAGCCGTGGAGAAGTTTGTCCCCAGCCGAGTCGCCATCGTGTTTGCCATGAATTATAAAAGAATAAAATAATTATATCGTAGGACTGGACTTTTACTTCACAATACAAACTCCTTTGTACAAAGAAGGCCTAGGGACGAAAACCTAGGTACAACAATCTAAGTACAATTGTTTATTTTAGATTCTAGGGGGTGACGGTAGAGGCTCGGAAAAGCGACGGCAACTCTGTCTTACTCCTTGGACGATCAGATGTAGCCTTGGCTCTGGTAAAGAAATGCTCTTAGATGTGTGGGGAGACTCCCTTGTGCCTTCGGTTGCTGGATCTCTTGATATCTCTGTAGTGCTCTTTCTTTCTTTTCTCTGCTCTCCTCTCCTAAATTCTCCAGTCCTTTTCGAATCCTCCTCTCGCGAGGGAATGTCACCTTGCTATTTATAGAAGTGGGGGTATGATCATTAGGGTTTGCCAATGATTGCCTCCTTGAGAAGTCGGCGGTTAAGGATCAATTAATATGGGCCATTAATTCTGATTGTAGCAAATCTAGGTAATTAATGTAGATTACATCAAATCTCTGTGGACAATGAATGTTGATTGCCATGAATATTCGTGATTTGTGATAGCCTGCCACGTGCCCAATTTGCTTGATTTGATTTGATCAGGGCAATTATGACGATTGCAACAAATCTAATTTTGTCAGGATTTGTTAGCACCCATAATTCTAGGGAAGATAAGACTGCCACGTGTCTCAATTGTAGCAAAGAGCACCACGTGTCTCAACTGGATCGTCCTGGCCGAGCCGTATATGGGGGGATCCTTTCAGCCGCATGAAACCTGCAGTCGCATGTGGATGGGCAGCCGCATAGGGAGGGGCAGCCACATGGGAATAGGCAACCGCATGCAGAGGGGCAGCCGCATGGGGATAGACAGCTGCATGCAGATGGACAGCCGCATAAAGATAGGCAGCCACATGCAGAGGAGCAGCCGCATGAGGATAGGCAGCCGCATGCAGATGGGCAGCCGTATGGGGATAGGCAGCCGCATGCAAATGGGTAGCCGTATGGGGATAGGCAGCCACATGCGAATGGGCAGCAGCATGAAGTGAGCGGCCGTATGGAGTGGCCTCGGGACTTGTTGGATTTTGCCAGCTGTAGGGAGATTTTCTCCTCTTTTCTATGAACACGCCATCATGTCAGTCATTATTGCATCTTTATGTCAGAGCTGTCATGGCCGTTTTTTCTCAGAGCAGCCGTCAGGGCATTAAATGCAGCCGAATGTAGAGAAGAACTGTTTGAAGACCACGTGGCTTCTTTCTAAGCTGCATGGATCTATCCGAGCAGTATGGACCCCTGAACCGCATGGACTCCTGAGCCGTATGGAAATCCTTCTGTTGGAGCCGCATAGGTCTTTTTTTATTCTTATCCATGCTTCCACAACAATGATGACGACTCCTCATTTTAAGGAAAAAGATTTATCACGATCTCGTTCATCTCCACACCATTCAACGTATTTCTTCCAATAAAACCTACGGTGTGTAATAGTCGGTAGATGTAGATCTGTTCTAACTCAGTTTTGCAAGCATCTTAGATCTAACTATTATGGTCCAATGCATGTTTTTGATTGTGTTGATTAAACCACGGACATGTCATGGATGTTGTTGTTGCTGTGGATGTAATTAAAATCACGAGGGTTGATGGTGCTTATTATTTTAATTTTTTATCTAGATTATGTGCGAACTCCTTCGGGAGGCATAGGATTGATGTAATTTTAATTATTTTTGATCAATCGTGATGGCAGCGGTAGCTATTTCTGACGTCGAATGAGATGCTGGTTTTAAGCAGTCCAAGCGCAGTCACATGATTTTCGATGAAGGATTCGACAGCCAAAACCTAAAAAAAACTAAGTTGGATATTTGAGGAATCGCTGGTTTTAATCAATCATGATTTTTGATGATTTTCGATGGTGGTTTTAATCAATCATGATTTTTTATGAAGGAATCGCTGCCCTGAATCCCGCGACCTGACAGGGCAGGTCGAACCCCGAATAGATCTGCGTAGCGCCAGATTTTGGATTCAGATAGTTGAGGACGGAGCAGGAAAGATGACCATAGTAGTTGGATATTTTTCTCTTATTTGTTGTCATTTTATTTTTTCTGATTATGCATGTTTATTATTGTGTGGATATTTTTTTGAAAAACTAAGCCTACATTAATAATGGACAACATGGACATAATATCAACTAGTAGAAAAACCCTCTGTGGACACACATAAAAAGAAGAAGAAAATGATGTCTTTTCTTTATTGGCGCAAGGCACCACAAATCGAGTACGCCTGAGAGATCCTGCACTGAGGATCCCCGAGTACAAAAAAGAATTCTGGAGAATGGGACGATGGAGATCGAACGGCATTTGCTCCTTTACTCTGTTGATACTCCGATAACAAAAGTGGAAGAAAACCTAAGAAAATTGCTAACTCTCGGCTTACTGGCAAGAAGTGCAGCAATTTGGCTCTTGAAAATGCTCTCCGTTCCATCGTTTTGAAGAGGGATGAGACCCCCTTTTTATAGTTGTTTCTGAGCTGAAATGATGTTATGCGCCCACATGAGGAAAATACGCTAGTTTTCATGTGGGTGGATAGTCATACCTTGGGCGTGTAGAGTGTAGGCACATGTAGGCTGCGAGATCGTAGGTTGGTAGTGGTGTTGACGTGGCCGCATGCTTCGATGCACGACTGCTCGTGGAGACTGACGTGGCTATGCGCTTCGGTGCACGTTTTGATCATGGCTTTGACCGAGTTAGGCTGGGGCGCATAACCCTATTTCAGGCTATGCGCCCTCCTTCACTGGGTGGCTTGGGCGGATAGAGCTTCACAGGGTGACTTGTGTGCATATGTCCTGATTAGCTAGGGCACATATGTTCTCATTTGCTAAAATTTTTATGCTTCTACAAGACCTCCTTCAAAGTTTTTGATACTTGAACGAGTTCGAAATACTTTGAAAGATGCATGGACTGTCTTCTCGTGGGCGCATAACACAGCACTATCTTTGGGCGCATAGCATTTGGCCAGCATTGTCAACGTTAGCAAGTGGCAGTCGCATAGTGTACAAAATGCTGGATCTTTATGTGGGCGCATAAGCTATGGTGGGCACATAGCGCACATTAGGCGCATAGGCGCATAAAGATAGTGGGCGCATAGGAAGTGGCATGTGCCTATAAAAAGGCTTTAAAGGAGAGAGAAAGTTCATTATTCTCTTCTCTTAAAACTTTTAAAAGACTCTCCATCTCCTTTCTTTAAGAACCATGTCTCCCAAGGTCGCGAAGAGATCTACGAAGGGCAAGGGGGCTGCAACGTGTGGCTCTCCTCCAACGGCAGCGTCCTCGCCAGTCCAGGACCCGATTCTGGGTGAGGGCATGCCTCAAAAATAAAGTCTCGAGCGTTAATTTGTGACGCTCAGACTTTTCTTACGCCTGGACGCATGCGCCTAAGGCAACATGCTTCTGTGGGCATTCTAATGCGTCTACAGAAGTCATGTGCCAACACTATGGTGTGCTATGCGCCCACATATTGCCATGATATGCGTCCACATGCTATGGCATATTATGCGCCCACGTACTGCTATACGTTATATGCCCACATGTTCGTCTTGGGCGCATAGCCCTTTGGGCGCATAAGAGCCCTTCAGCACTTAGTTTTTCTTGCAAATTCTGAGTCTGACTTTCTCTTCGGTCCTTACAGTGAACATATTTGTACCGAAGCTTGGCGGTATCCCTTTCGGCTCTGCTTGCCAAGTCCTCGGCACGAGCCTTATAACCAACATGGTCAGCAATATTCAGGACAAGATCAGTCATGACCAACCTACGGAACGGATGATCGCCATAATTGAACAGGACAAAACCTTTCTGAAGCAGATGATCAATAATGAGAAGCTCGGAGGGACACGCCGTTGGAAGAAGCCGTACTTCCTGTTCGGTAACAGCCTAGGATTTGAGGATGACGCGACGATATGTTAGGAAGATCCTTAGGTAGTTACGTTAAATGAACAAAGAATAGGGCTGCCATCGATGAAGCGCCAATACCCTCTGTCAGCGTTTGCTGATCTGGCTGTACAGAGGCAAATAGAATAGAACCTGACCCCTGAACTGCCTGGGGTTGTTTCTGGCAGGATCGAGTTCAATTTTGGTGACCGAAAGAAGGACACGTTTAAATGTGTCAAGGGTTCCACATCCTACTCCATGAAGGGGCTACAACCGAGTGTTATATTGAACGATGTCCCGACTGATCTTCATCCCAATGCTGCTGAGACTCTCTCCAACTAAATGATGTCGAGAAAGGAGTCATATCCGGGAGGGAAGATGCGGATGGAAGACTGGAGACATTTTGTTCTGTTCTGGAGTGACCTTACTGGATGGGTGCTCTCGACTTACGAGGCCGGCATAAAAGCTGTCGGTCTCTTTTATGCCGTCAGGACTACCCAATATGGTATCAAGGTTAACTGGCCGATGTTTGTCTCCTTGGCAGAGCTGTACAGCCATCATACGTGCACCTTCTTCACTCCGAGCGGGAAGATGGGTTTGGCTCTTCACGAAATGCAGGCGGTATCCAAACTTTCCTGGAGGACGGAGCCATATGTAGAGTATGTCCCCAGTGGTACAGAGATCTTGGATTTGGGGAAGGAGAACCCTAACATGATGAATGTGTACAAAGAGTTCTTTGTCACTTTTTTATTTGTCACCAGATTACGAAGAAGGGTAAGATCGAGGGGTCCATCCCGTATACGTGGGCCTGGACCAAATATGTTTTCACGAAAGAAGGGGGATGGCCCTGTCTCCTTCTCGTCTCGTAAGCCATTGACGATCTTTGAGATAGACTAGCTGATCACATATCACGGAGCTACGGATGTCGAAGATAGTGATGATCCTGAAGGAAATTCCCTAATTTATCATTTCTTCAGACAATCCGAGTTCAAGATGTCAGGAAAGGCAGTGCTAGCCGCTTTCCTGATGATATGGCTTCGTGACTGCGTAGTCCCTTGTGGTTTAGGGTCTATTGAGAGATTAAGCCGAGGTATGATACTTCTGGCTGTAAGGTTGGCCTTTGGACGCCCACTTGCTCTGCTTCCAGCGATGGTCTGTGCCATCCAACGGGGTTTGCGATATTTTGTTGTAAACGCGATAACATCCGATGGCAGGAAGGACTTTGCTAGGACTGTGTTACCCTTCCACAATCTGATGGGGTGGCTGGTACAGCATTGTCAAAAATTGATGAACGTCGGCCTGATGGCAGATTCTTTGGCGGGAGATGCCTTCATTCAGAGGTTCAGAGACACGGATTAGACCGTTACGGGGGTGCCTGTTTGCATGAGGGCTTTGAGTTTTTTGCAGAATTACGAATTCTTCAGAGTATCGCCTTCATCTGGTAGTTCTCGCACGGGAGACAACCTAGTAGATGTGGGGGCACTCACTACTAGCCTTTCTATTGGAGCATTTCGTTGGCTCCAATCTATTAGGCCTTCCCATCTGGTATTCATGAACATGAACCACACTTTCTTGGAACCTTATTTGCCAATCTGCTTTGCACGGCAATTCGGCTACAGCCAGCTTCTCTTGGGCAATCCCAGTCCTCATCTCCAGTCGATAGGGAGCCTGATCGACGGGGCGCGTGCATGGGGCTACTACAATGCTGGATGTACGGGGGCAATTTTTACCTTGCCCGAAGATAAACTCGACACCCACATGTTCTTTGCTGCTGCTAAGTTCTATATTCAGGTCAATACCCTTCTTTCTCGGTATGACCGTGAGCATAGTTTTATATCGGGAACTGTCACTCCCCGCTCCCGAATAATCGGGTACGGGCCGATGCATGCTCGGTCTACACTGTCATTGACAACGGTAGTGAGCCGTCTAGTCATCAATAACAAGAATAATCTCATCACAGCATCTATACTCGGAATCTACTCTAGTCATCACAGATCACTATACAATTAATATAAGCTTATACATGAATGACCGGGTACAAAGTCGATAAAAGATAAATGCTACAACAACAATAACATATAATCAAATACACTCAATCAATCCCTATACATGAAACTAGCTATCTCAATATCAAGTGAGCTCCAATGCCAGCCATGACAATATAAAGATCCATCTCACCTGTAATCAATGATCCAGTCCGGAAAGGACCAAAGCACAATGTAACTCAATAAAACTCACCATGAAGATCAATGGAAAGGTATATCAAAATATAACTGAAAGACAGAGAACAAGATGAACAATAAGCATGCACTAACTACGTGTATATGTGCAATTGGATGTTATCAACATGTGGGGACTAATATGTAATCAGTCATATAGAATATGCTATCAGTCAACCAATAATCAAGCATGCCTGACGACAATACTATCAGTCACGCACGAAATGGACATCAGGGATACAGAGTATGCTATCTGGCAATATTTGTCCAATATTAGTCAATCACATGGCTCTAGAACGTCCCCTACCCGACACGAGAAACAATGCAATCAATCGGGAACGAGTACAATAATGGAACAAGACAATGTGTGTACAATGCATGCGAGGATGGTAATACTGAGTATATGTACTTGCCTTGATTCCGGGATTTTGTCCAAGTCTTCTAGATCACCTAGAACAAGAAATAGTATTTAGAAATATTTATTCTAAAGAGTCCCTAAATATTAACTAATCTTTTATTACCAAATAGAACAACTCTAGTCCTATCCAATGTTGGTCTAGCTATACTTGTCATTACAGTTGTATACAACTTCTAATTGCCAAATGCTACTTAGCTATACTCCACACCAATTGAACTGGCCAACAAAACTAACACTACTCCACTCAATAACCAATCTCTTCTTATTTCTCAACATTCAACTGTTGTTTGCCCAGTCAATACCTAACGGTCAACTTACAGTAATACATATTCAATTTCTTTTAGGAATCATTCAAGCCATAAAGCTAATCTCTAATTAGCACAAAAATTGTTCAAAACTTTTAGTTAGAAAAACTTCTCCAACAGTCAGTACACAGTAAATAATTGAACATCTCCTTCGTCCTTCAGCAAAGCTATCACCCAAACGACTAATGTACATAGTTATCGTCAAATTCGTGTCCTAACTCCAACAACACATACTTGTCCGATCTCTTGACACAATTGAACCAACCACTGTGCCAACACTTATCCCGATTCCTAGACACAGGCAACTGAAACAACAAGAAGAGTAGGAAAGGTTACCTACACAGCTGTCCAATAAGGCTGGTCTACTGCTCCCGTGTCCGATACTCGAACTTCTTGTCCAAAATTCGGATATGAAACTGATTGAGGCATAATTTCGAACAAGTAATGAGCATAAGAAGAAAATAACACAGTGAGTTTAATTTGAATATGTTCTCGACTGCAAAATTGGAGAAATTCACAGAAATAATCAAGAACTCACCCATGAGTCTTAGCCAAATCAGAAATCTCAAGAATCGAAGAACGCTCATGCTGCTGACATACAAATTTAATCAAAATCACACAGAGGCTGAGAAAAGAAAATATGAATATGGATTCGAAGTCTTACTTATCGAGTACGATCATAAGCTCGTGACGAGTCCTCACTGCATCCCCATCAATCCTATGCTGCTACGAAGCTCAGCTGCGATCCGCCATGGTTAGACACCTCGAGCTAGCAGAGGAGAAGAAAACAGATGTCGATTTCGTGCCTTCACTGAGAAACGTCACCGATCGCCATGGCCAGATTTTTAGAAGCACGGAGAAGAAGGAGCGGTCTATGGAGAACGGGGAAGGGCTTCGCCGTGGTTGTGATTAATGAAGAAGGAGAAGAACAGGGGTCTTTATATAGACATAGCAGCGGGCAGTCGGTTAGGCGGGCAGTGACCGGCGGTTGGGCGGGCAGGCGAGGTAGAGGAGACAGTTATGATCGGACAGCTACGCTGATGTCGGCCACGTCGATTCTCACCCGCCGACGGTGAGGATGAAGTCGGACGGTTACAAAAACGGTTGTGATCGAAGGGCTAGGAAGAATTGGGCGGTGAGAAATCTACGGTGGAGATTAAGAGGAAGCTTATGGAGTTGGCCTTCCTCGGCTGCGGCTAAGTCACGGCCTCGTCGTCGTCTCCAGTAACAGAGCATAGGAGAATTGAATGAATGAATGGAAGGAATGAATTGGAAAGAATAGAATTTGAATTTAACGGTTGGAATTTAATGGGTTATCGGGTTCATGGATTAAAGGGCTATCGGGTTCATGGATCCGCGTCCCAATAACAGAGGAGTTGATGGGTCGGGCTTGGCCCACATGAATTTGGCTGAGAATGGTTGAAATTTAGGAAAATAGTTTAGGAAACTATGAAAATAGATAGAAATAATTAATAATAATTTAGTTTAAGATAATAAAAAATAATTTAAAATATTAAATTGATTGAAATAAGGATGTAAAATTATAAAAATATACCCAAATTTATTATTTGAGAAAAGTAGAGTTATAAATCTTCCCCCTTGAAAAATGTCATCCTCGATATTTCATATGGCACGATTAGGCACGATTAAGAGCAATCAAATACAATTTTGAAATTGGCACGATTTAAGGTGATACAAAGTGACAGTCATGAATCAAAATCAAGGGATAATAGTCTCGATAGTGTCCAGCAATCATACATATCTTGAGTCACTTTCCCTACAGTTCCTACCCCGCCAGTATGCATCTGGCTGCAGTGAACCTTCGGTTCCATGGTCCCGATAATAATATATTACCAAAATACTCTGTCAACTTTATCCGATATCAGAAAACATTATGAATTTAGGACTTAGTCTTAATAATACCCGAAGGCCATAATTACCTGTAATTACTTTAACTTAGAGTCCATGCCTCACCAGTGTACAGCTGGCTGCAATGAACTTTTAGTTTCCATAATCCAAGTAAATGACTGCAGTGCACATCTGCCACGTCATAGTAGCTCATCGAATATTTCCCAACCATATCCAGAAGATTTCCAAGGATTTATGAAGATTCAAAATGAATTCGTTTAACAGTCAAAGTCATGACAGAGAGTGAATAAGTAGTCTTATTAGGTACTAAGGGATAAAAGATCAAACAAGCGGCCATTACTAAACAATAGTATGATACAGAGACTTTAGAAACAAGTCTTGAATAGGAAACCACAAAGAAAGTCTAGATGCTAGAAAGAATCAAATAGGAAGTGGCGACCCACAGTCTCCATCTATGCGAGAATGCCTCCGGTCTCTAGTCCTCGTCCGGAATCGGAATAGCCTCTTCTTTTTCCTCTGTCATAAGGTAGACACGTCTCTCTGGCTGTGGAAGTCCCAAAAATCTAGCTGCTATACGAGCAATGGTGCACTCCCTAGCATGATGATCAGTCGTACTACAGATAAGTCACTTTCTAAGTCTCGTCTTACACACCTGCCAGGTATGGCCCACTTTCTGATAAAATTTACAAGGCTGCTGAACTGGTCGTTGCTGCTGCTGCTGTCTCCCCTGAGGAGGCTGGGATGTGAAGGTCTTTGTCTGCTGGTTATTGAGACGTTTGGGTGGTCCCGAGTGGCTACCTCCTCCACTAATGTCACGATCTCTCTTGGGTCGGAGGCTCAGATCAATCTCCAATCTTTGAGAAACGGCGACCATCCCAGCATAAGTAGTCGCTCCGTTAGCCGTAACTAAGTAACGAAGCTCATGGCTCAAACCCTGTCTGAATCTCGTGGCTCTCACGACTGGATCTCGGGATCTACCCTCTGTAAATCGACTAAATCGTCCGAACTCTGTCGCGTACTCATCAACCAAGCGAGTCCCCTGCTTAAGAGTCTGAAACTGACGCTCTAAAGCCTCTCTAGCTACCGCTGGAAAAAACTTTCCTTTGAAAATTTCCAAAAATTACTCCCAAGTCAATCCAGGTACTGCGAGCTGGGGCTCGCTCCTAAACCAAGTACGTGCCAGATCATGCATCTGCACGCCGGCTGCCTCCACCTTAAGGTCCTCCGGAAGCCTAGATAGTCGCGTCACCCTCTCTATATCCTCTAGCCACTCATCGGCGTAGAGTATACCCTCGGTCCCAAGGAACTCTCTAGGTGCCATCCTTTTGAAATCCAGGATAGAACCTTCTCTCTGATGGTGAGTAGGAGTAGTCTGAGTATAAGTAGGAGAAGCATGAGTATGGATAGGAGGCAGAATGAAAGAAATAGGCTCAGGCTGAACAAAAGTGGTGGTAGTAGGCTGTACAGGAGCCTGGGTGGGTGGTGGTGGAACATGTGATAGATGTGAAGCGTATGGCGGATGTGGGATGTATGATGGGGTCGGTATGGTAGTCGGTAGAGGTGGAATATGAGATGTCGGTGGGGCAGTAAGAGTAGTCTGTGGAAGTGGAGGTGGTGGTGGTTGGAGTGGGCTAACTAATTCCTCAATACCTTCCCGTAATATAGTGGTCTGCTCCCTCTGAGCATCCAACAGACTTTGGTCTGGGCTCTCTGGGCCTCCAATAGCCCATGGACTAGCTCATGCATCTGGGTGCCCCTCATGGAACTAATGGAATGTCGTGAAGAAGCTCTCGTGACGGGTGGCATGTGGGTACCGGAGCGCTCTGGGTCTACCATAGGTTGGGCAGATGATCCTATCTCGGAATGGGCTACACACGGAGTGCGGCCTCGCGGATGAGGTTCCTTCCTTCCTTTGGCCATATCTGGAGTTGTAGGAGAACCATCAGTGGCTTGTAGGTGTACTGTGTGTGTTAACAAGATATATAAAAGACAGAAAAGTAAGCAATATGATAACGGTCCTATGTTGTGATGAGTTTCCTATTCCGCAGGCTTCCAATGGCACTCTAATCCTCAGTACCATTAGATAGAGACCTGCATAGGCGACCACAAAAACATGTCACGCCCCACTCCCGAATAATCTGGTACGGGCCGATGCATACCCGGCCTACACTGTCGTTGACAGCGGTAGTGAGCCGTCTGGTCATCAATAACAAGAATAATCTCATCACAGCATCTATACTCGGAATCTGCTCTAGTCATCACAGATCACTATACAATAATTACAAGTTTATACATGAATGACCAGGTACAAAGCCGATAAAAGATAAATGCTACAACAACAATAACATATAATCAAATGCACTCAATCAATCCCTATACATGAAACTAGCTATCTCAATATCAAGTTAGCTCCAATGCCAGCAATGACAATCTAAAGATCCATCATACCTGTAATCAACGATCTAGTCAGTAAAGGACCAAAGCACAATGTAACTCAATAAAACTCACCATGAAGATCAATGGAACGGTATATCAAAATATAACTGAAGGACAGAGAACAAGATGAACAATAAGAATGCTCCAGCTACGTGTATATGTACAATTGGACGATATCAATATGTGAGGTCTAATATGTAATCAGGCATATAGAATATGCTATCAGTCAATCAATAATCAGGCATGTCTGACGATAATGCTCTCAGTCACGCACGACATGGACATCAGGTATACGGAGTATGCTATCAAGCAATATTTGTCAAATATTAGTCAATCACATGACTCTAGAACGACCCCCCCCCCCCCGATACGAGAAACAATGCAATCAATCGAGAACGAGTACAATAATGGAATAAGACAATGTGTGTGCAATACATGCGAGGATGGTAATACTGAGTACATGTACTTGCCTTGATTTTGGGATTTTGTCCAAGTCTTCTAGATCACCTAGAACAAGAAATAGTGTTTAGAAATATTTATTCTAAAGAGACCCTAGATATTAACTAATCTTTTATTACAAAATAGAACAACTCTAGTCCTATCCAATGTTGGTCCAGCTATACTTGTCATTACAGTCGTATACAACTTCTAATTGCCAAATGCTACTTAGCTATACTCCACACCAATTGAACTGGCCAACAAAACTAACAGCACTCCACTCAATAACCAATCTCTTCTAATTTCTCAACATTCAACTATTCTTTGCCCAACCAATACCTAATGGTCAACTTACAGTAATCCATATTCAATTTCTTTTAGTAATCATTCAAGCCATAAAGCTAATCTCTAGTTAGCACAACAATTGTTCAAAACATTCAGTTAGAAAATCTTCTCCAACAGTCAGTACACAGTAAATAATTGAACATCTCCTTCGTCCTTCAGCAAAGCTATCACCCAAACGGCTAATATACATAGTTATCGTCAAATTCGTGTCCTAACTCCAACAATACATACATGCCCGATCTCTTGACACAATTGAACCAACCACAGAGTAGACACTTATCTCGACTCCTAGACACAGGCAACTGAAACAACAAGAAGAGTAGGAAAGGTTACCTGTACAGCTGTCCAATAAGGCTGGTCGCCTGCTTCCGTGTTCGATACACAAACTTCTCGTCCAAAATTCAGATGTTAAACTGATTGATGCATAATGTCGAACAGGTAATGAGCATAATAAGAAAATAATACTGTGAGTTTAATTTGAATATGTTCTCGACTCCAAAATTGGAAAAATTCACAGGAATAATCAAGAACTCACCCACGAGTCTTAGCCAAATCAGAAATCTCAAGAATCGAAGAACGCTCACGCTACTGACATATAATTTAATCAAAATCACACAGAGGCGGAGAAACGAAAATATGAATATGGATTCGAAGTCTTACCTATCAAGTACGATTGCAAGCTCGTGACGAGTCCTCAATGCATCCTCGTCAATCCTATACTGCTACGAAGCTCAGCTGTGATCCGCCATGGTTAGACACCTCGAGCTAGTAGAGGAGAAGAAAACAGATGTCGATTCCACGCCTTTACTGAGAAACGTCACCGATCGCCATGGCCGAATTTTTAGAAGCACAAAGAAGAAAAAGGAGCGATCAGTGGCACTACTAAAATATAACGTTTTAGCGACGGCCCTATCCGTCGCTAATCGGTCGCTAATTGACGTTATCGACAGATTACCGACGGATACTGGATGAAAAAATCCATCGGGAATAACCTCGTCGCTAAAACAAATCCGTCACTAATCCGTCGCTTAGCGACTACTTAGAGACGGATTACCGTTGGCTACAACAAAATAGTTATCGACGGCTAGCCGACGGTTTTTCGTCAACTTCGACAGTTTAAAATTTTAATGTAGCAACGTTTAGCGACGGAAATATCCGTCGCTAAACTGTCGTAAATATGTCGGTAAAAGAGTATCGGAGAGTTTCTGATACGTAATATCCGTCGCTAAACCGTCGCTATGTTTGAATTCCTGAACTAGGCCGACGGGTAATCCGTCGGTAATCCGTCGCTACCTCGTCGGATTGGCAGCGTTGTAGCGACGGATAATCTGTCGCTGCTTCTGGATATCTTCCATATTTCTAAAACCTGAGCGATGGAAAATTCGTCGCCATTCCGTCGCTCAGTCTTTCTCCAGAACCAGGCCGGCGGATAATCTGTCGATAATCCGTCGCTAAACTGTAATTAATACAGATAGCGATGGATTATTTATCGCTGTTTTGTCGCGAGTCCGTCGCTAACTGCAATATTTTTCAAAAAAATTGCAGGAAACAGACTATTCCCTGTACGTACAGCATATCCAACATCCACCATATACAAATATAACATATCCAACATCCACCATCCACCATACACATATAACATATCCGACATCTAACATATCCAACAAATATCCATATTGCCAACACAATATCTCCAAACATCCAATATATCCCAACATACAAAAAAATTTCCAACACATTAACCAACATAATATCCAACACAATATCCAAACATAAACAAAATATCCAAGCATAAACAAAATATCCAAAATATACACATATCCAAATGTCCAAATGTCCAAAAACATAAGCAAAATCACTGAGAAGGAGGAGGTGGATCGTCTTGTGCTCTCTCCACCGCTTCCGCTCTGTGTATATAATGCTCCACCATGATTTTCGATACTTGGGACAAGATATGGTCTGGAAGCGAGCGTAGCTGCTCTAATGACATCATGTCAAGGAACGCCACGATAGCAGCATCCGGTACCAGGTGGGCCTCGGAAGAGCGGTCAAAAGAAAGCCATCCGGTGGAAGAAGGACCAGGTCAATCCGAAGCACCGGCAGCAGCAGTAGACGGACCGGCAGCAGACGGACCAGGAGCAGATAGATCGGGAGTAGAAAAAGGATATGGATAGTGCCCCATTACTATCGCCCATAAATCTGACACTGCCGTGGCGAGAGTCGCAAGCTGCGTCCTCACATCGTCTGCGGTGGGCACGAGAGGAGACAGAGGCGGTGGATATCTCGGGGTCGACTCCTGCAACGACTCCGCCATGGAACCTAAGCCGTACAGGCGCCCTTTCCTAAAGCCTCCGGTGGATTCTATGAACACGTCATCGTAGCGAGCGGCCATAGAAGAGGGCGTCTGGGTGGGCGTCGTTTCGCCGACATCTTCGGCAGGGGGCTCAATCCGACGGAGTGCCTCACGATACGCAGCCTATCCAATGAATGTGTTTATAATATAAGTTTTCCTAAGTTATAATCAAAATCCTATGTTTCCCTAAGTTTTAGTCTGAATCTAAGTTTACCTAATTAAGTTAACAATAATTATATTTCTAACATAAATCTCATAAACGTAAGTACTTACATCAGTCTCCTGGGCCCTCGCGTCGACGAAGCTCCCGTCCTTTCGCCTCTTGTGTGTATGCACGAGTACTTCGTGAGCGGTGATCGCCTCCGCCTCTCTCCCCTCCTTTACTTTCCGTTGGTCCTGCATACGTAGAATTTAATTAACTTCGTATATTAATTGTACCAAATTAAATAGTGGAATGAATTTGTGGTATCTCACCAAATCAACATGCGTCAATACGTGGGGCCTTGATCTCCCCATATGCAGACCTACGGCCTGTCTATTCGCCTTGGCTTTCTCTGATTCTCCTTGTATTGAGGAGTATCCATCTTCTCCAACATCTCCTCATAGTACTCGGCCCAGATCCAGTCCTTCTTCGTATGCGTCATATGAAGGTCATACACCGCATCCCGTATCTTCTTTCCGGCGACGACTTTGTAGGTCCTACGGATCGCCTCCTCGTGATGGGGGAGCCACCAGAACGTCCTCTGACATATAAATTCAAATATCACGTAATTAAAAAATTAATGAATTAGAGAATAATTAATAATTAACCAAAAGATATATACCCTCATCTCGTCGAGCCAGACGTACTACCAGTCCTGAGACACCTCAGAAAAATTGAAGTAGGGTCTATGGTAGTTATCCTGGATAATGTGTCCTAGAATCCGGGCAACATCCCACGAGAAAAATCTATAAAGAAGCAACGACTGGATTATTAACTTGTCACGCTCCAGAACCAGAATACTGGAGAGCGGGGGCAGACATAGCCAGCTACGTATATGAAATGGATTCCATCTCGCTATACGGTTACGGCTGTCTAGATACATGAGGGTTTAACTACAAGCCAACAGTCTCTTAAGGTCACGAACAAGCCTAGTGTCTCAATCACAAGCAAGTAAGTAAATGTTACAAGATGTTAGATCACCAAATATACAATAGTAAGACGTTCCAAACATTACATATTCAGTTGATCATGAAGCTAGTCGTTACAAAACGTGAGGACTAGCAAGAGTTTAGTCATACATGATCAACCCTAGGATTTGTCAATCATGTTACAGCCCGTAGGCAGATAGTAAGAGAAGGTACAATCGAGCTAAACAGGTGCTCGTCCTCTAAACGCCTCAAAAGAATATTTTTACAATAAAGTGGGAGAGCCAAAAATAACCCACTCGTTGCCCTGGTTACGCCTGGTGTTCACCATCGGGCTGGAAGGTCGGTAGATCCTCTGGAGCTGCTCCAAAATCTGGCCATACAACACCAGCTGGGTCAGACCCAGAAAGAGCAAGTGCCACAAAGGAAGCTTCACTTCGGAACTAAAACCAGCAATTAGCACAGAAGATAATAATATATAGTAAAACTGGAGAAAATGTAACATCACGAGAATATACGGTAAGATAACCATGGGACCATTCAGATAACCAGGTTACAATACTTAAACCAAATAAGGACCGGGATTGTAACCCTTCGTCTGAACCGAACTTGGTTTCTACCATTTATCGGCAAGATAATATAAGGAATTCAGAACATGTAACAATCTTATATAGGATCAAGACAAGACTAGACTGATAATTCCCCATTCAACAATTACGGCCAAGCAATAAGTACGACTTGATACTTTAACTAGCTAGGGTTGTCACAGGCCTAGTTACTAGCTAGATGCAGTAAGATTATTCCATAGCTACAAGCCCTGCAGACCATCCAGGTTACCTATGTCAAAAATTAGGGGTTGAATTCAGGTGGGTACACTGTCCAGGAAACGTATGTACCCTTAGGTAGCTTGAAGGGTGCAACACATGACAGTGTGCTGGAAATGTCCCCTACTCGACGGCAGGCTACAGATCCCAGGCGTGTCCAGGTAACGGGATTGCCTGTAGCTGGGAGATCTCTTTATGACTAATGTATTAATTTAGTTATTAGCCTTAGTCCATTTTAGTAGGTACTCCTGACCGTGGTACTCAGGAGTCCCCTCCTAAACATGATGCAAGACAGGACTGGATTATTTGTACAAGCACAATCGCCCACGGTATCCAAGTCATGTATACAGGTTATGTCATGTCAGGTAGCCGTCGCAACAGATTATCAAGATATATCATGTCCGATTATCAGGTCAAGAGTACTGGTCAAGAGTGCGCCACGACGGGCCACTATCAGGTCATGTCATGTCTACTTGCCAAGAGTGCACCACTACGGGTCAGTGTCGTGTTCAGGGTACATGTGCAAGGCATCATAGTGCAAGCATTCAATCAGGAGACCCAAGTTGATTTGGGGTTACAAGACATGAATTAACAGTAACAATCAAGTAATAATAATAACTAATCATTAAAGCAAGGTACAGGGAGGGGCCATGCGGCTCAGGGTCCAAAGCCCATACGGTTCACGGAGAAGGAGGCACATGCGGCTAGCGGGAAGAGTGGAGTATATACGGCTGAAGGGGGAAGGGTTCCTGCGGCTGAGAGCAAGTGGGTTGCATACGGATCAAAAAGTTGAGCCTCATGCGGTAAGCGGGAAGCAAGGCCTGTGTGGCTCAAGAGGAGCAACGCCATGCGGCTCACGGGGGAAAGGGCCCTTATGCGGCTGGAACGGACTTGGGTTCATGCGGCCCGCAGAGCAAAGGGCTATGCGGCTGAACCGAGTCGAGTCCCATGCGGCCAGGGGACAAAGGAATTTTATGCGGCTGGGAATGAACTTCTCATGCGGCTGGACTGGGAACCTCAGTCATGCGGTTAAGTAAAAAGGACTACATGCGGCTGGAAGAAATACTTGCCGCATGAACTTGTCATGCGGTCAAGTCCTGGCAATAATGTATGCGGTTGGAACAGTGAGCATAAGCGGCTGGAAGTGTAATGTGTCTTGCGGCTGGAAAGAACTTGCCGTATGAATGTTCATGCGGTCAAGTGCTGCCATGCAGCCCGGGACTGTGCTTCTTTTCCAAATTTCTGAGAAGAAGTACATCATGAAGCCATGGCCACCAAGCTGCATAGAACCTTCATCCAGAGTCCAAATCCGAACTTCCATAGGTCAAAACGGGGCAGAATGAAATTCTCAACAACATGGAACCATCAAAGCTTAGAAATAATAAGATTAAGTAGATCAAAATCTAAGAATTTTGAAAATAAATTAAACTCAGATCTACAAGAATACAAGAATCTAGCCACGGAAAGTGGAAATGCCAAGTATTAAAGTAAGTTAAAATACTGTAAGAAAGAGAATAAAGCAATAAAATTGGAGTTTCTCCATGAAGCAAGTTGCACTTGCCTAGACCTCTCTCCCTCTCTCTGGTAGGTGAAGAAGTAATGGAGGAAAGAAGAAGAGTAATGAAGAGAGAGAAGGAAGTGGGGGTAATAAATGGTAGTGGTGGTGGTAGGTAGGGGGTTCACCCTTGGTTCGAAATGAACCAAAGCAAACCGAGCCAAGCCGAACCAACCCAAGAATAAACCAAGCCATGAAGAAAACTAAGCAAGGAATCATGCAATACAAGATAAAATACGTACATGTATTCCAAAATACGTAATACAAACCACATGCATAACAACTCTACCCACCTTAAAAGAATTTCGTCCTCGGAATTTAATTAAGAGGCTAGAGAAACGAGGACAAGCTATATTAATAACAAGCAAGCTATAACTAGGCAAGAAATTACTCATTCAGGCAAGGAACCGAAGGCATGAGGCATAAGGAAGACATTATACCTCACGAGTCAAACAAGCCGGGATATCGTGATCGGATATCATCCTTACGCTCCCATATTGACTCATCCAAAGAGTGATGACCCCAAGCAACTCAGACTAACTTGATAGTCTTGTTCTTGAGTATCTTCTCTCTCCGGTCCAATATAGACACGGGCCTCTCCTCATACGAAAGGTTGGTACCAACAACCAATTCCGAATGATCCAGGACGTGGCTCAGGTCCAGGATATATCATCGTAATTGGGATACATAAAATACGTCATGCACCTCGTTTAGCGACGGCGGAAGAGCGAGACGATAGGATATATCTCCTACTCGCTCCAGAATGTCAAATGGCCCTATATACCTAGGACTAAGTTTTCCCCGTACGCCGAAACGAATGACGCCACGGTTAGGCGAAATCCTCAGGAATACATGGTCACCGACAGAAAACTCGAGAGGGCGCCGATGAGAATCGGTCCAATGGCGCTGGCGATCTTAGGCAACTCGAAGATGATCCCTAACTTTTCTGACTACTTCAACTGTCTGGGCAATCATTTCTGGACCGAGCATCTGCCTCTCTCCGACATAGTCCCAGGCTAGCGGAGATCTGCACTTCCTTCCATACAGTGCCTCGAACGGTGCCATCTGGATACTGGCTTGGAAGCTGTTGTTGTACGAGAACTCCACCAGGTGCAAGTGATCTTCCTACGAACCACTGATGTCAAGTGTATAAGATCTCAACATGTCTTCAATAGTCTGAATCGTGCGCTCCGACTGACCATCTGTCTGCGGATGATATGCTGAACTGAACTGGAGACGAGTTCCCAAACTCTCCTGCAGGCTATGCCAAAAGTACAACGTGATTCTTGAATCTCGTTCCGAAGTGATACTAACTGGCACTCCGTGCAACCTGACAATCTGCCTGAGGTACATCTCTGCTAACTGAGCTATCAACTGACCAACTCTAAACGGGAGGAAGTGAGCTACCTTCGTGAGCCTGTCAACTATAACCCAAATAGCATATCGACCAGCTGGGGATCTAGGTAATCCAGTCACAAAATCCATGGTCACATGTTCCCACTTCCATTCTGGAATCGTCAAGGGCAGAAGAAGTCCAGCGGGCCTCTGATGTTCAGCCTTAACTTGTTGGCAGACTAAACAACGAGAGACATACTGGGCTATCTCCCTTTTCATGCCATTCCACCAGAAATGCTGACGGATATTACGGTACATCTTCGTACCGCCCGGATGAATAGAATACTGAGAACGGTGAGCCTCTGCCATAATTTCCTGTCTGATATCTCTACTGGGTACACAAAGACGCTTAACATGCCTAAGTGTATCGTCTTCATGAATGCATAACTCGGGTCGCCGGCCTACCTCACACTCTGCTCTGAGTCGCTAATGCTTGGAATCAGCTGACTGCGCCATCCGGATCCTCTCGATTATAGTGGACTGAACTTATATGCTGGCCATCAATGCCATACTGGAAGGAAGAACAACTTCAATACCCATTTTCTGAAGATCTGCTAACAGCTCTGGTTGTGCTGTTAGGAAATAAACTCCGGCTCTCCTGCTCAATGCATCTGCAACGACATTGGCCTTCCTGGGGTGATACTGCAAGTTGACATCATAATCCACAAGAAGCTTCAGCTACCTTCTCTGACGCATGTTAAGATCCTTCTAGGTGAAAACATACTTCAGGCTCTTATGGTCGGTGAAAATCTCCACACTGTCTTCGTACAAGTAGTGCCTCCACAACTTAAGTGCAAATACTACTGCTGCCAGCTCCAAGTCATGGGTTGGGTAATTCCTCTCATGATCACGAAGTTGTCGTGACGCATAAGCTATAACCTTCCCATGCTGCATCAGAACACATCCTAAACCTCTGCCCGAAGCACCACAATATACGAAGAATCCTCCGGTTCCATCTGGAAGCGCGAGAATGGGAGCCGTCATCAAGCCTCTCTTCAACTTCTCGAATGCATCCTGACATTCTGCTGTCCAAGCAAACTGCACATCCTTGCGGGTCAATTGGGTCAATAGCGCTGAAATCCGAACAAAATCTGAAACAAACCGCCGGTAGTAGCCGGCTAATCCAAGAAAACTGCGAACCTCTGCAACTGTACTGGGCACCGGCCATGACTCAATGGCCACGATCTTCTGGGGATCGACTTCTACTCCTCCTCTGGTGATGATGTAACCCAAGTATAAAATGTGATCGAGCCAGAACTCGTATTTTCTGAACTTGGCATACAACTGGTGCTCCCTGAGAATCTGAAGAACCACACGGAGATGCTGCTCATGCTCCGCTTTGCTCCTGCTATAGACCAGGATGTCATCCAAAAACACAATCACGAAATGATCAAAATAAGACATGGAAATACGATTCATGAGATCCATGAATACAGCCGGTGCATTGGTCGCTCCAAACGGCATCACTAGGAACTCCCAATGCCCATACCTCGACCTGAAAGCTATCTTCGGAATGTCCTGCTCTATGACTCTGATCTGATGATATCCTGAGCGCAAGTCGATCTTCGAAAATACTGCTGCCCCTTTGAGCTGATCAAATAAGTCATCTATCCTCGGAAGAGGGTATCTGTTCTTGATTGTCACTGAGTTTAAGGTACGATAATCAACACATAACCTAAACGTAACATCCTTCTTTTTCACAAGAAGCATCGGGGCTCTCTAAGGTGATCCACTAGCATGAATGAATCCCTTGGTTTGAAGTTCTTCGATCATCTTGTACAATATCTCCAACTCTGAAGGTGCCATCCTGTAGACTCTCTCAGATACTTGGGCTGTTCCGGGAATCAAGTCGATAGTGAACTCGATCTTCTGCTCTGGCGGAATACCTGGAAGCTCTTATGGGAAAACATCTGGAAACTCTTCGACTATTCGGGGCAACTGTACTACTGCTACTGCCATCCGCAACACTGAAGGAGAAGGCTCAAACTCGCCCCGGAAGAAGGAAAACTCTGGCTCGCCTGGAATGCTAAAAATAACTCTACCAATATGGCTGTCTATTCTAGCATACTGATTCCTCAACCAATCCATCCCTAGGACCACATCATAATCGGCTATCGGGAATTCTATCAATCTAGCGGGGAACCTCTACCGCTAACTACGATCCGACACGAGGAAAATACTCTATCGACTCCCACAAGTCCGTTACCAGTAAGTATATTGAGCCTTACTGATAATGACTCGGGCTCCAATCCTATCCGTGTCACAAATTGTGCAGACATAAAAGAATACGATGCACCAGAATCAAATAAAGCTGAAGATGGAAAGGAGTTGACGAGAATAGTACCTGCCACTACCTCTCCTGGTGCTAATCCTTCCTCTGCGGTCATCACCATAGCCTGACCATGCCCTCGGGGTGCTGGTCCCCTCTGCTGAAATCTTCGTTGCCTATTCTGACTCAAGGCTTGGGCCTGAGTATGCTGCTGGGGGTTCTGCTACTGGAATACCTAGGACTGAGGCGGCAAGGGCCTCGGCAATAGATACTGCTACGGCTGGACCAGAGCTGGTCCTCTCACCGAAGAGCTAGAAAGGTTGGACGATGATGAACCACCCCTATTCGGGCAGGATCCAACCCTATGGTCTGCTGCTCTACAAGCCAGACACAATCCCTGTGCTCTACGGCACTCTTCCACTACATGGCCTGGCTTTCCACAATGAGAACATCCCACTGCAGAAGTCTGCTTCTGCTTCTGCTGCTGAGGGTATGTCGGGGCTGAATGCTGAATCGACGTCACTGAGGCTGCCCGCCTCGGAGCTCCAATAATCAAAGCCCTGGCTGCCGGGGCTGGTGCTGACGACTGATTCATCTGGCCGTGGGATCTCTTCCGACCTCCGGCCCTATCCACAATCCTCTGGGAGGTATACTCATGCCTCCTAGCTGCTCTCAAGACTGCATCAAAAGTCTGATGCTTAAACTGCTCAACTGCCAACAAAATCTCCAGGTAAAGCCCTTGCTGAAATCGCTGGGCCCTATCATACTCGGTTGCCACCAAGGTGGGAGCAAACCGACTGAGCCTCGAAAACTTGGTTGCATATCCGTCGACCGTTCTGCCCATCTACTTCAGAATGGTAAATCCTGTCTGTAGATCGTACCGAGCTACAGTATCAAAATACTTGGTCTGGAATCTCTCTCTGAATACCGCCCAAGCAATGGGTGCTGCTAATCCAACGGCCTGAGCCGTCCACCAGCTGCGGGCAAGGTCTAGCAACTACAGGCGCACCACGGCTACCTTCTCGTTCTCTGGGGTCCTGGCTGCTTCTAGAATCACCTCTGTGTCCTGAAGCCAAGCATCTGCAGCGATAGCATCTTCACTACTGTCGAAGAAGGGAGGGTTCAAGCGCTTGAAGCTGTTGGCCGCGCTGTTACCCTGATGACCCCCTCTGGTCAAAGCATCCGTCACTGCCTGGTGCAAGGCATCTCCTCGACGATCTTGGGAAGCTATCAAGGTCATGACGAGACCTACCAAAGTGCCATCATCAGGTTCGGCAGGCTGAACTGGCTGGACTGGTGGCTCTTCGCCAGAAGGCACGACTCTGGAGGCTACTCCGGAATGCTGGGCTTGATCTCCAGGTTGCTGCTGATCCGCAGGAAGTGCTCCACCTCGCTGGCCGGTAGGTCGAGGAACGATGCCGCTGAAGAAAACGACATGGGGAACAATAAGGAAGGACCAGGACAGATCAACGATACAAGCATATGATCAGGACAAGAATCCAGGGATTCAGAAGATACGAACAGAGATCAAGGGCGAATACTGATTGAGACATCTATTCGGTAAACCTCACATATCCTGATTTTCAAGACCTGCATGGGCCATCACTTAAACCATGTCACACCCCAGAACCAGAATACTGGAGAGCGGGGGCAGACATAGCCAGCTACGTATATAAAATAGATTCCATCTCGCTATACGGTCACGGCTGTCTAGATACATGAGGGTTTAACTACAAGCTAACAGTCTCTTAAGGTCACTAACAAGCCTAGTATCTCAATCACAAGCAAGTAAGTAAATGTTACAAAACGTGAGGACTAGCAAGAGTTTAGTCATACATGATCAACCCTAGGATCTGTCAATCATGTTACAGCCCGTAGGCAGACAGTAAGAGAAGGTGCAATCGAGCTAAACAGGTGCTCGTCGGCTAAATGCCTCAAAAGAATATTTTTACAATAAAGTGGGAGAGACAAAAATAACCTACTCGTTGCCCTGTTTACGCCTGGTGTTCACCATCGGGCTGGAAGGTCGGTAGATCGTCTGGAGCTGCTCCAAAATCTGGCCATACAAAACCAGCTGGGTCAGACCCCAGAAAGAGCAAGTGCCACAAAGGAAGCTTTACTTAGGAACTAAAACCAGCAATTAGCACAGAAGATAATAATATATAGTAAAACTGGAGAAAATGTGACATCATGAGGATATACGGTAAGATAACCATGGGACCATTCAGATAACCAGGTTATAATCCTTAAACCAAACAAGGACCGGGATTGTAACCCTTCGTCTGAACCGAACTTGGTTTCTCCTATTTATCGTCAAGATAATATAAGGAATTCAGAACATATAACAATCTTATACAGGATCAAGACAAGACTAGACTGATAATTTCCCATTCAATAATCACGGCCAAGCAATAAGTACGGCTTGATACTTTAACTAGCTAGGGTTATCACAGGCCTAGTTACTAGCAAGATGTAGTAAGATTATTCCACAGCCACAAGCCCTACAGACCATCCAGGTTACCCAGGTCAAAAATTAGGGATTGAATTCAGGTGGGTACACCATCCAGGAAACGTATGTACCCTTAGGTAGCTTGAAGGTACAACACATGACAGTGTGCTGGAAATGTGCCCAACTCGATGGCAGGCTACAAATCCCAGGCATGCCCAGGTAACGAGATTGCCTGTAGCTGGAAGATCTCTTTATGACTAATGTATTAATCTAGTTATTAGCCTTAGTCCATTTTAGTAGGTACTTCTGACCATGGTACTCAGGAGTCCCCTCCTAGACATGATGCAAGACAGGACTGGATTATATGTACAAGCATAATCGCCCACGGTGTCCAGGTCATATATACAGGTCATGTCATGTCAGGTAGCCGTCGTAACAGCTTATCAAGATATATTATGTCTGGTTATCAGGTCAAGAGTAAAGGTCAAGAGTGCGCCACGATGGGCCACTATCAGGTCATGTCATGTCTACTTGCCAAGAGTGCACCACTATGGGTCAGTGTCGTGTTCAGGGTACATGTGCGAGGCATCATAGTACAAGCATTCAATCAGAAGACGCAAGTTGATTTGGGGTTACAAGACATGAATTAACAGTAATAATCAATTAATAATAATAACTAATCATTAAAGTAAGGTACAGGGAGGGGCCATGCAGCTTAGGGTCCAAAGCCCATGCGGTTCACGGAGAAGGAGACACATACGGCTAGCGGGAAGAGTGGAGTATATACGGCTGAAGGGGGAAGGGTTCCTACGGCTGAGAGCAAGTGGGTTGCATACGCATCAAAAAGTTGAGCCTCATGCGGTAAGCGGGAAGCAAGGCCTGTGTGGCTCAAGAGGAGCAACGCCATGCAGCTCATGGGGGAAAGGGCCCTTATGCGGCTGAAACGGACTTGGGTTCATGCGGCCCGCAGAGCAAAGGGCTATGCGGCTGAACCGAGTCGAGTCCCATGCGGCCAGGGGACAAAGGAATTTTATGCGACTGGGAATGAACTTCTCATGCGGCTGGACTGGAAATCTCAGTCATGCGGTTAAGTAAGAAGGACTACATGCGGCTGGATGAAATACTTACCGCATGAACTTGTCATGCGGTCAAGTCCAGGCAATAGTGCATGCGGTTGGAACAGTGAGCATAAGCGGCTGGAAGTGTAATGTGTCTTACGGCTGGAAAGAACTTGCCGCATGAATGTTCATGCGGTCAAGTGCTGCCATGCGGCCCGGGACTGTGCTTCTTCTCCAAATTTTTGAGAAGAAGTACACCATGAAGCCATGGCCACCAAGCTGCATAGAACCTTCATCCATAGTCCAAATCCGAACTTCCATAGGTCAAAATAGGGCAGAATGAAATTCTTAACAATATGGAACCATCAAAGCTTAGAAATAACAAGATTAAGTAGATCAAAACCCAAGAATTCCGAAAATAAATTAAACTCAGATCTACAAGAATCTAGCCATGGATAGTAGAAATGCCAAGTATTAAAGTAAGTTAAAATGCTGTAAGGAAGAGAATGAAGCAATAAAATTGGAGTTCCTCCATGAAGCAAGTTGCACTTGCCTAGACCTCTCTCCCTTTCTCTGGTAGGTGAAGAAGTAATGGAGGAAAGAAGAAGAGTAATGAAGAGAGAGAAAGAAGTGGGGGTTAATAAATGGTAGTGGTGGTGGTAGGTAGGGGGTTCACCCTGGTTCAAAATGAACCAAAGCAAACCGAGCCAAGCCGAACCAACCCAAGAATAAACCAAGCCATGAAGAAAACTAAACAAGGAATCATGCAATACAAGATAAAGTACGTACACGTATTCTAAAATACGTAATACGAACCACAGGCATTACAGATTTGAATAAATGAAACAAATTTTATAAATTAGTTTAAATTTACTTACGATTCACCCGCGGGCATATCTCTCGTCGGAACTCGTCCATCAGCCTCTCTGGTGGCATCGGAGGATCCGAGGGTCCGTACATGTACTCTCCGGTAATAGGATGAAACTGAATTCGGGGGTACTCCGGGGCCCACCGTGCAGTAACTGCTGGGTCCGCTACTGCATTTGCTGATACATCCGCTGGTGCATCCGGTGGTGGAACGGATCCGCTAGCGGATGGAGTCGCAGGCCTCGACGAAGATGACGGTGGCACCGAGGTAGATTGATGGCGGGAAGAGTTTGTGCTCGGGCTCTCCATGTCGGGATCGAAGGTCACATCCGGAGAATACGTATGGCGACCATGACCGCAACTACTACGCCCACGCCCACGACTACCACCACCACAACCACCACAGCTACGACCACGGCCAGCACCACCAGCACGAGTGCTCGCAACCATGCCCTGTAAATATAACACATAAACATAATTAATAATATAGAAGTATAAATGAATATAAAACTAAACTAAAATATATATACCAGCAGTAGGGCGACGAGTGCCGTCCAGAAAAGTAGGACTAGGAGTGCCATCTGCAAAAAGAAAATCATACAATAAGTAGATGTTCGAACGACAAAATTATGAATAGAAATAAGAATACAGAAGTTTAATTTAAACTGAATCGTCCTCGACCTCAGCCTCGACAAAAATATGAACTAAAATATACCAAGATTTAATCATCGTTATCATCCTCGTCCTCGGCCTCGTCTTCATTCTCATCATCATCCTCATCCTCATCGCCGACTTCATCTGTATTCTCATCCTTATCATCATCAAGTTCTTCTTCTTCTTCTTCTTCTTCTTCTTCTTCTTCTTCTTCTTCTTCTTCGTCTTCTTCTTCTTATTCTTCTTCTTCTTATTCTTCTTCTTCAGTCTCAATACTTGGGACAAGACGCCTCTTTCTCCCTTGGTTGACATCTATGTCTTGTATATCAACCTCTTCCTCCCCTCTATTTTCCTAAGCAGGAGGTATATCAACCTCTAATTCAACATCCATGGTATCCGACTGTTGTCCCAAGTACTGGGGCTTTTCGATCTCGTCCTCTTGGTATGCTGGGTCTCCAACGTTGAATGTATTTCTACATTTAATCTTGCATACTGTCCACCAGTCAAATCGATCTCTATGATGCCTTGGGTAGCTTGTATATAGACGTGAACAGCCTGACTTGCTATCACAAACGTGTCGGACCGTCTATACCTCCTGCAATGATTTATATCAACGAATCCAAATTGTTTATCGATTCTCCAACCGATATTTGGTGTCGTATCGAACCACTCACATTTGAACATCACAATATGCATATCATATGGGGCACTATATTGTAAATCTATAATATCCCGAAGTACTCCATAATAGTCAAAGTTCGGCTCGTCGTCATAGATGGTGCCTCTTATGCAAACACCAGAATCCTTAGTACTTAAGTTGTCATTGACAAATTTGGCATTTATAACATGCTGAGTTGCCTTAAACTTGAAGACATTAACGACATAGCCTGGCCAAGTCTTCGCATGCTTCTTCGGTCCCAATGCCAAATAACGAATGCTCTCATTTGTGAGTGTTGTTTCAGGCAATAAAAACTGTAAACAAATAATGATAATTTAAATGTTTTACTTGCATATATTTTAAGGGTAGCCGTATAACATATTATCTCAGTTACTTACGTATTTTTGAAACCAGATAGTAAAGGTATAATCAACCCCTCTTTGAAGTTCGTCATTGGTAATATCGGGTGTCCTTATTTTGACTTCATCTCTAAATACACTGTTAGAGAGAATAAAAATAAGTGTAGTCACTTACCTCACCAAATTAGAGATTATAACGAGGTGTAGTCACTTACTTCTCTAAATCTCTCACTTCTTGTATCTCATAATTTAACAAGACATATCGGTGCACGGCATCATACTCATCGACAATCAACCACCGTTTCTTACTAGCCCCAATAGGCTTGCCCCTTAAATTGAATATACCTCCATCCTCAACGTCTTCGTCACTCCTTTGAGGTCTATTTCGATTTGTCTCAACATGAGTATCGAAATAAATAGAGCAGAAGTTTGACTCCTCCTCGATAAGATATGCTTTGCATATCGAAGCCTCTATATGAGCCTTGTTGCCAACTTTCTTCTTTAGATGGTGTAGGTACCAAGAAAGACAAATTATCTTGAGAATTAACAATAAATTATAAAATTCCACTTAAATTATATTAATTTTTATTTACCTTTCAAAGGGGTATATCCATCGATAATGAACAGATGCACCGACACGGACTTCGTATGGTAGATGAATCGGTAGATGCTCCATGCTGTCAAAAAAGCCCGGTAGAAATATTTTCTCTAACTTGCAAATTGTTAAGACAATCTTCTCCTCAAGTTGTACCATATGTTACACCGTCAGCTTAGTTGAACAGATATCCCTGAAGAATGTAGACAGATCAGCCAACGGAACACATACAGCAGAAGGCAACAACTCTTTCAAAGCAATGGACAGTAATCTTTCCATAAATACGTGGCAGTCGTGACTCTTCATTTCTGTTAGCTTACGTTCATTGAGATCAATGCATCTAGACAAATTCGACATATAGCCGCCAGGAAATCTTAAAGTAGATATCCACTTACAGATTATTAATCTATCTTCCTTGCTCAATGTATATGGCGCTATAGGCTTAGTTAATTATCCACCAGCTCCCCTTTGTATCAAGTTTAGATCATGACGTTTGCATATCTCGGCTATGTCTTGTCTTGCTTTTGGATTGTCCTTCGTCTTTTCTTTAATATCCATGACGGTATTGAAGACATTATCGAACACATTCTTTTCGATATGAATGACAACAAGATTATGCCTTATAAGATTATCTTTTCAATAAGGCAAGTTCCAGAAAATAATTCGTTTGGTCCAGTTATGGCTTTGTCCAAACCCCTCGACACGATTGTTCGATGGATCTTCCATTACGGTGGGCAATTCCTTTACAACTTCCCAAATATCGTATCCCGACAATCTGGCGGGAGGATCAAGAAATTTTTGTTTTCCAGATCTGAACGCATCCTTGTTCTTTCGCCAATGATGGCTCACGGGCAGAAATTGACGGTGACAGTCAAAGAAAGAAGTTTTTTCTCCATGCCTAAGGCGAAATGCCTTACTATTTTCTATGCATATCGGACAAGACATGTTGCCGTGCGTACTCCATCCCGACAGCATACCGTATGCTGGAAAATCATTGATTGTCCACATGAGTGGAGCTCTCATCTGAAAGTTCTGTTTCCTGGAAATATCATACGTCGTGACGCCGATCTTCCACAGCTGTTTCAGCTCATCCACCAACGGTTGTAAAATCTGGATGAAAGGTACGAAGCCATCAGAACATAAGTCTTCATACACATCCATGGTGGCAGATTGTAAGGGGTAAGAATGACCGACCAGCATGAGTATTGTGATCCTGACTGTCCGAAAGGTGCGAAGCCATGAGAACATAGCGCAAGACGTACATTTCTAGGCTCTGCAGCAAAATCTGGATGACAAAATTAAAATGTTTCCATGCCTCTCCATCCGAAGGATGTGACAATTCTCCTTCGTCCTTTATGCATTCTATGCTATGCCACGTCATGTGTTCCACTGTATTCATAGACATATACATCCTCTTCAAGCTCTTCGTGATCGACAAGTAATGCATATACTTGTAAGGACGTCGTTTTCTAGTTGACTTTTCTTTTCCCTGTACTGGCTTGTAACGATCCGTATTACAGAAACTGCAACTTTCTGATACGCAATTCTCTTTGTAGTACAAAATACATCCGTTGTGACAACAATCTATCTTCTTGTACCTAGTTCCAGTTGTCGGACCATTATCTTTGATTTATAGAAGTTTTTTGGGAGCTCTTTTGATTCCTTTGGTAACACCTCCTTGATTAGTTGTGTGATCCGATCATAGCAAGCTTGTGGCAAGTTAAAATCAGACTTTATGTTTAGCAACCGCATCGTCACTGACAGTACGGAATGAGTCTCACAACCAGGATATAGAGGAGTATTTGCATCCTGAAACATATCATAGAACTCTTTCGCCTCGGGATTAGGATCCTCCGGATCAAAATTAGGCCCTGCCACATCATACACCATATCTTGTGCAAGGTTCTGCACGTCTCCATAATCAATAGAGCATCAGTCGTCTTCGAGGACATCCATTGCAGCATTATCATCAAAAGCATAAGTAGCAGCTTTCGCAGCCTGTCTTTTCGAATATAATTCACCTTGTGATGACCATAGGCCGTAATCACGTACGAAACCCTTACGGGTCAAATGATCTCTCACAGTCACCACTTCTTCGTAACGTCTATTGTGACAATTAACACATGGACACTTGATTTTGTTACTGTCCATGTACTAAGCTTTGCTCATGGCATACTTAAGAAAAACTTCCACGCCTGCCTAAAAATCGTCACTCACACCAATTCTACTCTCGTGTTGTCATTTGTACATCCATCTATGATCAACAAAGTAATGATTCATCCTCAATTTGGATGTGAAAATCTATATCGTAAGATAAACTAAACATAAGAATAGCCCGATACCGATACTCATATAGGATTAGGGTTAGGGTTAGGGTTAGGGTTAGGCTCCAATACCGATACTCATAGGGATAGTCCGATACCGATACTGGGACATGACAAATTGTATCGGTATCGGACAGTATCGGATCGGTATCGGTCAGTATCAGAGCGGGACATGCCAAATTGTACCGGTATCGGCAGTATCGGATCGGTATCGGCCGATACTTTAAACCATCCTCATAAGAAGAATAGTCTGATACTCCGATCGGTATCGGTATCGACCGATACTTTAATAAATTATTAATATTAATAATTTATTAATAGCTATTTGTTTTTTGATACCAAAAAATTTAATACTCCGATCCGAAACCACCGATATTATCGATACCCCGATGCCGATACTCATAGGGATAACCGATACCGGGACATGCCAAACTGTATCGGTATCGGATAGTATCTCGGTATCGGTCAGTATCGGGTATCGGTCAGTATCGGAGCGGGACATGCCAAACTGTACCGGTATCGGCAGTATCGGATCGGTATCGGCCGATACTTTAAACCATCCTCATAAGAATAGTCCGATACTCCGATCGGTATCGGCCGATACTATTCGATACTCCGATCGGTATCGGTATCGGCCGATACTTTAATAAATTATTAATATTAATAATTTATTAATAGCTATTTGTTTTTCGATACCAAAAAATCTGATACTCCGATCCGAAACCACCGATATTATCGATACCCCCGATCCGATACTCATAGGAATGGTCCGATACCGATTCCGATTCCGATACCGATTCCGATACCCCCCTCCCCCGATCCGATACTCATAGGATTGGTCCGATCTGAAACCACCTATACCCCCTCCCCCGATCCGATACTCTGATCCGAAACCACCGATACTTACAGGAATTGCCCGATCCAAAACCACTGATACCCCTCCACCCCCTTTCCTACCCTGCCGGACAGCAAACTCCCCTCCCCCTCCCCCTCCCCCACCCCCCTCGACAGCCCACCCCCGACAGCAAAACCCCACCCCACCCCCTTTTCCTTCCCCCGACAGCAAATACCCACCCCCTCCCCCTCACCCCCCCAGACAGCAAACCCTACCCTGCCCCCCGTGTAACACCCAGTTTTCCAGATGAGGTTAATTTTGAAATTTTGTAATTATAATTATTATTTAATGATATTTATCTCATATTATGATTTTTAGTGATTTTTAATTATTTTTAAATTATTTAAATTCATGACTTGTGATTTTGGTGTTGTGCTAGCGAACAGTAAAGACTGCCTACCCTAGAGCCTAGCATTATGGTATTTTTGACATTTTAGGGTTATTTGGATTTATTATAATTTATTTGAATTTATGAGAATTTTTAGAAATTATTTTGGAATTGTTTGAATGAGGGTTGACTAGGTTGACTTGACTAGCAATGACCTTGGAGACTAACCTAGTGGCTAACTTAGGTCATGGCTAAGTGATTAGGATATGAAAACTGAGGTTGACTTAAGTTAGTGAGGTTTAACTCATTGGATTAGTTTGGAGAAATTAGGAGCTAGATTGATTAATGAATGGCTTATGAAATCACAAGTCATTTTATGACTTACAGGCTTAATGGCCCATAGGCCCACACCCCTTGAACCAAACCCTAAACCTAAAAATCTGGCCAGCCATAGTGTGTCCCCTTCCCCTATTTATATCACCTTGAAATTAGGGCTTGCCTCTTTAGGAAATCATTGCCATTTGGAAGAGGTGAGTCTCCATCTTTGTAAATTCTAAGAAATTCTATTTTAACTCTAAATTCCTCCAAAAAAATTGCAGTAGGACCTAATATTAGTTTTCTTACTGTTAATGATGAGTATTTTCAGGAAGAACACAATTTGAGGGAGTTTGCTGGCTTGTGGAACTCTTCCCATTTGGGGATTTTAACCCATTGTTCATCTATAGGTATAATCCATTCTATTGCATATAAATTCTGTTAAAATTCATTTCTAGGATGTCCTAACCCTAACCTAACAGTAGGATAGGCTAACCCTAGAATTTGGACCCATTTCGTGTCCGTATCGGACACGTATCCACGTGTATAGGTAAGTGTTCGACGAAATGCCTCAAAGGGCATTTTGTTCGATTTTGTGATTTGTGTTTGAATAGAAAAATCTATTTTCACCTCGCTTATGCATTCCTTGGACACTGAGCACATTTTTGTGTCTGGTTGAGTCGATACGAGCGCGTGGACACGCGGTCGTGCACACACGCGCGCGGGCATGGAGCTTGTCCTACTGTTTTGGTGGCACTGCTCTGTGCACACAAGGTTTCAACCCACGAAACTTGACACGTGTGTCATGTCCATGACTGACACGAGGCTTCTCAAATTTCATGAGCTCTCGTGTCATGTCGGATACGATATGGCCTGTGCACGTGTCGTGCACTATGTACACCAGTGTGCTGATTTGTGTTCTTATGTTTAATTATTTTTTAAAGCTTTTAAATTATGTTATTAATTATTGTTTAGATCCTAATTATGCTATATAATCTCTGTTATAATAGGTTGCATATTAGAAATGGTTTGATGTGGAGTATGGGTTCGAATTTGAGATTTATTGATGTTCACTGTTGCATTTTGAAACTGGGTGGTTTCAGGATTTCAAATCCTTTTTTAATTCCCAGTTTAGTAATTTTTCTCACTAAAATTTACTCTCACATATTGTTGTTATGTTTTAGCTTAATATTACATTCGTTTTGGGTTTAGTTTGAGAATAGGTTATTGACTGAACTGGAGGGGTTTTTCTGCATTATGACTGATATGTGATTCACTATTAATGTGTAAACCTGAGAATAGGATTGATGAATGTGTTGTTCAAACATGTGTTTACCTGAGTTTATAGTTTAATAATTCACTGATTTTACCTTTACATTGATTTTAATGTTGTGATTCTTCTAAAACTGAGTTTATTTCCAGTTTTCCCATTTCCTGAAAATGGTTTTCAAACCTGAGATTGGTTCTTAATTATCACCTGAATTGATTTTTATTTCTGTTTCATTCCAAAACTGAGAGTATTCCCATGCCTGAGATTTGGGGGTTGATATTATGAACTGTTAGCTAGGTCCCTTCCTGAGTTGGGTTGCTGTTAAGAACCTGAGTTTTCCTCCTCCAATTTTTGAACTGAAATGAATTTCTGTTCCTGAGTTTACCCTTATACTGATTGCAATGTTGTTTTCTACAAAAACCTGAGAATGAATTTGTTGAAATTGTGAATGGCTTTTACTAAGAAACCTGAGTTTGTATAACTGAGAATGGGGGGTGGGAGGTATTAAATTGATTTCCTTTCCTTTTGAATTGACTGATAACCTGTGAATGGACTTTATTGAACTGAAAACTGGTTTGCCATGTTCGCTGCTAATGCTGATGGGGTTCCTATCTTCAGGAATTTACTATTTAAACTGGAAATTGTTCCAGCCCTTATGAACTGAATTCCTGAAATATGTATACACTATTTCTAAATTTTTGATTACACACACACCACAGTTGCCTCACTGTAATCTGAGATTGGCATTGAGTCAATGTGTAGTTCCTCACTGTTTTTCAGTCACACACCACACTGTCCTCTTGACAGTATCTCTCACATGTCTCACTCTCTTTCACACACACACCAATGTTCTTTGTCCTATCTTCTAATCTATCTCACACATTAAATACTAATGTGTTTTTCCTTTTCACTCTTTCATATTCACATATATGATTGAGATATAGATATAGATATAAGTTTTCTATATATATATGAGTGTGTGTACTTTTTATATATATATTAGATACATATAGAGTATGGGATACCATATGACATAATGTATATATATATATATATATGATATTATGTGATATGATGTGTTATGATATATAGGTGATATTGTATAGTGATTATAGGATAGATGTATTCCTAATAGACTATTAGTCATAGTCATATCATGTGGTTATGTGAATATGGTATGGTTAGGCATGGTATGCCTAGTTGGAGTCTAGATGGACTGTTTAGGCTTGTTAGAACCTAGAATGACTTGCTAAACCTAGATTAGACTAGTTTGACTTGGTTGACCTAGTTTGACTTCTAGGGTTGACCAGAGTTGACCAAGAGTTGACTTTGGTCTAGATTGACCTAGATTCATGTAGAACGCATTGTAGTGCATTACATTACTATTCTGGACTTGTTGTGACTTGTACTGTTCTAAATAGGAGCCAGACACCACTCCTCGGACAGTACTTTCATCTTGGACATTCAGTTAGCAGGCGAGTACATTCTCTGATAGTTCTTCCATTTACTTGTCGTTTACTATACTTCAGTTGTAGCTAGTTCTATTTGATTCTGTATTACAAACACGATTTGATATTACTGGATCCATTTCATGCGACACTCACTTATTAAGTCTGGCCTCTATTTTGGAATCACTACTGGAACCATCTACTGGAACCATCTACTGGAACCGTCTACTGGAACCATCTACTGGAACCACCTACTGGAATCATCTACTGGAACCACCCTGGAATCATTTACTGGAACCATTCGTATACTGGTTGGACTTATACCTATTTTGTGTCGGATTATAGATTCACTTGTACTTGCTGGGCAGGGAAATATTGGAATAGGCATGTGAACATACCCAAATACTGGAACCACTCCCTTGGAATTATACTGGAACGATAGCCATCCCACACTTGGCCGAGTGTGCGGTGTGCCGAATTACCTACAGCCGTTCACATATCGATCCCGATATTTTAAAACACACTGTTAGAGTATAGGTTGGACTCACCCTGGAACCTTTGATCACCAGCTGGACTCACCTTATACCGAACTCATCTTGTACTAGAACCACCTGGTATCAGATTTACGTTGTCGGGATTTACTTGGGTTTTGCACTTGTTTAATTTATATTCTGGACTTATTATGTTACTTTAGTTCAGCTAGATTTATTTTACAGTCTTCATTGCCATCATTCTTCTCTTGTTTTAGTTCTTAATTTTCTTGTATCTTATTTGTTCTCCATACCATCACCAGTATATAAACTGCCATATTCATCAATAAAACTGTCTATAATTGCTTTATAGTTCTCTATCATTTAATTGGGAATTCTTGATGAGTTGTACTCGTTCCTGTCCTGACTGTACCTGTTGAAAATTTTACAGAGGATGACGAGGAACCCTGCACCCCCTTACTTGGAGCTTGCTTAGTTGACACTCGCGACCTGGACCCCTGTGGAGGTTCAGGCAGCTGCTCAGGATGATACCTTGTATAGTGTAGATAGCTTAGATTGTTCTTCTTTTCATATTTAGATGTTGCCTTTATTTTCCAGAGTTGTATATTTTAGAGATTTTGGGACTTTGTTATTTCTTTCTGCTTTACCTAAGTTGAGGATTCTCTTATCTATTTTATCGTGCCATATTCTAGCTCTAGATTGTGATTGAGTTGTACCTCTGTGTTGGCCTCCTTATGGAGAGTATTCATATTATGTTAGTTATAGTTCATGACCTAGAACAGCGTTCTACCGCCGACACTGCGGCGTAGGCTGGGCGTTGTTACGCTCTCGTGCCCTTACTCTAGCGTGCGGATTGTGACACCCCGCCATGCACCCAACACCATCCACCTCCCGCCCCCCTCCCTCCCCTCCTCACCGTCGGCCCCCGCGACAGCCGACCCCCCACCTGAAACCCTACCCCTGCCCCGAAACCCTAAACCCTACCCTGCCCCCCGCCCTCAATACCCTTCCCCCGCCCCCACTCCCTCTCCACCCACCCCGTCGGCCCCAGCGACAGCCGACCCCCCCAACCTGAAACCCTATATGTTATGCTAAACAAAGAGAGAGAGAGAGAGAGGGAGAGCGAGAGAGCATACCTGAGAGAGAGAGAGTCGCCGGAGAGAGAGACCCGTCGGAGAGACCTCACCGCCAGAGAGAGAGAGAGGGGGGAGGAAGAGAGATAGAGTCTTTTTGGGGGAATGAAAAATTCCCTCCCGTTGGTTCAATTTAAGTTAGGTTACAGTATTTAACGACGGACTACCGACGGATATATCCGTCACTAGGTAGTCGCTAAATACCCACTAGATTTCCGACGGAACGTCCGTCGCTAGTTAGACGCTAATTTATCGCGCCATTTTTTTCAGATTTTGTCGCCACAATATGTGACATATTAGCGATGGAGATCAATCCGTCGCTAAATTTTTGTCAAATTAGCGATGGATGTGCGATTGATTTTGATACAAAAAAATAAAAAAATTATCCATTTCTTTCAGACGGTAGTCCGTCACAAGGTAGTCGCTAGTCCGTCGCTATTAGCGACGAATAAGATCCATCGCTAATATTTCGTCGCCAAATTACTGTATTTTAGTAGTATGGAGAACGGAGCAGGGCTTCGCCATGGTTGTGATTGATAAAGAAGGAGAAGAATGGGGGTCTTTATATAGACATAGTAGCGGGCAGTCGGTTAGGCGGGCAGTGACCGCCGGCTGGGCGGACAGGCGAGGTGGAGGAGACAGTTATGATCGGACGGCTACGCTGATGCCGGCCACGTCGATGCTCACCCGCCAACGGCGGGGATGAAGTCGGACGGTTTCAAAAATGGTTATGATCGAAGGGCTAAGAAGAATTGGGCTGTGAGAAATCTACGGTAGAGATTAAGAGGAAGCTTCTGGAGCTGGCCTTCCTCACTGCGGCGAAGTCACGGCCTCATCGTCGTCTCCAGTAACAGAGCATAGGAGAATTAAATGAATGAATAGAAGGAATGAATTGGGAAGAGTAGAATTGGAATTTAACGGTTAGAATTTAATAGGTTATCGGGTTCATGGATTAGTGGGTTATCGGGTTCATGGATCTGTGCCACAATAACAGAGGAGTTGATAGGTCGGGCTTGGCCCATATGAATTTGGCTGAGAATGGTTGAAATTTAGGAAAATGTTAAAATAGTTTAGGAAACTATGAAAATAGTTAGAAATAATTAATGATAATTTAGTTTAAGATAATAAATAATAATTTAAAATATTAAATTAATTCAAATAAGGATGTAAAATTATAAAAATATACCCAAATTTATTATTTGAGAAAAGTAGAGTTACAGAAACCAAGTTTGCCCCTACCCTTGCTGATATAGGACGAACACGTGCAATGGGGAGTAACAGAAAGGAAGGTTCCGCGCCTATAGTTGAACCGGCTGCAGCGCCGCAACAGAGAGTTGTTGTTGAAGAGTCTATCGTTGTAGCGCCTCAGAGAGAGGACACTGAAGAACCTCTTTCTACTGTTCCTCATAAGAGGAAGGCTCCCATCGAGCTGGTGCCACGGACAAAAAGGAAGAAAGTGGTTGTTTCTCGGGCGAGAAAGAATGTTACGGACGTGGGTGCCGGCTCGCCTCATCCCAGAAGATCTTATCGGCAGACGACGTTGCAGGCCATTGCCATTCCTGAGTTAGATCCCTTCCTAGACTCCAAAGCCGTTCTGGTCAAGCCTTTAGAAGCTTTCTCACCCTTGCGTTTGTCCTTTTCACAGGACCCCGAAGTTGCAGCTGAGGCAGGTGCCTCCTTATCTGAGGAGGTGGACGTGACGACAGTGTCCCCTGCTCGTCCTCGACCGATGGATGAGGGCAAATCTTCTTCAGCTGGAAGACTTGCGCGACGGGAAGATCGGGGCAAAGGCACTGACCATGACGGTGATCAAAAGATTAGTCTCGTCTACGACATATCTGTGGGGGATATGTCTACAATAGGAACTGCGATGAAAGAGTTGGAAAAGAATTAAGTCCAATCGGCTTATCCTCCTGCGGGTATGTCATCTTTGTGCCTCTCTTCGGATAAGATTTTTCAACTTTGATTTTGCGTGCTCCTCGTGAGGCTGACCACGACTGTATGTTCCTTTGTAGACAAGGAGAAGGAACCACTCACGAAGATAGTCCCAGGCATCGAGAAAGGGACAGAAGTTGTTTTCGGCTCATCCAAATTTGTTGGTGCGAAGGGAGCTGTTAGTTAGCCGGTATCGGCTACAGAGGGAGAGGTAGAACAGCATGCTGAGGGGGTTGTTATTGAATCTGCTCCTGGTCCAGTTGGAATTGTGGAAGAAACCTGGCCCTATGCCGCTCTAGGCCTTGGTATTGTTCTTCTTGAACAGTTTGGGCCTGTTCTTTGTTTTCCTGAAGCCAAGACTGATGGCGTAGTCCAGGCTGGAGTTGAGCAAGCCGAAGGTACAAAATTACAACTTTTTTGCATTCTCCTCCCTCTTTTTGGTTTCTGATATATATATATATTTTCTTTGTTAGGTTTGACTTCTTGTCAGGTATCCCTTCCTGGAGCGGAAGAGACTCTCCAAGCTTCCTCTCCGACGACCTCCATTGAAGACGATGTGATGGCCTAGGAAGTCGTCAAAGCTTTCTACTCTGTACTGAAAGTGAAGCTTCCTGGAGTCTTGAATCGGAATGCTACCTTTGGGCCAGTGAAGGCTGTTGCCGAATGCCAAGTGGCGGCCATCGAGAGCATTGCCGATTATGAAGAGCGGGCCAATACTCTGAGGAAAGTTCTGAATGACCTGGAGGGTCAGGTGGCCAGGCTCCAGGATGCCAAACAGAGGAGCTCGATGTCGCTGTTCCATGCAGAAGATGATGCTTTGATTACGGCTCTCGCAGAGGAGAATGCTACTTTCCAGGCGAGGAAGGATGCCCTTATTCGAGAGATCGGCGAATTGGCTGACCAGTATGGTCAGTTCAACGCTGCAAGTGAGGCGCGTGCCGCCTCGAAGAACAGACTGGCTGTGCAGATCACTGAGAAGTATAATCACGTTGCATAGGTCCAGAATGAGATCGCTCAACTGGAAGCCGACTTGAGGGCGGCAACATCTGAACAGGGGGATTACTTGGCTCAGGCTGCCATGACCGTCACCAGTTCTGCCCATTTCAAAGAACAGCTGTCGAAGTTGGAGGAAGAGCATATGAGTCTGATCCTTTTCGAGGATGAAGCTGCTCGTCAAGGAGAGACACGTCGTCGAGCTATCGCGAAGTCTGAAGCCGAAATCGCGGCTCTAAGGGACAACATCAATCGCCTATGTATCCCTTAGATTCTTTGAAACTCTTTTTTTGGCTCTTGTATATTTTTTTTCACTTGATAGACGTTCAAGTAAAGAATAAAGAATCTTTTCAAAGTGAATGTGGTTTTGTGAAATATCAAAACTAGAAGTAATGTGGACGTAGCAAGGATATTTCTGGTGGGTATTCCGTTGGAGAATTTGATGTGGACCTATTATCCATTTTATATTCAAGTTTTTTTTGAATATAGATAATAAGTTGAACGATGCTGCTAGTAGAGGTAATATGGACGTAATATCAGAGGATGTTCTATATCTGGCCAGAGGTAATATGGACGTGGAAAGATGTATATCGTTAGGTGGAAGTGGATAATTCAGAGGTAGTATAGACGTGATTATCCTTGGTGAATGCTTTGCTAAGAGGTTATATAGACATGGCAAAATATTTCTTAATCATTCTACTGGGGAAAGATTTATCGGAAAACAATTCAGAGGTAATAGAGACGTGACTTGTTTTCGTCAAACCGAGTTTGGACAGAGTCAAAAACGAGAATGATTCCACTGGGAAAATATTTTGGAGGACCTATTATCAAGGGCATATTCAAGACTCTTGAAATACGGATAAAAGTTAGATAGTTTTCGAATCACATAAACATCGTACTGTACATTTACATAACTGAACATATCTGAACACTATGTAAGAAAGGTTACACATAGTATTTCTTCAGGAACTTGTCGTTGATAGGCATCATGAGCAAGTCACCATCAGGCTTGGTTAGTCGATACACACCGTTAGAATATACTGATTCTATGACGAAAGGGCCTTCCCATTTAGGCTGGAATTTCCCTTTTGTTTTGTGCGTCATGACCATTGGTCTTCTCACTGCTAAGACTAGATCACCGACTTGGAAGATTCTTTCCTTTACCTTTTTATTGAATGCTTGAAAGTTCGTGCTTGGTATAGCTCAATGTGCTGCTGAACTAATAAGCATTTTTCGTCGAGCGCTTCGAGCTCCTGGAGTCGCAGACGATCGATTTCTTCGATAGTCAACTCGCTGGCTAGGGCTACTCGAAGAGAAGGAATCTAGATTTTTAGTGGAAGAACTGCTTCGCTCCAATAAACCAGAGAGAATGGCGTACTTCATGTCGGAGTCACGACCGTTGTATGATAGGACCATAGACATTCGCCGAGCTTCTCATTCCAATCGTGCTTGTTTGAAGACACGAACTTTTTGAGAAGTATAATAATGGTTTTATTGAAGACTTCTGCTAGCCCGTTAGCCGCTAGATTGTAGGCAGTAGAGGCTACGTTCTGGATTCGATTCCTATTATAGAACTGATAGAATGCATGGCTTACGAATTGTGGACCGTTATCATGGATGATCCTGCGAGGTAGGCCGAAGCTGTAGATAACGTGATGTTTGATAAAACTAATCACGTTCGACGCCTTCAATTCGGTGAGCGGTATAGCTTTCGTCTATTTGGAGAAGTAATCGATTATGGCTAGGATGAACCGATGTCCTTTGGAGGATGACGGGCTGATTGGTCTTATAAAATCCATGCCCCAGGCTTCAAATGACCAAGATGCTGCCGTCGGGTGTAGAAACTCCGAAGGTTGATGAATGAAATCGGCATGGAAATGACAAGCTCTATACTTTTTGCACATTCAACAGCATATGCTATCGTTGTGGGCCAGCAATAACCCATTCGTTTGAGACGATCTTGTAATTTGGGGCCTGGTTGATGTCACCACAAACTCTATTGTGAGCCTCCCAGAGTGCATATTTGGCTTCTGTGTCTGATAAGAATCGTAACAGTAGACCATCGTAAGAGCGTCGGTACAGCATCTTGGTAGGTGTGTCGTAGTAAAATCTGATGGATTGCCTTTGGATAGACACTTCTTCCTTCCGGTCCTCGGGAAGGATTCCGTAGACGGTGTAGTCTATGAAAGGAAATCTCTAGTCTTTAACATCGACGTTTGTTTCCGTTGTGTAACTGTCATGAATATGCAAGGCATTTTTCACACAGAATAGTTCTCAACCAGACACCGTGATCGACTACTGAGTATTGGTTGGAACGGTCAAGGAAGCAGCGAGACCGGATAGAGCATCTACTTTTATATTCTGTAGCCGAGGCACGTGCTCGATGAAGAATCCAGTGAACATAGACGCCAACTCGATTGTTGCTCTGTGATAGGGGATGAGATCTTCGTGACAAACTTCATAATCCCCTCGGACTTGGCTAACTATTAGCTTGGAATCACCGTAAGCTTCTAGATAGTCAACTCCCAGTTGTTTTGCTAGTTACAGGCCAATTAATAGGATATTATATTCGGCCATGTTGTTGGTGCATGGTTCCATGAGAGAATATGCACGATGTATAACCAGATGATCAGGTGACACAAGTTTGGAAGATTCTGGCACTACTTCATCGGGGATTTTGTCGTAAAGTTTGGAAGATTCTGGCACCGGATGAGCTGCTAAGAAATCAGCTAATGCTTGGCCTTTTACTGCCTTCTGAGGAAGGAAGAGCATATCGTATAGAGTCAACAGTATTGCCCATGTAGCTAAACGGGAATTGAGAAAACCCGGTTTAGTCATGAGTATTCTGAGAGGATTGACTTTTGATATGATGTAGATAGTCTACCCAGACACACATATTGTAAGCCCCCAGATATTTTAAAATATTTTTAAATAAAGAATTATATTTTTAATAACATTTATATCCTTAAATTAAGTTATTATAATTATTAAGAATTTTCTAGGATTTTTAAATAATTTTATATAATTTTATAGCTTAAAATATCAATCTGCAAATTATTAAATATCAATTTGCAATTTATTAAATTATTTTAAGATCAATTTGTAATCTTCTGAATTATTTTAATATCGATTTGTAATTTACTGAATTATTTTAATTTCGATTTGCAAAGGTTATTTGCAAACTATAAGGCAGTAGGGTTATTTGTAAAACCCCAAACTTGGGGGACCTAAGTGAAAACTACCCATCACCCCCATAATCTTTCTCTCTCCTCAGTCACCGACGACCGGCCTAAACCCTAATTTCTCGTAACCCTAACCCTAATTCCACCGCTATTTAACCCTATAAATAGACCCTGACCCCAAACCCTAACCCTATACTATTTCTGACCACCACAGCGCCGGCTGACCCCCTTTCTTCTCCGACGAGCTCGCCGGAGTTAAACTCAGACCCATCGTCGTCGTTCTAGCCGCTGCCGTAGCCTCGCACCACCACCACCTTGTTCGCCTCGACGAGACGAACCCAGCGCCACCCTTCGCCGCCGACCATGATGTCTCCTCCGCCGTATAGCACCTCCGACATCTTCCTCATGCCGGACACGTACGTGTCCCTTCGTATCTACTTCGCCCCCGTGTCTTGTTTTTACGAGGATAGGTCGTTTCGTGTCGGTGAGTTTAATGGTGGACTCGGACACGAGAAACTCGTATCGTATGTGTCGTACACGCCTTGGATACAGGACTCGTGTGTCTTCGTGTCCCTAACTATCAGGACACGAAGACACAGAACGACGAATTAATGGGTTAACGGGTTTTCTTCTTTTAGTTAATGGGTTTAAACTATTGGGTTGGTTTTTATTAATTTGGAGCCCAACCCTAACAGCAAGCTCGGTCGACCCCCCTGTTCAGCCGAGTGGCGCTCGAGAACACCCCTCCTGTTCCAGCGGGCCGAGTTCGAGCCCGCCTTTTGTGTTTTGTTTTGTTTTGGTTTTATTTGTTTTATTATATATATATGTATATATGTATTTATATATATATATTTTATATATATAAAATATATATTTTATATATATTTTATATATATATATATATATATATATATATATATATATATATATATATGTATATATATATATATATTTTTATATATAAATATGTATATATGTATATGTATATGTATTTATATATATATATTATATATAATGTTATATATAATATATATATATATATATATATATATATATATATATATATATATATATATATATATATATATATATATATATATATATATTTTTTTTTTTTATATATATATATATATATATATATATATATATATATACATATATATATATATATATATATATATATATTTTATATTAAGTATTTTTATATATATATATATATATATATATATATATATATATATATATATATATATATATATATATATATATATATATATATATATATATTATATATATTTTATATATATATATATATATATATATATATATATATATATATATATATATATATATATATATATATATGTTCATTATATTTTTTTTATAATAAAAAAAATAATGAACATATATATATGTATAATAATATATATATAATATATATATAAATATATATATATTTATGTATATATATAAATGTATTTGTTGTATATGTATATATATTTCAAATACAATTTTGTGCAAAATGTTATTTATAAATTTACAAGTTATTTTAGTATATAATTTTATGACTTGTATGTTTCACTAATTTAATATATATATTATTAAAATACTTTAATATTCATCTATATATATATTTTTATACATGAATTATTGTATTTTATTAATCATGGTCATTTGGTGACCAAACCTAGCATGGATTTTTGGTCCCAAATGTGTCTAAATACATTCAAGATCTGTACAAGTCATATTGGACTTGATTCATGGTTTTCGGTCCCGTATCTGGACTTCGGTTCAATTTCGTACACGTTGATAAAATAGTAAATAATTAATTATTTATTTTCCAGAAATTGTAACTTGCAGTTTTTGAATTTTTATATATATTTTAAGTGCTGTATAAATATGGAAAAAAATTGTATTTAAATAGTATGTTAATTTATCTAATTTAATATAATTTTCTAGCTTTTATAAAGTACTTTTGGCATTTTATAAAAATAGGAAAACAGAACTCATTTTCAAGATACTTATGTTTACAGATTTTTAATAAATATCTATCAAGGTTTTTAAATTCCATAATAATTAGTATAAATTTCTATAATTAAAAAGGATCACTTTTTTACTTTATTTTATGTATAATTGAGATTTTTGTCTATCTTAAAAATTGTTGGAACACAGTGTACAGTCTGATTTATTTATTGAATAATTATGACTTACGATGTATTGTGTGATTTTGGAATATTGTAGTATTGGACCTCACCCTACAATAGTGTAAAGGCTCTGGAAAGTTAGTTTAGGTATTGTGTCACCCCACATTGGTCTCCTATGCTAAAGTTCACAATTTGGCTAGGTGTCCAGTCAGAAAGTCGTGTCGCACAACTAGTGTCCTAGTGTTTAACTTAGTATAAAAACTAAGTTTATGTATTATTTTTATAGTGACGAGACACCAGACATCTATAGCATTTTCTTCACTACCTTGCTTTGCTAGAGGCAGGTACCTCTACAAACTTTATTTACAGCATATAATGAATTGTGTATAAACCATGTTAATATCTAAACTGCAAGTCATATATCACCATATTTCATATGCTTTATACTGCTCTCAATATCCACCATGCTTTATACTGTTCTCTTATCACTCACATGTTATAAAACGGGTTAAGAAAAAACTGTTAGCAGTGTATGTGATCATGCCCCCCTTCTCCGTATGTATTTACTGAGCACTGTTACATTCTATATGTAACTTTATCGTATGTTCTAGTCCCGTGTTTGTGTATGGATATACACCGATGCCGTTATGTGTACGTATGTACACATCAGAAAATTGATATGTACCACTATACATCCTATTTACCTATTGACCGATCACATACATGCTAAAGTTTTAAACTTTAAAACAAATATATGATGCCATGATAGATTGTGATATGCCATGATTCTTACACTTCTGTTCATTTCATGTTTCGTATATTTAGTTTGTTAGAATCAGTACTTGCTCCCGTCTTGACAGGATAAATGTTGTAGGTATACTTACCGAGGAGGAGTTGCTTTGTGATTCCTATTATGGGGTTGCCGTCGAGGATCAGACTTTACCTTACGAGGATGTACCTGCAGAGAAACTCGTCTAGTTTGTTTATTTGTTCGGGACTTTTGAGAGTAGTCATATTTTAGACTATGTATTTTATGACTAAACCTGTATCCAGTTTTACATTTTGGCCATGTACTTGGAACATATTTATATACGAGATGATTTTGTGTTTGGGTATATTCTGACTCAATTTGACATATAAAACTGTTAGCACACTTTGATCTTATCTTGTTTGTCTCTAGAAAAGCTTACTACACTTTATCTCAAGCGTAGGCTGAAAATGACTCGGTCCGGCCCAACAATTCGGGTAGCAGATCGAAACATGTTTTTAGTGGTGGCCCATGCAGGTCGAGACTAAATTGTTTGGTTACATCATTGTACCAAGCATGCCTGCAATTAGGAACTTAAGGTAACTAGACAACACTAGGAATGACATCTAGAACACCTAGAGGATTACTAGGATTGCAACATAGGAAATGTATCGCAACATTTGCTCGCTATTACAAATTAGACTTTCTTGTTGTTTATGATTGTTTACTTAAAAGAGTCCTTATAAGTTCTTTTATTTATTAGATGGTGCTCACTCGCTCGTCCCAATATGCCACCCCTGATGTCACGACCCACACCCTAGAGTAAGGGCACGAGACGTGGGTACGTCTAGCCTACGTCGCAGTATCGACGGTAGAACGCTGTCCTAGGTCTAATGCATCTAACAGTATAAGTCTAAGCAGTTTATACTCCCCGAATGGGGGTGACATAGCAGAATGTAAACTCAATCACATCTAAGGTAGAGCATAATGGAAGATAGATAAAACATGAAATCCAAAAGAGATATAGCAGATAGAAGTCTAAGTGTCTAAGATACATAAACCCAGAAATACATCTCAAAGCTCAAATACAGTAATCCATAAAATAAATACAACTCAAGACAACTGAAATAACTATCTATACGATCTCTACTGTGTCTCCTCTAGGCTAACAGACAACCTCCATGCTATCTGTAAAATTTATCAACAGGTCCAGTCAGGACAGGAGCGAGCACAATACATCTCAACAGTTCATAGCAGGTTAGAAAATATGATCATGCAGTAAAGTAAGATACATGTACTGAAGGAAATACAGTATATAAACAGAGAGAGAACTGTAATAGAAATATCTATTATACAATAGAGAACTAACAGTGGCTAGTGAGTCAGAGTACAATATAGACATGTAAATGGCATAGGAGATTCTGATACTACACTACGGAAAGATTTTGATGCTACACTACTTGGATAATATTCACATGTCTACTTCTACTCCCCCATACCCCCAATCAATACACAAGGATCCAGCCAGGTTATGTTATGATTCCATGCAATGGCCCACAAGGGGTGATACATGGATGCCCATAAATGGGTGATTCTAGGAATGCCCATAAATGGAAGATTCAAGGAGACTCTGTGATCATGAGAGTACATGTCACAAGTGATCAATGAACCAAGAAGCATAATGATAAAAAATGTAAGTGAAACGCACAGAACATGTAATATCCGATGCTCCTGAAGGATAACATCTCAAGAAGGGATCCATATAGTACCAATTCGTGTGACCAACGTGACAGTATCAATTAAAGTAATTTAAAGCAGGAAAATATTTCTAAGCAGGTTATGAAATGATCAGAGAATGTACTCGCCTAGTATCCTGAATGTCTGAAGAGAATATACTGTCCGAGGAGTGGTGTCTATCTCTTATAGAACAGTACAAGTCACAACAAGTCTAAAATAAGGAAATAGACTGCTACAATGCATCTACATGAAGTTTGGGGTCAATCTAGGTTAAAGTCAACCTTTGGTCAACTCTAGTCAACTATACTAGTCAAACTAGGTCAACTAGGTCAAACCTAAACCAAACAAGTCTATACTAGTCTAACTAGTCTATTCTAGGCATAATCAAGACTAAACAAGTCTAACTAAATTCTCACTAGGCAAACAGACACACCATAGGCTAAGAGCCCTAGGCTATAGGCTATATTATGCCTAAGCCAAACCACAAACACATATACACATAACAATATATATATCTAATATATTGTAGTACACTCATAACATATAGGCTACCTATATGTACCTCCCACATATATATATATATGCATCACTATTCACATATTCATATACATAGATATATATAGGAAAGCTATATATATAGGCACATACATATATATTTATATATAGAGAAAGAGAGGTAAAAGAGTAAGTGAGTATGTGTGTGTTTGGCATGTGTGTGAAAGGATATGTGTTAATGTTCTAAAATTTAGTGATAGGTAGGTGTATTTGACATGTGATACATGATGTCAATGGGTGTATGAATGTATGTGTGTAAAAGGTTATAGGTTAACTCAGTTTATAGAAATACATATATACATACTTACCTTGTATACATGCATACATACATATCATGTATATTACATTTACATGATACATACATGTATACTTGTATTATATTATACTTACATTCATGCATATTAGATACTTGTATTTATATTAACATATTACAAACATTCATTTCATTCATGCATTTATGCATTACCTACATGTTTTATATATATGCATACATTGTATATTCATATCATTACATACATTAACATAGAGACATACAAACATGCACACATTATATATTTCATACCTTGCATTACCTTACATATCATGTTATATATTATCATTCATTCCTTTCATATATTATATTATCTTTAAGTTGAATACATCATATATGGATACAATACAATATCTTGCATTCTTGCATTCATATATTACATTCTATATTACCTATATACATGTATTTCCTTCATTCATTCATGCTTGCATCATATACTCTACATTACCATACATGTTATCATTATATATTGCATTACAATATTTATACATTATGCATTCATATCTATCATTACATATATATCTTGCATTCATATCTAGCATTCATTATATACTTTCATGCATACATTGTATATTATTCTTTCATTCATGCATTGCTTATATGCATTATATTAATTGCATTCCTATATGCTTACATTCAAACATATATATACATTAATGTAAAGAGAATATATATCATATATATATCATTTTATTCATTTAACATATTATGCATTACATACTCCATATTCATTTAATATCCATACTACATAGGCTCATAGGTAACACAAAATGCATATATCGTATAGTCAGTCTTCTACTTAAAACCAATACTATACCAATTGGGCATTCACTAAATTCTAGGATTAAAGTATGTCGTAGCCCTTTGTGTTAGCTTTCCAAAACTTTAAACGGATCGTATTTTTGTGTCCGGAAGCTCCCAGAATCGCGAAAATACCGAAACACGTTCGTCTTTCGTACAGCTGACACTCAAATAATTCTACATAAAGTTACAGAAAGAATTTTGATTATTAAAATATATATTTCGAAATCTAACTTCGATACGGTTCTTTTAAAAAAATCAGGAGATAAATCGGAGTTCTAAGCTAAAAGTTATGACATTTCTAAGTTGCTTTGGTTAATAAAAACGTGGATGAAAATTATGACGGATTTGACAAAAGAACACATATAGGCCAAGATACTTGGATACAAACATAGGTATCCAAATGAAACTCATTCTAACCATCCTAACTAAAATCAATCCACTCTCTAACCATTATAAAACTGAATTTAAATATCTATTTAAACTATTATCATACATACATACACATGGGGTGTCCTAATTTGGGATCTATCAAGTAGGACACAAGACACATATCTAAAATCCTCAAGTGAGCTCCAAATGGCCTCAAATTTGAATCTAAATGGGACACATGCATGAGGATGGATCCTACGAATTCAAAACTAATTTATATACAAAGGAAATCGATTTAGAGGATGGGTTTTACCTATTGGGAGTGGAATCCCAATGAAATCCTTTAGGACACGGCTCCGATACGAAGATCCCTCAAAGTGGACACTCCTTCTTGCACTCCACTTCCAATCCTTGGTAGCACCCTTCCCTTGGAGAATGGGAATGATTGAGGGTAGGTTTGGTGAAGGAATGATTTGATTTGGAGATCAAATCAATGGGAAGGCTCTCTAAAATTGGGGAAGAACAAAAGAAAAATAAAAGAGGCAAGATTGTAATGAATGAAATAAATCATTCTCTCCTAAAGGTGGCTACCATAAAGAGTCCATTAGGGCTAATGGGAAATGTCCTAATTGTCCCTCTCTAGTCTCATATGGTTAAGTCTAGACTAGGTTCAAGTTTGGGGTCAAAATGATCTAGTTTTGAGTCTCTAACTTAACCATTCTAACATGATAAAAATTAGTTTAATTAACTAACTTAAATGTTGGGTCTTGTGAGCCATGCTCAACTTAATATTGGGTCCCATCTAGAGTTCAAGCTACCCGGGTCACAATACAAGTCGGAACGAGACGAAACTCAAACCCGACTAAACAAATCCAATAAAAACATTATTAAAAATATAAAAAAATTCCAAAATATTAAAATATGAAAAATGACCAAAATCATAATACATCTTTTTAAATATTATTAAAATAATCTAAAATTCACCAATTAATCAAAATCCTAAATAATTCAAAAGTCACAAAATGACCAAAATACCCTTAGCCTAAAAAGTTGTAAATAGTCATTCTAATCACATGGTTAGGTCCCCATGGTCATGGTTAGTCTCTAAGCTTAGCAAAACTAGGGATTAACTAGTTAACCATCAAAATCACAATTCAACATTTTAAATACTTTTAAATTGATTAAAAAAATTACCAAAAATCACAACATGAGTTAAATCTTATTATCGATTAATCAAAATTATAAAATTTCAAAATTACCCTCATTTGGAAAACTGGGTGTTACAATCCTACCCACCTTATAAAAATTTCGTCCTCGAAATTAAGATGATCGCACCCCCTTGTCAAACATAGTCAAGGGTCAATCACTAGTCAATTTTCTCAACATCCTAGTACTTGGTCATCCGCTAGTCAACTTCTTAGGATATTACCTATGCTAGCTACCTAAGTATTGGCAACCAGAATTTAGCAAAAAGAGAAACTCTATAATAGGCTAGCTCTTAACTTCCCAATCCTATCAGGGCTGATACTATAAATCTCATAATCTACAGGTTTATAAACACACATTCCCTACATCAAGGACTAACCTATATATATCCACAGTTGATACTAATGGGGGTAACATTCCTATTTCCCGACAATCAAGGTCCTAAGAATTTTATCTAAACCATGCAATTTGAAGGAATAGCATACAGGGTCAGGGCATACTATTGCAGTTTGAAGTCTCACCTAGGTGCACTGGTCATTCTAGGTCAAAACAGTACTATGGTATCAACATACAAGCAATCTAGGGTGTCCTAATTGGGAAGGTAAGGGAACAACAACCATCAAGGTTGTAAGAGTTGTCTACCATCATATATAAGAAATTAGTCATTAACAAACAACTGAGAAATTATTAAAAGGTTACTATTCCATAAAATGGTAAAAATTAAAAATTTAGGCTGGTCAACTCTAGTCAACTATACTAGTCAAACTAGGTCAACTAGGTCAAACCTAAACCAAACAAGTCTATACTAGTCTAACTAGTCTATTCTAGGCCTAATCAAGACTAAACAAGTCTAACTAAACTCTCACTAGGCACACAGACACACCATAGGCTAAGAGCCCTAGGCTATAGGCTATATCATGCCTAAGCCAAACCACAAACACATCTACACATAACAATATATATATCAAATATATTGTATTACACTCATAACATATAGGCTACCTATATGTACATCCCACATATATATATATATATATATATGTATCACTATTCACATATTCATATACATAGATATATATAGGAAAGCTATATATATAGGCACATACATATATATATATAGAGAGAAAGAGAGGTAAAAGAGTAAGTGAGTATGTGTGTGTTTGGCATGTGTGTGACAGAATATGTGTTAATGTTCTAAAATTTAGTGATAGGCAGGTGTATGTGACATGGGATACATGATGTCGAAGGGTGTATGAATGCATGTGTGTAAAAGGTTATAGGTTAACTCAGTTTATAGAAATACATACATACATACTTACCTTGTACACATGCATACATACATATCATGTATATTATATTTACATGATACATACATGTATACTTGTATTATATTATACTTACATTCATGCATATTAGATACTTGTATTTATATTAATATATTGCAAACATTCATTTCATTCATGTATCTATGCATTACCTACATGTTTATACAATTGCATACATTATATATTCATATCATTTCATATATTAACATAGAGACATACAAACATGCACACATTATATATTTCATACCTTGCATTACCTTACCTATCATGTTATATATTATCATTCATTCCTTTCATATATTATATTATCTTTAAGTTGAATACATCATATATGGATACAATACATTATCTTGCATGCTTGCATTCATATATTACATTCTATATTACCTATATACATGTATTTCCTCCATTCATTCATGCTTGCATCATATACTCTACATTACCATACATGTTATCATTATATATTGTCTTACAATATTTATACATTATGCATTCATATCTATCATTACATATATATCTTCCATTTATATCTAGCATTCATTATATACTTTCATGCATACATTGTATATCATTCTTTCATTCATGCATTGCTTATATGTATTATATTAATTGCATTCCTACATGCTTGCATTCAACCATATATATACATTAATGTAAAGAGAATATATATCATATATATATCATTTCATTCATCTAACATATTATGTATTACATACTCTATATTCATTTAATATACATACTACATAGGCTCATAGGTTACACAAAATGCATATATCGTATAGTCACTCTTCTACTTAAAATCAATACTATACCAATTGGGTATTCACTAAATTCTAGGATTAAAGTATGTAGTAGCCCTTTGTGTTAGCTTTTCGAAACTTTAAACGGATCACATTTTCGTGTCCGAAAGCTCCCGGAATCGCAAAAATACCGAAACACGTTCGTCTTTTATTCAACTGACACTCAAATAATTCTACAGAAAGTTACAGAAAGAATTTGGATTATTAAAATATATGTTTGGAAAGCTAACTTCGATACGGTTCTTTTAAAAAAATGGGAGATAAATCAGAGTTCTAAGCTAAAAGTTATGACATTTCTAAGTTGCTTTGGTTAATAAAAATGTGGATAAAAATTATGACGGATTTGACAAAAGAACACATATAGGCCAAGATACTTGGATACAAACATAGGTATCCAAATGAAACTTATTCTAACCATCCTAACGAAGATCAATCCACTCTCTAACCATTATAAAACTGAATTTAAATATCTATTTAAACTATTATCATACATACATACACATGGGGTGTCCTAATTTGGGATCTATCAAGTAGGACACAAGACACATATCTAAAATCCTCAAGTGAGCTCCAAATGGCCTCAAATTTGAATCTAAATGGGACACATGCATGAGGATGGATCCTACGGATTCAAAACTAATTTATATGCAAAGAAAATCGATTTAGATGATAGGTTTTACGACACGGCTCCGATACGAAGATCCCTCAAAGTGGACACTCCTCCTTGCACACCTCTTCCAATCTTTGGTAGCACCCTTCCCTTGGAGAATGGGAATGATTGAGGGAAGGTTTGGTGAAGGAATGATTTGATTTGGAGATCAAATCAATGGGAAGGCTCTCTAAAATTGGGGAAGAACAAAAGAAAAATAAAAGAGGCAAGATTGTAATGAATGAAATGAATCATTCTCTCCTAAATATGGCTGCCATAAAGAGTCTATTAGGGCTAATGGGAAATGTCCTAATTGCCCCTCTCTAGTCTCATATGGTTAAGTCTAGACTAGGTTCAAGTTTTGGGTCAAAATGATCTAGTTTTGAGTCTCTAACTTAAACATTCTAACATGATAAAAATTAGTTTAATTAACTAACTTAAATGTTGGGTCTTGTAAGCCATGCTTAACTTAATATTGGGTCCCATCTAGAGTTCAAGCTACCCGGGTCACAATACAAGTCGGAACGAGACGAAACTCAAACCCGACTAAACAAATCCAATAAAAATAATATTAAAAATATAAAATTTTTCCAAAATATTAAAATATGAAAAATGACCAAAATCATAATACATCAATTTAAATATTATTAAAATAATCTAAAATTCACCAATTAATCAAAATTCTAAAAAATTCAAAAGTCACAAAATGACCAAAATACCCTTAGCCTAAAAAGTTGTAAATAGTCATTCTAATCACATGGTTAGGTCTCTATGGTCATGGTTAGTCTCTAAGCTTAGCAAAAACTAGGGATTAACCAGTTAACCATCAAAATCACAATTCAACATTTTAAATAGTTTTAAATTGATTAAAAAATTACCAAAAATCACAACATGAGTTAAATCTTATTATCGATTAATCAAAATTATAAAATTTCAAAATTACTCTCATTTGGAAAACTGGATGTTACACCTGAAAATGACACACTTCCCATCAAGTCGGTTGACCAGTTGACCGATGCACCTCCACTTACCATACTCCCCCACTCCACAAATCCACCAACCCATATGCCTCCACCACCTTCCACATCACAGTCCCAGCAAGACCCGATACTCCCACCACCACCTATTACTATACCTGCCCAGGCTTCCGTCACTCTTGACGGGAACCAACTGCTCACTCTGATCCAGGGGTTCCTAACGACCCATCAGGAGCAGACCATCCTACTCCGCCAGAGCATGGAGCATTCTGAGGAGCGTACCGTGGTCCCACCATCGGTAGAGCTACGGTAGAGAGCGGGGAACATCAAGGACTTTATGGGTTTGAACCCCAGGGAGTTGATGGGGACTGAGGGCATCATAGTAGCAGATGACTGGCTAGACTCGGTAGAGAGGAAGCTCCTCGGAGCTAGGTTGTCAGGTGACCTCCAGGTCGAGGCAGCAGGATTTCTGCTGACAGACTTGGCAGGAGTTGGTTCAGGAATGAGTCGCTATTCACAAGAGGGAGGGCCACATGGGATCTGTTTAAGATCCAGTTCAAGAAGAAATTCTTCTCGACCACCGCTAGGGTAGCCATGGGACTACAATTCTAGACCATCCAGCAGGGGAACCATTTTGTTGACGAATCTGCAGCAGAGTTTAGTCGTTTGAGCTATTTTGTTTCTAGTCTGGTTGTAGACCCAGAGGAAATGATGTGCAGGTTTTGCCATGGCCTAGTCCCAGACATTGGTATTCTCCTAGTAGCGAACGGGACGACTGACTACTACCAGAGCCTAGAGTTGGCCCGGAGCATAGACGAGTGTCTTCTGTCTTGCAAGAGGCCGGCTTCTGTACACCACGTGGGACCTTCCAAGCATCTGGATTTTCAGTCGAGAGCACCGGTGCCGCACCAGCAGACATACCGTCCTCCCATACCACATCACCCGACCCTACCGGTTAGAGCCCCGGGACCCCGCTGCAGAAGGGAGGTGTGTGTTCATTCTGTAGAAGGCCAGGCCATGACGCTTCCATCTGTAGGAAGAAGTTGGGGCAATGTTTAGCTTATGGGTTTATAACCCATCAGCTTTGGGACTGCCCAGTAGCAAGGGTACCATGTGTCGGACCACCATCTAGAGGACTGCCGCTCCCGATTCAACAGCAGAGGTTTGGACAACATCTGTAGCAACAGAAGGGACACCAGGGAAAGGCTTGTAGTCTGGCTCTTGAGGCGAAGCCGGAGCAGGTTTCAGAGCCAGATTATTTGGCTGACGTCATTACAGATCATGTTTATTTGTATACTTTTCTAGCTCTATGCTTGTTTGATTCCGGTGCATCGTATTGCTTCTTGTCGTTAGAGTTTTTGCATAAACACCACTTAGTAGCAACACCTACTGAGGAGATGAGTAGAGTAATAACGAGAGGCGGACCAGTGCCTATTAGGGCTATCTATAGATACTCTATTACTATAGTTGGGAGAGAGTTTGGGGGACGATTCTTTGTGATGCCACTCCCCGGGTACGATATCATATTGGGGATAGATTGGCTTAGCTATGCTCACGCAGCTGTAGACTGTCATGAGGGTAGTATTATGTTCAGTCCCCCAGGTACGACACCATTCAGTGTCAGGAGGACAGGGCCGGAGATTAGCCTAGAGCCGAACTGTTGTACGACAGTTGGAGAGTTACCACCACCACACCCTATCATTATGGAGTTTATAGATGTATTCCTAGAGGATCTTCCAAGACTTCCGCCTGACAAAGATATGGAGTTTACTATAGATTTAGTACTGGGTTCATCTCCAGTATCCCAGGCTTGCTATAGAGTGAACCCCAAGAAAGTCGTAGAGATGAAGGAGCAGATTGATGACCTGTTGAAAAAGGGTTTCATTCGATCTAGTACTTCTCCATGGGGAGCGCCAGTACTCTTTGTACCAAAGAAGGATGGTACAATCCAGTTGTGCATTGACTACCGGACGTTGAATACCATCACCATTAAGAACAAATATCCTCTGTCCAGGATAGATGATTTATTCGACCAATTGAGTGGGGCGAAGGTATTTTCCATGATAGATTTGAGATCCGGTTACCACCAGGTGAAAGTCAGGGCTGCAAACATCCAGAAGATGGCGTTCAACACGAAGTATGGACAGTACGAGTTTTTGGTGATGCTATTTGGTCTCACCAATGCGCCAGTTGTCTTTATGAACTTGATGAATAAGATATTTCACCAGTATCTGGATAAGTTCGTCGTAGTATTTATCGACGACATCCTGATATACTCGAAGACGTCGGAGGAGCACGCAGAGCACTTGCGGACAGTTTTGGGGATTCTGAGGCAGGAGAGGTTGTATGCCAAATTGTTGAAGTACGAGTTCTTTTTAGATCGAGTGGAGTTTCTCGGTCATGTAGTCACTGGAGAGGGGATCTCAGTGGATCCCAGAAAGATTGTTGTCGTTGAAACATGGAAGGCTCCGACGTCAGTTTCAGAGATTAGGAGCTTCTTGGGATTAGCAGGCTATTATAGAAAGTTTGTCCAGGACTTTGCTAAGATAGCTGAACCCATGACGAAACTGATGCGGAAGGACGCAGAGTATATCTGGTCAGAGGGCTTCCAGGCAGCATTTGAGGAGCTGAAGAGGAGGCTGACGATCGCTCCAGTTCTGACATTACCTTCAGGATCTGAAGGTTTCACCATATACATCGATGCTTCGGGTAAGGGGCTAGGATGTGTCCTACAGCAGCATGGGAAAGTGATTTCTTATACATCTAGGCAATTACGGACTCATGAACGGAACTATCCTATCTATGACCTAGAGTTAGCTGCGGTGATCTTTGCACTCAAGTTGTGGAAATACTACTTATACGAAGAGCGAGTGGAAATCTTTACTGACCACAAGATCTTGAAGTATGTATTCACACAGAAGGAGCTGAACAAGAGGCAAAGACGATGGTTGCAGTTGATGAAAGACTTCGACATCGATTTACAGTATCACCCCGGGAAGGCAAATGTGGTGGCGGATGTGCAGAGCAGGCATCCGATGGCATGGTATCTGGTGATAGATCGACATTTGCGGAAAGATTTGGAGAAGCTTGGTATCGAGATAGTTCGGCCAGGATCAGTGATACAGATGATGGCGCTAGACATTCAGTCAGGTTTAATGGAGCAGATCAAGGAGGCTCAGTCTACAGATGAGAGCCTCCGTAGACTCAGAGTCCATGCTTTAGCTGGAATGCTAGATGACTTTACCGTAGCAGAGGATGGATCCTTGAGGCATGGCAGCCAGTTATGCATGCCGAAAGGAGAGCTAATAGAGGCGGTCTTGCAGGAGGCGCACCGATCGTGATATTTTATTCACCCTGGTGCCAACAAGATGTACCATGAATTGCGGGAACAACATTGGTGGCACGGGATGAAGAGAGATGTATCACGTTTTATTTTGAGATGCCTAGCTTGCCAGCAGGTCAAGGAGCGTCAGAGGCCAGCTGGTCGATTGCAGCTATTACCCATTTTCGAGTAGAAGTTGGAACATATCACGATGGACTTCGTCTTAGGGCTTCCACGTTCCCAAGGAGGGAAGTGTTGACACAAAGTCACAGTCAACCAAATATTGACTACATTGACTAAATAATATCTGTATAAATTCAATACGACACACGACGTCTGCTTTCAGTTCGGGACAAACGACAGCTCAGTTTCCGACTCTCAGTATATTTTCGAGTCTGTACTTTTACATTTCATTGAGTCTAGAAGTATGTACTCTGAGTTATGTTGAGCTCTTGGAACTTGGTCTACAAGCCTATCCAAAATCCCAAGCTCCACCAAAACAAAATTGCCCACAAGTCCCACTTAGAATCACTCTGTGCTCTGGAGACAGAGTTCGGGCCGAACTCTGCCTCCACACAGAGTTCGGGCCGAACTCTGTCCCCTAGAAATCAGGAACCCTAATTTTAGGGTTAGCTGGTTGCTAGCTGTCCAACGGCCAAATTTTTGAATTCTCCTACCCGAATTCTGGCCGAATTCTGCCTCAGAAATCAGTATAAATAGGGCATGAATTCTCTCATTTTGAATCACTCAATCTTCTCTTCTCTTCTCTCCTACAAGCTCTATAAGCCATACCCTTCCCATCTACTAGCCACAAGCCTCCTAAGTCTCGAGTGCTCAGCATCTCTCAGTTAGGATTCTTGTGCAAGAGTGAAGAAATCGCTTGGACAATTCCAAGCAATCGCCACTGCGATTCTCTGTAAGAAGTTGACGTGCTCTTCTGAAGTAAAGGCACGGGTTGTAAGCTACTATTTCATAAATAGTGGATTTAATCCTGAGCTAGAGTTCTCAGGCCTGGACTAGTCCTCCACGAGGGAAACCAGGTTAAAATTGCTGTGTTTGCGTATGCTCTCTTGTCTTTCATTTATATTCCGCATTTTACTCTGATTATTCATTGTTCGTGAAAGAGTAATTTTTTAATTGGTCATTATATATATATACTCTATTCACCCCCCCTCTAGAGTTGCCAAACTGTTCTTCAATTGGTATCAGAGCTCTGTTCTCTTTATAAGGACTAACATCCTAAGAGCTGATCCATGGCAACCACACAATCCTTGATCTCCAATCATGGTGAAGGTCAGTCCACTCATAGGCCTCCCCTATTTGATGGGACTAACTACACATATTGGAAAACAAGGATGAGTTTTTATCTGAAGTCTCTAGACTTTGACCTGTGGACTGTCGTAACTGATGGTTACAAAAAGCCCGCCAGAATAGTTGTCGATGGTGACCTCACTGAGAAACCACACGACAAATATTCTGTCGAGGAGAAGAAACAGTCAAGTCTAGATGCTAGGGCTATTAATGCTTTATTCTGTGCTATAGACAGGAACGAGTTTAACAGGGTCTCTACATGCACCACTGCTCATGAAGTATGGAGACTTCTGGAAGTGACGCATGAAGGAACCACTCAAGTCAAGGAATCAAAGATAAGCCGTCTCACTCAAGAGTACGAAGCCTTCAAGATGAAGCCAAATGAGACGATCACTCAAATGTTTACAAGATTCCTCGACATCATCAACCCGTTGTCCTCGCTTGGTAAGCAGTACTCAAACCATGAGAAGATCCGCAAGCTACTCAGAGGGCTACCAAAGATTTGGAACCCTAAGGTGACAGCCATCATAGAAGGAAATGATCTCACAAGTATGTCTATGGAGACGTTGATGGGCAAGCTCATGACTCACGAGCTTGACCTCAAGGACTTCGAAGAGCCTGCTCCGAAGACCAGGGAGATCGCACTCAAAGTTCATCGACGAAAGGTTGATCACGATGAGACTGAAGACGATATCTCAGATGATGAAGACCAAGCTCTCATGGTACGTAACTTCAAGAAATTCCTTCGCTTCAATCAAAGAAAGAAGGAACCACAAGAAGATGATGAAGAAGAGCCAACTTGCTATGGTTGCAAAAAGACTGGACACGTCAGAAGAGACTGTCCGCTCTTAAAGAAAAGCAACCGGTATGAAAAGCCCTACAAGAAGAACTCATCAAAAAGGTATGCCAACACAAGCATTTGGCATGAAAGCGAAGCAAGTGACTCCGAGGAAGAAAAGAACTCTCCTCAAGACAAAGCAAATGTGTGCCTCATGGCAAATTCCACCAAGGTATCAAAGGAAACTTTAGATGACTTCTCTTTTGATGAACTTGGCGATGCTTTCACCGATTTACTTGATGATCACAAAAAGGTTATCGGTAAATACAAGCATGCCAAGGACAAAATCAAAAGTCTAGAAGATGAGATACAAAGAATTTCTTTACTTCTTGATAATGTTAGAAACACATCACCCACAAATGACACTGATGAAGTATCCAAGCTTAAATTAAGCTTACATGATGCTGAAGCACGCATTGAGCAACAAACTCAAGAAATCACTACTCTCAACACGTTGCTTGCTGAAGAAAAGAGTAGACACAAGATTTCCATGACTAAGATTTATGGCTTAAATATCAAGATTGATGAACTGCAAGCTATGTCTAAAAGATTAGAAACCAAATTGGGTAAACAGGTTGTTCAACCTCAAACCCAATCACATGGGCACAACACCACTCATACTAGTCAACCACGTCATTCTCATGCAGCACATAACCATGCATTTATATACACAAACTTTCACAAACCACGTGCACGTAAGAATATTCCTCATACTCATTATACTGCACAAAGACACAACCAATATCACTCTACACATAGACAAAGTCATCATACCATACCACATCAACATGCCATGCCACGTAGACAAAATCATCATGTTATGCCACATAAGCAAAATCATCATATCATGCCACAGCATCACACTATGCCATATAGACAATCTCAGCATGCCACTCCTCACAGTCAATATCATCATGCTATGCCACACAGACATCATCATCATGCCACTCACTCTATGCATAGTCCTCATTACCATGCTAACTCTCCATATCATCCTCATCCTGTTGCTTATAGATATCATTCTCATGCTCCCAGTATAAATAAAAATGCTATCTGTACTTACTGTGGAATATATGGACACATCTCACCACAGTGTAGAGTTAGAAGATTGGTAGACAAGAAAATATATGCTTGGTTTCCAAAAACTAACTTTTCAGGACCCTCAAGAAAATGGGTACCAAAGGTCACATCTACTCTTGATGTAGGTGGACCTTCCCTCCTCAACTGAGAGTAGGTGGATTCTCGATAGTGGATGCTCGCGACATATGACGGGAGACGCAAATCTTTTTGCATCACTATCGATGAAAAGAGAAGGATACGTATCCTTCGGTAACAATCTCAAAGGGCACATAATAGGTAACGGTATCATTGGTCATCCTCCTTCTCCTGTTATAAAGGATGTCTGCCTAGTGACCGAGTTAAAGCATAACCTGCTCAGCATTAGCCATCTTGCTGATCATGGATATGATATTAACTTTGGACAAAACTGTTGCTATATCTATGATAGGTCAACAGGAGACATTGCTTTTGAAGGGAAAAGAGAGGACAATATCTATATTTTCTATCTCTCTATAAATACTAACCATGCAGGTAGATGTTTATATGCCCACAAAGACGAACGACTACTTTGGCACCAGCATCTCGGTCATGCCAACATGGATGCTATATCCAGGCTTTCTACCAAGAAGCTAGTGAGAGGATTGCCTGACATCACATTCAAAAAGGATACGGTATGTGCCGAATGTGAACTAAACAAGGCAACTAAATCCTCATTTCATTCCATCAACTCTGTAAGTACTACTAGACCCTTGCAATTACTTCATATGGATTTATTTGGTCCTAGTAGAATAGCTAGCCTTGGTGGCAAACTTTATGCTTTTGTTATTGTTGATGATTTTTCGAGATTTACTTGGATTTTCTTTCTCGCTAATAAGAGCGACGCTATCTCTGTTTTCAAAGTTTTTGTAAATAAAGTTCAAAACGAAAAAGGCTACATGATTACTCGAATCCGAAGTGATCATGGAGGCGAATTCGTAAATTCAGATTTTGAAAGTTTTTGTAATGCAAATGGTTTTGATCATGAATTTTCTTGTCCTAGAACTCCTCAACAAAATGGTGTTGTGGAGCGGAAGAATAGGACTCTTGGCGATATGGCTAGAGTCATGTTGAATAAATTTTCTTTTCCGAAATATTTTTGGGCAGAGGCTGTAAGTACAGCATGCCACATTTTGAATAGGGTGCTTATTCGTCCCATTTCGAAGAAAACACCTTATGAGCTTTGGTTTGGGAGAACCCCAAATGTTTCTTATTTTAGAGTTTTTGGCTGCAGATGTTTTATCCTTAACACCAAAAACAACTTAGGCAAATTTGATGCCAAAGCTGACGATGGTATCTTTCTTGGTTATGCCGCCAAGAGTAAGGGATATAGAGTTTTCAATAAACGCTCACTTATTGTGGAAGAGTCAACAAATGTGACTTTTGATGAAGACAACAGTACAGCAAATACTCTTAATGATGACATTGAGCCATCAACTTCTACTCCAATGAATACTTCAACCGAAACTAATTCTCTGGAGGGTTTGCCTAAGAAATTCTCTTTCAAACCTTCTCATCCAGAAAATTTAGTCATAGGTGAAGTTTCACGTGGAGTTACTACTAGATCATCATTAAGAGACTCTGTTGCTAGCACTGCCTTCATTTCACAAGTAGAGCCTAAAAATATTTCTGAAGCTTTTACTGATGAATTTTGGATCTCTGCTATGCAAGAAGAACTCAACCAATTTGAGAGAAGCCAAGTATGGGAACTAGTTCCTAAACCGGCTAATCACTCAATAATTGGTACCAAATGGGTGTTTAGAAACAAAGTAAGTGAAGATGTTTCAGTCACACGTAACAAAGCTCGTCTAGTAGCTCAAGGATACAACCAAGAGGAAGGTATCGACTACGATGAGACATATGCTCCTGTTGCTAGACTAGAATCCATTCGAATGCTTTGTGCTTTTGCCAATCATCAGAACTTTAAATTATTTCAAATGGATGTTAAAAGTGCTTTCTTGAATGGCTTTATTAAGGAGGAAGTTTATGTCAAACAACCCCCTGGCTTTGAAAATCACAAATTTCCCGACCACGTGTTCAAGCTAAAGAAAGCGCTTTATGGCCTTAAACAAGCCCCCAGAGCTTGGTATGAAAGGCTAAGCAGCTTCTTGCTTGAGAAAGGTTTCTCTAAAGGGAAAATTGACACTACACTGTTTATCAAATCTTTCAAAGACACCATTCTATTAATTCAGATTTATGTTGATGATATTATTTTTGGGTCTACTGATGAAACTCTTTGTCAAGAATTTGCCAAGTGTATGCAGACGGAATTTGAGATGAGCATGATGGGAGAGCTCAACTACTTTCTTGGTCTGCAAGTAAAACAACTGGCTAATGGAACTTTCATCTGCCAATCAAAGTACACCAAGGACATGCTGAAAAAGTTCGATCTTGACAACATCAAACCAATCAGCACGCCAATGGCCACTTCAACCAAACTCGAACCAGATGAGAGCGGCAAACCTGTTGATCAACGTAAGTATCGAGGTATGATAGGCAGCTTACTTTATTTAACTGCTAGTCGTCCCGATATCATGTTCAGTGTTTGCCTATGTGCTAGATATCAAGCTAATCCTAAGGAATCACACATGACCGCAGTTAAGCGTATCTTTAGATACCTTAAGGGTACGGTTACAGTAGGCCTATGGTATCCCAAGTCAACATCATTTGATCTTATTGGTTACTCTGATGCTGACTTCGCTGGATGCAAGGTCGATCGTAAAAGTACGAGCGGCACGTGTCATTTATTAGGAAAAGCTTTAGTCTCCTGGTTTAGCAAGAAACAGAACTCTGTTGCACTATCCACAATAGAAGCTGAATACATAGCAGCTGGGCGTTGTTGTGCACAAATTCTGTGGATGAAGCAAACCCTGGAAGACTATAAGTTATCTTTCATGCATATTCCTATATTCTGTGACAATACTAGTGCCATCAATTTGACTAAGAACCCTGTATGCCACTCACGCACTAAACACAGTGAGATCAGACACCACTTTTTGCGTGATCATCAGCAAAATGTCACGATTAACTTAGAATTTATTGACACTGATCATCAGCTGGCAGATTTCTTTACTAAGCCACTATCCGAAGAGCGTTTCAATTTTCTTTGTCGTGAACTTGGAATCTTAGATGAAGCAGTCATAAATTGAAACTCACCTGCGTAAATATCGAGTATATTGTGATTCTTTTACGAAGAATTTGGTATGGGTACAAGCCGAAAGGGTCCTTCTGACAACAAGGCGTAAAAGCCTAAGCGACACGGTGTACTAGTCCTCAGGACTACCGCTAGCTGGGATCCGGCCCCTGCAGCTAACCCATGGCAAATTTGGACTATTGAACCACAATATATATCCTTATTTATTATATGGCTCGTTTCGATTTAATATTGCCTAATTGATATTTTCTAAAAAGTTCATTCTGTTTTCTGTGTACCTCTCCTTCTCTATCTATTCTATTTGGTGTCCTCAACTTTCTTTTGTTTAACTCTTAAATCTTTGTTATCATTTCTTGTTATTCTTCAACTTTTGTTTTCATTTTAGCCTTTGTTCTGTTCTGGACCAATAATCCAGAACTCGGGCCGAACTCTGCTCCTATCCGAGTTCGGGCCGAGTTCGGTCCCTTGGTTCCAGGGTCGGGATCTGGCTCTGCCGTTGGATCTATTCTAATCCAATGGTCAATATTTCACCCGACCAAAGACAAAACCCTACTTTATGTCGGGATTCTTTCTTTCTCCTTCACTATTACCACCTTTTCTCACCTATACACACTCTTTCCTTGAAACCCTAACCCTAGTTTTTGATCTAGAGTGCCTCATTGCTTCTCAAATCAAGAAAAAGGTGTCTCCTCTCCATTCTCCTCCATTGTTCTTTACCTGTTTGAGGTACCATTTTTTTTAAAAATCTTTTAATGGCTCCTTGCTTGTTCAATCGTGGGAAGAGGATTCGAGTTGAGAGTATTTCCTCTTCGGATTCTCCTCCATCAATTGAACAAATCATTGAACAACTTCAACCACCTCACCCTTTGTTCAATCCACCTCGTCCTCAACATCCTTCCACTTATGACAATAGACTTTTTGTCTCACTTGATGCATCAAACAACTGGTTTAGTGACTTTCAGAATCGTCAGGTATTCACAGGACATCCTATCAATTTTTCCATATTCTCTCAATATGATTCTTTATTCCATGACCTCTATATTGATGAACTAGTCACTACATCTTCTGCTATTTATCGTCATGCCGTTCAAATGTTCTACTGCAACTTAACCTTTGATGACCTTCGTATTTATTCACGAGTTGCTGGTATCAATATCTCGTTTGATGACTTTGAACTAGCCGAATATCTTGATCTTCTTGAGCCAAGTTCTTGGGAAAGGCTTGTTGATGCTCGCTCGTTCCGTTTTCCCAACGGACTTTCACTTGAAAGCTTCAAGGACGATTTGTGCACTCCATACACACGTCCTCGAAAGCTCATGACGAAATATCTCAACACATATTTTTCTGATCTTCATTGGATCATCTCTAATACCATTCTACCCAAGATCGGTTCCCCTGATGAAATCACTTATCTTGACATTTCTGCTCTTTATCATCTTCACTTTGGAATTCATTTCAATCTTCCACGTACTATGATGGACTGGATGATTCGCTGTAGGAGGAAACCACGAGCTTTGGTTTATCCTCTGTATCTTCCTATGATCTTTCGTGCTTTTTGTATACCACTTGATGCTTGTCCGTTCCTGCCGGCACCTACCTTTCTATCTAAGGTACGACGCCTTCAGCCTGTTGCTACTACTGAGTTGTCTGCTGATGAGGAGCCTGACGCCCCTCCGCTCGGTCAGACTGCATCTCCTGCCAACCTGGATTCGCTTCAGACTATGCTTCACGATCGTTTTGCTATTGAGGATGATCGCTGGACGCAGCAGGATTACCGTACCACTCTGCAGATTAGTGCCCTTGGGAACTCTCTGCATGATATGCGGTATTCGCTTGCTCGTCATCCTGATTTGCATGTGCCTATTGAGCGGGATCCATATCGCTCGGGTCATCGTCTAGACGATCCGTGGGTCATGCAGTATATGGATCCAGATGATACTTTTGTGGATCTTCAGATGTTCCAGGACCTTTTCGTTGGCTCTTTCCCTGGTCCTTCAGATGTTCCAGGACCTTCTGGTGCTCCGTGATGGAGACTGGCTTGTTATGCTGCTGCCACTGCTGATGGTCTTAGTTGCTTTATGTTTTTAGTTATTTAGTTATGGATTTATGTACTGGATTTTTATCTTAGAACCCTGATGATGTGTTTGACATTCTGGTTGGTGGATATCATTTTATGCTATTTCTCGTAGTTTCTTTTATGCCAATGCACTCTCTTGTCTAGTATTATACTATTTTTTTCTCTTGGTGTGGTTGCATTACTATTCATTGCTTATTTATATTGCCAACTGCCAAAAGGGGGAGAAACATATGTATATTATGTATATTTTTGTGCTGGCTTGTTTTGGGAAACTATTACAGGTTCTATGCATTCATCTGTGTATATCTGTGCTCGTTCTGGGAATATGTTATCTATCAGGTTACAGGGTATATGCACTGTTTACGGGGAGAGCTACTACTTCTAGCTCGGAACCGTTCACTGATTACGGGGGAGCTATCTGATTCTAGCTCTACATCAGTTATGGGGGAGCTATGTTGTAATCAACTGTGTCAAGGTATGAATATTGAAATATACATATATTATTTTGTCAATTATCAATATGGGGGAGATTGTTGACACAAAGTCACAGTCAACCAAATATTGACTACATTGACTAAATAATATCTGTATAAATTCAATACGACACACGACGTCTGCTTTCAGTTCGGGACAAACGACAGCTCAGTTTCCGACTCTCAGTATATTTTCGAGTCTGTACTTTTACATTTCATTGAGTCTAGAAGTATGTACTCTGAGTTATGCTGAGCTCTTGGAACTTGGTCTACAAGCCTACCCAAAATCCCAAGCTCCACCAAAACAAAATTGCCCACAAGTCCCACTTAGAATCACTCTGTGCTCTGGAGACAGAGTTCGGGCCGAACTCTGCCTCCACACAGAGTTCGGGCCGAACTCTGTCCCCTAGAAATCAGGAACCCTAATTTTAGGGTTAGCTGGTTGCTAGCTGTCCAACGGCCAAATTTTTGAATTCTCCTACCCGAATTCTGGCCGAATTCTGCCTCAAAAATCAGTATAAATAGGGCATAAATTCTCTCATTTTGAATCACTCAATCTTCTCTTCTCTTCTCTCCTACAAGCTCTATAAGCCATACCCTTCCCATCTACTAGCCACAAGCCTCCTAAGTCTCGAGTGCTCAGCATCTCTCAGTTAGGATTCTTGTGCAAGAGTGAAGAAATCGCTTGGACAATTCCAAGCAATCGCCACTGCGATTCTCTGTAAGAAGTTGACGTGCTCTTCTGAAGTAAAGGCACGGGTTGTAAGCTACTATTTCACAAATAGTGGATTTAATCCTGAGCTAGAGTTCTCAGGCCTGGACTAGTCCTCCACGAGGGAAACCAGGTTAAAATTGCTGTGTTTGCGTATGCTCTCTTGTCTTTCATTTACATTCCGCATTTTACTCTGATTATTCATTGTTCGTGAAAGAGTAATTTTTTAATTGGTCATTATATATATACTCTATTCACCCCCCCTCTAGAGTTGCCAAACTGTTCTTCAGGAAGGATGCCATATGGGTCATCGTTGACAGGCTGACGAAGTGTGCGCACTTCATACCCTTCAATGTGGGACTCTACACCGAGAAGTTGGCGGAGTTATACATGCAGCAGATAGTTCGCTTGCACGAAGTACCAGTGAGCATCGTATCGGACTGGGATAGCGGATTCACATCCCACTACTAGAGGAGCTTGCAGGAAGAGTTGTGCAGTCGGCTCAAGTTCAGTACAATGTACCACCCACAGACCGATGGACAGTCCGAGAGGACGATACAGACGCTAGAGGACATGCTGAGGACTTGTGTTCTAGACTTTGGCGGATCATGGTAGAGCCCTCTGCACTTGGTAGAGTTTTCATACAACAACAGTGTAACGCCCCAGTCCCAAAATACATAGGACCAAGTACGTGAACATGCCAGCTGCACATATATGAAGAATACTCTAATATATAGAATCCTCGCATATGCACATAAGCTGTAAATTAATAATCATAGGCCAGAATAACATATCTAATCTCATCACAGCTCGACACAGAAGATAATGAAATCCAAATAAATAAATAAGAGTATTAAAAGATAGCCGGGTGAACATACTCACTCCAAACAGCTATGAAAAATAGTCTCACAAGATCGGAGTCCGACCTCCGCAAAATAGAAAGAAAAAGAGGTGTAAAATAATGCCTACAACTGCCTCAGATAAGAAATAGACTAGAAGTCATAAGGCACTGCCTCGTCATCAATGTAAGATAGCTCCAATGCCGCTCCGTACTCCTGTAGAAAATCGTCTAAACCTGGAGAGATAACCAGGTCCTCAGGGGACATAGCAAGATACAAGAAAACACTATGCCATATAATTGTGATAATATAATAGAAAGAAAAGTATGCATGCAATCGGGTTCCTGACCATTCTACTGTGAATATACAGTTGAGATACATTCCTTCGACGCATGAGCCCTGGCTGAATATAGGATCCGGTATAGTCCCCTCTTGGGCACCAGTGACCAAGAGCATGTCGTTGAAAAATGACAGTGGCCAACCTGAGAGGCTCATACCTGTATCTCCAGCGGAGCTTCCGGGTTACAAGGGAAGTGCAATCGAAGCCCATACGTCAGGTAATGTTCTCCCCACCCAATGTCTAGTATCATCATCTCCATGACTGACATGTACCTCTAATAACCGCCAAGTCTTCTAGCATGCAATTCTATTGGAAGTTATCCCTATCCGTCGCACGCTCCATACGTATCGGTGTCCAGCCAACTACGCGGAAACATGTCCTATATGTGACTCACATCACGTGATACAACAAGTATCAAGGCCGTATGAGATATACCAATACCTTAACATCAATGGGTGGTCCATAAACTAAGTCAATGCAAGAGAATACATAAAGCAAGAAAAAAGACCGATATAGTCGCTTGCACCCAAGTGTACTTGGACGCACAGTTTAAATATCACGAAATAAAATACTGAAAATTACAACTGAAAAAAAGAATTTAATAATCACAGAGTAAGGTGGCAAGGTATCTTGCCTGGTGGTACAAAGTGGCAAGTCCAAGAGTAGCAAGTGTCAGCACTAAAACTCACAAATCACAGATGACTCCAAACGCTAAAACAAACATCAAAAATGATCTCGGTGAAGAAGATATACCTAGTAAACGCCTGTCCAAAAGTCAAATTCTGGAACAGGGGAAAAATCATAATTTCGGGTCAAAACGATGTCCGCCGTTGGACCTGCTTTGCACCGAAATGCGTGCCAAAGTCTATGGTCTCTAAAGTCGTCAAACTACATGTCTACGATTTCAGTTTGAGGAGAGGAACTCAATGGTATGTCCAATTTTGGATTTCGAGGAGCCGTGTACAAAATCGCCCGTTTGAGTGGGTCGCGGGCCCGCTAAAATTGGGTTCCGATTCGACCTTCTCAGAATTGAACCAAACTTGGCATGCAGGACCAAAATTTTGATCCGGACCTGTTGGCACAAGTTTCGTCCCAATCTGACGACTGTACACGAAGTTATGGGCAAGTTTACAAAACGTCGATACTGGGTATCTTGACGGATACACGTTGATTTCGTCGCACACACGCAACGAAATCGAGTCCCGTCAGTTCCCACACGTCGGAAACGTCCATACGTGCCTTTTGATGCATATAGCGTGCGACCACGTCGCTCGGTTTGTCGGGGCGTACGTCGTATCGGACAAAATTCAGAAATTTAATATAACTAAGCACAGGTTTTTCCTCAACTTCAACATCAATCTACTTTTTAAACACAAATCGAAACGACGATCCAGAAGATGCGTTGCGATCTCGGTTATATTGGCTTTTTTTGTTTTAAATTATTTCCTACAGTACTTTACTGTACAGCAAGAAAATTGACCGACAAGTTGTCGTTTTAAAACAGTTTTTAATAGTACAGAAAACAGATTTTTTTGGTTCAACTTTGTCTCGATTTTTTGAGCAAGTCGATGGGTTATTTTCGAAATCCATCTAGAGAATCTCGAAGAGGGTCAAGTCTACTTTCCATAAAATTTTACGGATCAAAAATCGGTGCTACGAGTTAAAAGTTACGTCGTCGGGAAGTAGGGTACCTTGAGTGGGAAAACTGCTCCGTGGGTGACGCGGGGCTGACTTCCGATGCTCCGTTCATCACATACAAAGCTCCGTTGCTAGTGAAACGAAGTCGTGGGCGAAGGGGGTATGATCAGCAGCAACTTTCGTTTTGGAAGTCTACGGTTTTGAGGTTTGTAGAAAAAGTTATATATATAGCAACTTCTTAGCAACCATAATATTAATAGGCTTCGAAATGGATAGTTTCACGGGTTCGGGCTTTCGCGTGAGCTTGCTGTGCTGCAGCAAGCTTTTGGCTTGGGTGGGGCCCGCCCGCTATTAGTGGGTGGGGGTTGTTTCATATTATTTTTTTCCTTTTCCTTTTCTCTTTCTTTCTTTCTTATAACAAGCAGTGGTCGGTCCCCCCTGGGCCGACCACCTTAGCTAATTCTTTTTTTTAATATATATATATATATAATATATATATATATATATATATATATATACACACACACATATATGTATAAAAAATCACACAAAATCCTATAAATTTGCAGATAAGTATCAAAAAAAATTTATAATAATTGTAGATAATATTTAGTAGCACTTAAAATATATCAAGCACACAAATCATACATATAATATCTAAAATTACGAATATACCAATTACCACATAAATTCTAAATAATATAGAAAAATAATTTTTAGGGCACTAAAATAATTAGAAAATATTGGAGGTTTACAACAGCTACCAAGCCAGCATCGGTATGTCTCCTTTCGAGGCACTATATGGACGACGATGCCGTACATCGCTCTTTTGGGATGATGTTGTGGATAGAGTTATGCTTGGGCCAGAGATGATCACTGATGCAGCAGAGAAGGTCAAGATGATCAGAGACAGACTCAGAGTTGCTCAGGACAGGCAGAAACACTGGGCCGATGCTAGTCGCAGACCGATGGAGTTCGCCGACGGAGATATAGTGTTGGTGAAGGTATCACCTACTAGAGGGACGATCCGGTTCGGACGAGGCGGCAAGTTGAGCCCCAGATACATTGGGACATTCGAGATACTTGGCAGGATCAGAGAGGTAGCTTACAGGATTACACTTCCACCCAACCTAGCAGGAGTTCACAATGTCCTTCATGTGTCTCAGCTGAGGAGATACGTTCCAGACCCCAGCCATGTGTTAGATCATTCAGAGTTGGAGATCGAACCGAGTCTCGCAGTTACTGAGCAGCCAATGGAGATATTGGACATAAGGGAGAAGAGGCTGAGGAACAAAGTCATACCCTTGGTACGAGTAGCTTGGAGCCGTCACTCTCCGGAATAATCTACTTGGGAGAGGGAGTCGGACATGAGGGAGAGATATCCTTACTTGTTTGACCCAACAGCTGCGAGGGAACCACCCATTCCCAATTGATACTCTAGAGGTTAGTCTTAATAGTAGCCTTAGTCATTGTTTGCATTGCTTGTTATATTAAATGTTTGTAGAGTCTTCTATCCTTGTGAATTTCGAGGACAAAATTTTTCAAGAAAGGAATATTTGTAAGCCCTAGATATTTTAAAATAATTTTAAATAAATAATTATATTTTTTAATAACATTTATATCCTTAAAATAAGTTATTATAATTATTAGGAATTTTCTAGGATTTTTAAATAATTTTATATAATTTTATAGCTTAAAATATCAATCTGAAAATTATTAAATATTAATTTGTAATTTATTAAATTGTTTTAATATCAATTTATAATTTACTGAATTACTTTAATATCGATTTGCAATTTACTGAATTGTGTTAATTTCGGTTTGCAAAGGTTATTTGCAAACTATAAGGCAGTAGGGTTATTTGTAAAACCCCAAACTTGGGGGACCTAAGTGAAAAATACCCATCACCCCCCCACGATCTTTCTCTCTCCTCACTCACCGACGACCGACGACCGACGACCGGCCTAAACCCTAATTTCCCGTAACCCTAACCCTAATTCCACCGCTATTCGACCCTATAATAGACCCCGACCCCAAGCCCTAACCCTATACTATTTCTCGACCACCACAGCACCGGCTGGCCCCCTTTCTTCTCCAACGAGCTGGCCGGAGTTAAACTCAGACCCATCGCCTCCGTTCTAGCCGCTGCCGTAGCCTCGCACCACCACCACCTTGTTCGCCTCGACGAGACGAACCCAGCGCCACCCTTCGCCGCCGACCACAAAGCTTCCTCCGTCGTATAGCACCCCCGACTGCTTTCTCGTGCCGGACACGTACGTGTCCCTTCGTATCTACTTCGCCCTCGTGTCCCGTTTTCACGAGGATAGGTCGTTTCGTATCGGTAAGTTTAATGGTGGACTCGGACAAGAGAAACTCGTGTCGTATGTGTCGTACACGCCTTGGACACAGGACTCGTGTGTCTTTGTGTCCCTAACTGTCAGGACACGAAGACACAGAACTACGGATTAACGGGTTAACGGGTTTTCTTCTTTTAGTTAATGGGTTTAAACTCTTGGGTTAGTTTTTATTAATTTGAAGCCCAACCCTAATATCAAGCTCGGCCGACCCCCCTGGTCAGCCGAGTGGCGCTCGAGAACACCCCCCCTGTTCCAACGGGCCGAGTTCAAGCCCCCCATATGTATTTTGTTTTGGTTTTATTTGTTTATATATATATATATATATATATATATATATATATATATATATATATATATATATGTATTTATATATATATTATTATTATATACCCTTTTTTTTTGTATATATGTATATATATATATTTTTATGTATATATGTATATGTATATGTATATATATATAAAAAAATATATGTATTTATATATATATTATTATTATATATACTGTTATATATAATATATATACTATATATATATATATATATTTTTTTTTTTATATATATATAATATATATATATATATATATATATATATATATATATATATATATATAATATATAATATATATAATATATATATATATATATATATATATATATATATATATATATATATATATATATATATTATATATATATATGTTCATTATATATATAAATATCTATATATTTATGTATATATATAAATGTATTTGTTGTATATGTGTATATATTTCAAATACAATTTTGTGCAAAATGTTATTTATAAATTTATAAGTTATTTTATTATATAATTTTATGACATGTATGTTTCACTACTTTAATATATATATTATTAAAATACTTTAATATTCATATATATATATATTTTAAAATATGAATTATTGTATTTTATTAATCATGGCCATTTGGTGACCAAACCTAGCATGGGTTTTTGGGCCCAAATGTGATTAAATACATTCAAGGTTTGTACAAGTCATATTCGACTTGATTCATGGCTTTGGGTCCCGTATCTGGACTTCGGTTCAATTTCGTATACGTGGATAAAATAGTAAATAATTATTTATTTATTTTCTAGAAATTATAACTTGCTGTTTTTGAATTTCTATTTATATTTTAATTGCTGTAAAAATATGGAGAAAATTATATTTAAATACTATGTTAATTTAGATAATTTAGTATTATTTTTACAGCTTTTAATAAGTAATTTTGGCATTTTATTAAAATAGGAAAACATAACTCATTTTTAGGATACTTATGTTTACTGATTTTTAATAAATATCTATGAGGGTTTTTAAATTCCAAAAAAAATTAGTGTAAATTTCTATAATTAACAAGGATCGTTTTTGTACTTTATTTTATGTATAATTGAGCTTTTTTCTATCTTAAAAATTGTTGGAACACAGTGTACAGTCTAATTTATTTATTGAATAATTACGACTTACGATGTATTGTGTGATTTTGGGATATTGTAGTATTGGACCTCACCCTACCATAGTGTAAAGGCCCTAAAAAGTTAGTTTAGGTATTGTGTCACTCCACATTGGTCTCCTATGCTAAAGTTCACCATTTGGCTAGGTGTCCAGTCAGAAAGTCGTATCGCAAAACTAGTGTCCTAGTGTTTAACTTAGTATGAAAACTAAGTTTATGTATTATTTTTACAGTGACGAGACACCAGACATTTATAACATATCCTTCACTACCTTGCTTTGCTAGAGGCAAGTACCTCTATAAACTTTATTTACAGCATATAATGAATTGTGTATAAACCATGTTAATATCTAAACTACAAGTCATATATCACCATGTTTCATATGCTTTATACTGCTCTCAGTATCCACCATGCTTTATACTATTCTCGTATCACTCACATGTTATAAAATGGGCTAAGAGGAAACTGTCAGTAGAGTACGTGATCATGCCCCCTTCTCCGTATGTATTTACTCAGCACTGTTATATTCTATATGTAACTTTGTCGTATATTCTGGTCCCGTATTTGTGTATGGATATACACTGATGCCGTTATGTGTACGTATGTACACATTAGAAAATTAATATGTACCACTGTACGTCCTATTTACCTATTGACCGATCACGTACATGCTATAGTTTTTAACTTTAAAACAAACATATGATGCCATGATCGATTGTGATATGCAATGATTCCTACACTTCTGTTCATTTCATGTTTCGTATATTTATTTTGTTAGAATCAGTACTTGCTCACGTCCTGACAGGATAAACGTTGTAGGTATACTTACCGAGGAGGAGTTGCTTTGTGATTCCTATTATGGGGTTACCGTCGAGGATCAGACTTTACCTTACGAGGATGTACTTACGGGAAAACTCATCTAGTTTATTTATTTGCTCGGGACTTTTGAGAGTAGTCATGTTTTAGACTATGTATTTTGTGACTGGACCTGTATCCAGTTTTACATTTTGGCCATGTACTTGGAACATATTTATATACGAGATGATTTTGTGTTTGGGTATATTCTGACTCAATTTGACATATAAAACTGTTAGCACACTTTGATCTTATCTTGTTTGTCTTTAGAACAGCTTACTACGCTTTATCTCAAGTGTAGGCTAAACATGACTCAGCCCGGCCCAACAATTTGGGTAGCGGATCGTGACACATAGTGGCGTGTCTTCTGGATGGCAAATACTAGTACAAGGCATTCCTTTTCTACAGTTGTGTATCTATGCTCGACACCCACAATTGTGCGGCTGAGGTAGTAGATTGGCTGGTCATGGCCGCCTTCATTCTTCTGAGCTAAGAGGGCACTAAGACAATAGTCCATAGTGCGGACATATAGTAAGAAAGGCTTCCCCATTATTGGAGCTACCAATACTGGAGGGCTTGTGAGATATGCCTTGATGTCGTCGAATGCGCGTTGACATTGTTCAGTCCAGACGAAAGATACGCCTTTCTTCATGAACTGAGTGAATGGTTGACACCTTCCAGAAAGGTTCAAAATGAATCGTCTGATGTAGTCTAGCATTCCTTGCTGTCCGCGTAGCTCTTTGAGGTTTCTTGGAGGATGCATATTGAGGATAGCCTTCACTTTCCATGGGTCATGATGTATACCAAATGAAGTGATGACGAAACCAAGAAACTTGCCACTGGAGACTCCCAAAAAATACTTGGTTGGATTCATCTTGAGTTGGTGTGCACACATTAGTTCGAACATCGTTCTCATGTCTTGGAGGTGGTTGTCCTTGAGACGACTTTTAACTGCGATATCGTCTACGTAGCACTATACTGTTTTGTGCAAATTATCACAAAAAATTGTATTCATGGCTCGCTGGTATGTCGCCCCTACATTCTTCAATTCGAAGGGCATCACCGTATAGCAGTATACCCCCAACGGTGTTTGAAAAGATGTGTGCTTCTCATCGTCGGAAAATATCTTGATCTGGTTGTAGCCTGAGAACCCATCTATGAAGGACATCTGCTCGAAGCTGCAAGTATTGTCGATCATTACATCGATGATCGGTAGAGAGAACTCGTCCTTCGGGCATGCAGAGTTCACATCACGGTAATCGATACAGACTCGAACTTTACCGTTCTTTTTTATGACTGGAATGATGTTGGCAACCTAGTCAGGGTATTTTTCTCCGCGAATGAATCCACTGGAAATGATCTTCTTGACTTCATTCTCGATGGCGTCCATAACATTTGGTCAGAATCGTCGTTGTTGCTGCTTCACTGGCTTAGCTTTAGACGAAATATTCAGGCGGTGCATGGCGACTTTAGGGTCCAGGCCTGGCATGTCTTCACAGCTCCATGCAAAGACATCGATGTATTCTCTTATAAGCTGTATAAGAGATTGGCGTTCATCGCCAGATAGACTTTTGCTGATGAAGATTGGTTTAAACGATGATTCATCTCCCAGATTGACTTGGATGACTTTGTCTTCGGTAGGTAGTTCACGTTGTTCGAAGCACAGCTCCCACCTAGTGTCCATCTTTTGAGCCTATTGTTCGACCTCGATTGATTGGACATCGTCCGTAATTTGGTCAACGAAAACCATGTTAACGGACAGAGTTGCTTTGAATATGTCGCAAATGCTGGAGTCTGACTCATAGAGGGAGGAATCAAAAGAATAAGAACAACGATCTGCTTCATCATCTGATCTTTTGGGAGTTGTTGGAGGAGTAACATAACCCAAACCAATACCGCTTCATTGATAATAGTTCTCGGGTTTGCTTGAAGGAGCAAAGTATTATTTTGGCAATCGTCGTCCCCGGTCATAATTTAGCCCATAGTTGCTTTTGATGTCATATCCCATATTCTGGATGATATTCTTGGCCTGCCAACTATATCGAAAAAGTTATATTTTCCCAGAGTTATAGTCAGATTCCGTGTTGTGCTTGGGAGAAGTAGAGTCTGAAACGAACTTTCTTTCGCCAATTATACGACTGAAGATGATTAGTTCTTCATCCTTCTTTTTGGCTGGAACGATGAAGTAGTGGATATCTTCTAGGTAAACTTTTTCCCGCAGGTGAGGCATCATAATCGACATGCAGAGGTGTGGTCCTATGCCGTGCTCTAGAGAGTATGTCGTATCTATGTAGTGGTTTACAGATTGATAGACATCAGAGTAATTCAAAGATAAACCTTTACTAAGAAAATACACAAGTTCTTCTTTAGGGATAACATCATCCGCTGAAGGTACATTATTATGAGTATTGATATACTTATTGAGAGGATCATCATCTGGAAGAGGAGCCACAATCTTGGCCGAGTTTACCACGTAGGGTAATTCTTCAGGATTGGGAGGACGAACATCAGTAGGTTCCTCCTGGGGTGTCTTGCTGAGAGTGATTGTCAATGGTTTGACCTTGTCAGGGTTCTTCTTTTTCACCCAGATTGTGAGAGGCTTCGGAGTACTTTTTGGAGTAGTACGTCCTTTGACTCGGATGATCAAGAGACCATCATTGGAGGATGAACTTGCTTCAGCTTCATTTTCAGCTTCGTTGTCGTCATCCTTGGGGGACTGAGATTGGTAAAGTACCAAATCTCCATAGTAGGCTTCGATGCCCTTAAAAGGATCGACATCGGCAAACTTCGTCTTCACGACACCGTCACTGTTGACGTATTTGAAGCACTGGTGAAGTGTGGAAGGAACGATCATGCTCTCGTATATCCATGGACGTCCCAACAAAATGTTGTAGGATACATTGGTATCGATCACATAATAGGAAACCTCCGTTCGGAGGTCACCGATCTGGCACTTGAGATGGATCTTGCCCAGCGGGTGGCTTCGACCAGCGTTGAAAGCCATGATAGTTGTGTTGGTTGCAGATAGCTTGTGCAGAGGGATTCCTAGAATTTGAAGCAAACTTCTAGGAATGATACTGAGGGAGGATCCTGGATCGATGTGCATACGGTCCACCTTGATCGCCCTGATATACCCTGTATAGTACAGGGGTCGATCATGACAATTATTTTTTAGTAGCATGTCCTCCTGTAAAAAGGTGATGTTGGGCACCACTTCTATAGTACTAAGGCAGTGAGGACAGGAGACAGGGTCTTCAGCGGGGGCTTTGACTTCAGCGAGGTAAGAGTCGACATGTAGTAATGCCTCACTTAAGGCCTGTCACGTTTCTTTGGAGAGTCACAACAGATTGAACAGAGACAACCTGGCGGGTGTATTGGCTAGCTGTGCCAATATTTCAAAGTTGTAGGGCCGATCCATACCTTCGGGAGCTGGTGCCTACAGAGACTTGTCAAACCGCATCTCCTTCGACTTGGTTTTGTCCGTCGTTGGAGGCTTAAACGGGTCGGCTTCTGATCTTGTGGGGGTAGCTGGAGCTTGAGAAGTTACTGCTTCTTCTTGTGCGGGATCGTATGTCCGAAGATAAGTCTTCTCCGATCACGTCTCGCCAGATAGAACCTCGTAGATGAAAGAGGATACCATATGGCATGACATGTATTTCTTGTCCCTTTTTGCTTTGGGAGGTACCACCTCCTGCGTCACTTCTTGCACAAGGTTCGGATGGACCCACATGATCTCACCACTTTCAGTTGTGAGTGGCACCAAGGTTGAGTTGCGAGCTGGCGGTAGGTTGACGACTTCCATTATTGCCTTGGAAATCGATATCGCGCCGTCTGGGACTTTTGTGGGAGGAAAGTCACCAAACGAAAGAGAGATCATGTTAGAAGATACGACCTTGTCTTTAGCTTCGAAGTTGATCACTTTGCTGTCGATAAGCTATTGTATCTTCTTTTTCAGGACGATGCAGTCCTTGGTGGAGTGATGCACGTACTGATGATAGAGACAGTACTTGGGATCGTTGAGTTGGTTCGCCTCTGTAGGACGTCGTGGTGGAGGTAATGTCAGCTTATTATCCTTCGTCAATGTGTAAAAAATGGTAATGACATCATCTTCGTCAAAGGAGAAGGTCTCCTTAGGCTTGTTGGAGGTGCCCTGAGAATTGGAAGCTCCTTTGGATGTGTCGACCTTCAGGACTTCTTTTCTTTTACCCCACGGATAGGGATAGTTTGAGGATGCTTTCCCTTGTCTTCGGATTTGGGTGTTTTCAACCCCAGTAGTGCCAAGTTAGGAACGTCGTTTTCAGCAGCATCTGCGGCCCCACTGAAAGCGGACCATGTATCATACTTATGTATACCCAGACAGAACTTTACTATAGGAAGGAAGTTATGTCGACAGGTATCCATAAGTTCTGAATCTGGTATGCCAAAGAGAATCTTCAGTGCTAGCTGCCTGAAGCGTTCGCTAAAGGCAATGACAGACTCAGTCCTCCTTTGCTTGGTCTCGATTAGGGTGGACATACTAACATGCATGCCACTGTCATAAAACCTGTTGAGGAATAACCTCTCCAAGTCTTTAAAAGAGGATGCAACCGTCAGGCAGACTGCAGAACCATTCGAAAGCTACCCCTGCAAGGTGCTAATAAACAGCTTTGACAAGAATGGATCATCCCTGGGTAAGTGTAGAGTCTACGTGTTGAAATATGTCATGTGTTGACGAGGAGAAGTTAACCCGTCAAATGAATTCAGCGTCAGCGGCTTGTAGTTAGGAGGGCAAGTAGCATTCTCCAACTCAGGGGGATAAGGTTGAGATATCCCCATCTTTTGGAGCTTATCTTTGTGTGAGATGGTGTCGAGATGGGCGACCAGGGAATCAATTGCATCCTGTTGATTGAGCAGGTGTTGGGAAACGGCTGCGAAACGGTTGTCAGGTGTCGTTGGCGAAGGGCCACCCCCAGTATTTTCAAGATTTGGAGGAGGCACAACGGAATGATACTCCTTTTGTAGTGAAGGAGGGTTGTTGCTATGAGCCGGACTAGCATGAGTCGAGACGTTTTGTTGAGGTGGACGAACAGCCGCAGCAGCTTCGACTGCCATAATACTGGTAAGCATATCAATGATCTTGGAAAATGCTGTTTCAAGACCAACTAGCCATTTGCTGGTCTGATCACTGTATTCTTCAGGTCTTTCTCCATCTGCCATGTATGTAGACAATATGCGAGGATGAACAGAGGAAACCGTACAACTGGTGCTGATATTGTCTGTCTCTGAGTGGACAAGTCCCTCATCTTCAGGTAGAGGAGGCAGATAGTCACCATCAGACTCGGAGAGATCGTCATCCTATGGAAGGCTACCCCCAGTGTGAAGGTCATCCACTTCAGACTCTAAGGGAATACTACCCCCAGCTTGGGATTCTTCGTCATCTATACGGGGTCTTGCCTTCGATCGAGTACCCATATAAACTCATTCAGATGTGACAGCCTGCTGGCCATCCGTTGGTAGACTTTATCTTTTTTCTCGTAGAACTGAAAGAGAAAGTTGGGTTTGTGGTCCACCGTCTTTGATTGGGGCTTCCGTAAGGGGGATCCCATGAAGCCATGTTGGATGAGACACACAACGGCTTTTCATCGTCAGAGAAATGTAGCCGTCGAAACACATACATTCTCGGAGGCACTCTTGTTGCTTTGGAGCAGCAACAGTTGATAACAATACTAGTGCATGGATGTGCACTATGAATTGTTATGTCCTTCCTCATTTTACGCTTATGATTTATCATGTCGCGCAAGTCAGCGGAAGGGAGTTTTTCCTTTCAACCCATGTTGTATGTATTGTCGAGCTTTGAATGCGGGTTCGTAAAGAGAGTTGGCGCATCCAGACTTAGTTCACGTACAGGGGCAACCCCCACACCTAAGTTCTGTGATGTCCTTGAAGATAGCCCCGTACTATACGCGTTGGGGCCTGTCTTTTTGCTGTGGGCGCAAAGGCCTTGGAGACTGGCCTTGGGCGTATGCTTCTTGGCAGCATGTCTCCTCCATGATGTGGGCGCATAGTATGGATCAAGTGAGCCTGGGCGCATAACCTTGGGTGGATGACCCTGTATGCCCAATCTGTCGAAGACAGAAGCATTCTGATTGGGGATATGCACCCAAACATCCCTTGGGTGCATGGCTTAGGGCACATGCTTGGTGGAGGAGCGTTGTTTTCTCCCAGTTTTGCCTTCTTCGTTTGTGAGCCTCGCTGGGTTTATCCAGAGTGTCGAACAACCCGATTCTTGGCATCATAGTACTTTTCTTTGCCAAGTCTCTAGCGTCGAACACTCTGTTGTTGGTTGTGCAGGAAAGAAGTCACTGGACTAGAAGAGCCCGAAATGGTGTGAGCCTTCTCCATTTAGGGAGCTTCTGTGGTAGAGTCATGCACCCATGTGACAGAGTCCTCCAGTTGCATATCTTCTATGACACTAGAAGGATATGCACAGCGAGCCTCCGGAAGCCAAGTCTTGCGAGACTTGTTTGGCTTCGATGATTTTGAGACAGTAGAGCCATCCCTCGAGAGCATCTCTTCGAACGCCTGCTGATCAAACTTTACGATCAGCATCTTCTGAGTGCTGCCCACTTTGTCAGTATCGGATTGCGTCACCACCTTCTCGTTAGAGGAAAAGGTAGTCCCTAGCAGAGTCGTCATTTTTGTGGACACACAAAAAAAGAAAAAAATGCTGTCTTTTCTTTATTGGCGCAAGGCACCACAAATCGAGTACGCCTGAGAGATCCTGTGCTAAGAATTCTCGAGTACAAAAAGAATTCTGGGGAATGGGACGATGGAGATCGATTGGCAGTTGCTCATTTACTCCGTTGACACTCCGATTACAAAAGTGGGAGAAAACCTAAGAAAATTGCTAACTCTCGGCTCACTAGCAAGAAGTGCAGGAATTTGTCTCTTAAAAATGCTCTTCGTTCCGTCATTTTGAAGAGGTATGAGACCCCTTTTTATAGTAGTTTCTGAGTTGAAATGATGTTATGCGCCCACATAAGGAAAACATACTGGTTTTTATGTGGGCGCATAGTCCTGCCTTGGGTGCATAGGGTGTAGGCGCATGCAGGCTGCGAGATCATGGGTTTGTCGTGGTGTTGACGTGGCCGCTTGCTTTGGTGCACGACTGCTCGTGGAGACTGACGTGGCCGTGTACTTCGGTACACATTTTTATCATGGCTTTGACCGAGTTCGGATTGGGCACATAGCCCTATTTTAGGCTATGAGCCCTCCTTCATAGGGTGGCTTGGACGCATAGAGCTTCACAGGGTGACTTAGGCGCATATGTCCTCATTAGCTAGGGCGTATATGTTCTCAGTTGCTGAAATTTTCATGCTTCTATACCCTCATTGTTAAATAACTAAGTGGGAGAGGATATTTATTTAGTATAAATCCTATGGTCTCCATTACTGGTTTATAGGTAATGTAGTTATACTTGCGCATTGGCTTTAGTGCCTTCCTCCATATCGGATGAGTATAATTATGGATCACCTGTACAAACTTCCTTAGGAATAATTGTAGAAAGCTACCTAGTATGTATTCACTTCTCCATCTGAAGGAACTCATTACAAGGTAATGGACTTAGTATTAAGTAATGGTATACACTTAGATACAAATAATGGTATCCTTCCCATCGGAGTCACTGCTATGATTTGTATGACCAGAGCAAGACCAACATATTAATTTTATTTGTCATAAAGTTAAGTTGACATGATAGTAAAATTAATAGGTAGTACCTACTTGAACAAAGTTGAATTTGTATACGTCCACACTATCGTGGCATGCTAAATTCATGATGTTCAAGGTGTTGGTAAATTTCTATTTAATTAATTCAAAAAGTTTTTGCCCTACATAATTTTTATTTATATATTCTCAGGATTTCCAAAATGGGTTATTTCAGTCCACTTATGGTGATTCTTAAAGAAAACAAACTTACTAGACGTAATTATATTGACTGAAAACGTAATCTGGACATTGTCTTGAGTGCTGAAGAGTACAAATATGTACTTGTTGAGGAATACCCACCTAAGCCTGATGCTAACTCTGATGAAGAGGTCAAAGAGTCTTTAAAAAGTAGAAAAAGGCAGATGAGATGGCGCGGCATTACATTCTAGCATCTATGTCAAATGTACTACAACATCAGCATCAGGCCATGGCCACGGCTTATGACATAATGTATAACCTCAAGGAACTCTTCGGATATCAGAGTAGAGCTGCTAGGCAGTTCGCTATGAAGTGTTTGATGAATACAAAAATGGTTGAGGGTACACCAGTAAGGAATCATGTTCTCAAGATGATGGATCATCTGAATGAGATGGAGATCCTTGGAGCTGAAATTAATGGGGAATCCCAGGTCGATATCATTCTCGGGACTTTGCCTAAATGTTTTGACAATTTCTGCCTTAATTACAACATGAACAAAAGTTATATAGTTTGGCAGAACTTGCAAAAGATCTACAAGATACGGAATCTCTCTTTAGACAGAGTGGTCATGTTTTTGTTTCTGAACAGGCTTCTACTTCTAAGCCAAAAGGCGATAAGAAAAAGAATAACATTCAGAAAAAGGCAATCTCAGCAAAGAAGGGCATGGGACCTCAAGGCGCGGTGGAAAAGCCGAAAGACAAATGTTTCAAGTACAAAGGGTCAGGACATTGGATGACTGATTGTCCACTTCTCAAACAAGGGAACAAAGAAGGTATATCTCATTTACTAGTAGTTGAAACATGTTTAGCGGTGTTATCTACCGGCACCTGGTGTGTAGATACAGGAGCCACTAATCATATCTGTAATACATTACAGGGGTTCCAGGAAACCAGATGACTCAGTGATGGAGAGATATACTTGTTCACGGGTGATGCTACAAAAGTAGCGGTCCTTGCATTAGGAGATATTACTTTATCTTTTGGTAGAAATAAGTCTTTGACATTGAGAGATTGTCTTTATGCACCTTCAATTAGAAGGAAGTTAGTTTCTGTTTCTATGTTAGTTAAGGATGGATATTCAGTTTATTTTAATGACAATATGGTTATTAGAAAGAATAAACATTTTATCTGTTCTGGTCTATTTCGCCCACAATGTAACTTATAGAAATGAATAATATGTTATCTAACTTAAATAAGAGAAAAGAACCTTCTTGTATAAAACAAACATATCGCTGGCACTTGCGATTGGGACATATTAATCTAAAAAGTATTCAAAGACTGGTTGAATATGGACCTTTGAGTTCATTGGAAGTGGTGGCACTACCAGTCTGTGAATCCTGCTTGGAAGGCAAAATGACCAAAAGGCCTTTTACGGCAAAGGGGTATAGGGCCAAAGATGTGTTGGAATTGGTTCATTCTGATTTGTGTGGACCCATGACTATCCAAGCTAGAGGTGGCTTTGAATATTTTGTCACATTTATTGACGATTATTCAAGGTATGGATACATTTATTTGATGCGCCGTAAGTCTGAGTGCTTTGAGAAATTCAAAGGGTACAAGGCTAAAATGGAGAAACGTCATGGAAAATGTATCAAGTCATCACGATCAGATCAGGGTGGCGAGTACCTCTTTGGAGAATTTTGGGATTATTTATCAGATGTCATGACCCGCACCCAGTATAGGGCCACAAGAAGTGGGTACGTCCAGCCTACGCCACAGAATCGGCGGTAGAACGATGTTTTAGGGTCGCTAACTAAACAACTCATGCAAGTATATATAATATACATGTCATAGATCTCAACTCCGAATGGAGGACAAGTGTAAGATATGATAATACTCAACCACAATCTGAAGCATGATAAGATAACACATAAGTCTATATAACTATACAAACTCAAAACAACAACTTAAATAAACTTCTAAAATAATAATATCTCAAACAATCTCAAATACAACTCAAATCTCCACTTATTATAATACAAGTTCCAACAAAGAAAACTAAAACATAAACTAGCAATCTACTCCAAGCTCAACAGGTCCTCCATGCTAGTTATGAATCTCTATGTTACCTGAATATTTTCAACAAGTCCAATTAGGACAGGAGCGAGCACAGTACATCTCACGCAGTTCATATCATGGCAGGAAATATAAAGCAAGCAATAGAGTAAGATACATGAAACACTGTAAGAAGATGTACATGAAAATAAGAGAGATACTTGATAACTGGAAATATATATACATGATAAGTAGAACTGGAAGTGACTAGTGATTTAGAGTACGAGATAGCATGTAATTGGCTTGGGTTGAACATGATATACATGAGTGAACATGAGGGACACCAGCCAAGAAGGCTGTGTTGTACATGATAACACATAAAAAGTAACAGAGTGAACATGATGGGTAAATCACATGACCATTTATACTCACCACTGCCCACAATCATACACAAGGATCCAGTCAATTACGTTACGAACGTGATGTTTTGGTTACACACACGAAGCATATAGGAACATGAACGTACACGAGAGCACAGGAAAGTACATGAGCGTACATGAAAGTACCTGAGAGAACATGAGTACATGAACAATGTAAGAGCAAGGAATACATATGTACATGAAACGCATGACATGAATATCTGATGCGCACCGCTAAGGGGATAACATCCCATGAAGATCCATATAGTACCATCCATGATACAAGTGTCAGCATCAAGTAATTAATCTAGCAAGAATATAAGTCGTGACAAGTATGAAACGATCAGAGAATGTACTCGCCTGATACCCTGAACAGCTGATATAAAAATGGCCAACTGGAGTCATAGTGTCCTAGTTAGAGTAACACAGGTTATAAAGAGTTCAATTTATATGGTAATTGAATTATAATGCAATCTACATGAGTCTAAGTCAATCTAGTCAAAGTCAATTCT